>CM038223.1:130312769-130837769 GCA_021442155.1 Cymbidium sinense | reverse complement strand
CTTGGGGATATATAATTATGAGTCCAGTTTAGGAATGTAGCAATTTCAGATTTTAAAGTACTGTTGGTATCGAAGGACGTTCTATATATTTGTTTGCACTTGCATGTGAGCACATAGTGGTGTGACTAGGAAATTTGGTTAAGGGTTTCAGTTATGAAGGAGGAGAGGTGAAGTGATAAGAGATACATTAGTTTATTTAAAATTCATATAACACAAATATGAGGGAGCATGCTAAAATGGGACCTCCTGGTATGTATGATTTTCTAAATTTAAGAGGTGCAATTGCTCAATCAAAGAATGACAACTATGGTCAGTAGAAGTGGAGGGGGAATGCACTTACATGTAAAAAGAAACAAATAAACATGTTAATCTATTATAATGTGAGTATTATTTTATAAATTTTTTGGGTTCAGTTGCCACCCCTTATCAAACTATATGTATAAGGTGTTGCTAAGGAAATAATACATTATTAATTGTGACAAAAATTGATTAATACGAAGGCTTATAATGTTTATAAGAAAGCTTGTAGTTTTATAATTTTGGTAGCACGTAATGCAAAAGCTATAGCTTTTTATGATTTATATAGTAGGCTTGGCATTTAACAAGGAGAAATGACACACGTGTGTGTTGTGTGTGCACGCGTGCGCGCATGTGTGCTTGAAGATTTCCTTTGGGAAAGGACCTCCGAAGCTTTAGTTACTATAAGAGAAGATAGTTAATATTGATAAGATTGTGGTCAAGTAATTTCAGAATTGATTAGATGTGCATTAAGGTAGGAAGATAAAATATTTGTATCTTAAGTGAACACTAAACATTGATTAATATTTCATTGCTTGCTGTAGATGCTCATGGATCTTAGAGAGTTAATGGATCCTATTGCTCATTTGCTTGAATCTATCGAAGAAGTTTCTATGATTGCTTTTGTTCATTCTTTCTTTGTATATTATTAAATACAAATACAACAATAACAACAAGCCTTTATCCCACTAAGTGGGGTCGGAAAAATGTAATAAAAAATTCAATTTAAATATTTAAATATTGCCCTTTTTTTATTTTCTTAGTTGTTTTTATTGGGAAAGTATTTTTATTGACCATGAAGATTTTAATCATTAAAATCTTTGACATATTTTTATATGGTATTAAAGCAATTCTCTTAGCTCTTCATCATATTTTCTCATGGTCAGTAATGTTCCATCCCTTCTCCTAGTTAGTAGCAAAGAAAACACCTACTTTGAGGTGACATCTAATCTTGGCCCATCTATCCTAATCTGTCTGCTATTTGTCATCAAATACATCTATCTTTTCCACTATTAACCATCAACTTAATGAATAAATTTTCATTCACTGGTCTCAATCGGTGATGATGTTTGTCTGTGGGAAAAGCATGAAAAAGTATCTTCAATGAGCAACCCACACACTAAATGAAGAAGACATTCTGCTTTTGGCATTAAAGGTGGAAAATAGTATGGTGATGTCATGACTAATAAATTTCAGTGGCAAATGAAATAGGAGAAATATTCATGTACTACAAATAGCTAAAGAAATTTGGGATATGGCAAAAGCAACCCATTCCAATATTGGAAATACTTTGATAATATTTGGGATCAAAAGCATTCTTCACGAGAAAAATTTTGAAGAGACATGCATTAAGAAATGGGATGTAGTGGAGAATGTGTGTAGATGAGTTGATTATTGTTACTAGACAATGGTTTTGAGTCTTTAGCTTACTTTAAACTTTAAATGAGTTTATTCCTTCTTGTATAGACTTGAAGAGGTACAATTATTAGAGCTCGTGTAGTTGGGATGTCAAGATGAAAGAGTGATTTCATTTAGCCTATTTTCTAATTGATGTTTTTTTTCCTAGTTGGTTGCTCTCCTTCAAGTTGAGTTTAATTGAAAAAAATTTTCATTCCATCAATTGTGACATCTTGAAGTGAAGAATCTTTTGGAGGTTGGATGATAACACTTACATTTTTTTTAGTGGAGGAATATCCTACAACGATACATTTGAGTACTGTAGCTAGGATCAAGCTTATCCCGATATAATTTGTGGATGTGGACATCAACATTGCATCCAAATATTTTTGGAGTGATTTTTTATAATTTTGCAGAAAAATTTCTATAAGGTAGATGATTACTTTTGAAAGTGTTATTATAGGTATATGCAATTTAGAATTAGTTTCTCCTAATATCTTTTTGGAACTTAATTTTAGAAAATGAGAGTCCTGATGACTTCTTGAATGCATTTATTATTATTTTTTTGCCACTCAATTTTGTTGGGAGTAATTAGGACAAAGGATTGATAGACGAGACCTTTTTTGAAAAACAAAGATAAATGTTGATTAACAAATCATGTGCATTATCTATTTGAAACATCTTGATGTCAGCATTAAAGTGATTTCTATCATCGCAATAAATAGAGGGAGAATAAAGCTGACTCAGATTTTTTTTCGTTTGATAAGATATATCATTCAAGTATAATCATTAATAAAAGTGATAAATTCTATAGTTATAGAAAATTAAGAAAGTTTTGACGGTACCTAAATATCAGAGGGAATTAACATAAAAAGTATTGTCGCTTGCATGAAAAGAAATATAATAAAGTTTTGCAATTTCTGAAGTATCATAATGAAAGTTTGCAATGTTAATATTTATAAAAAGAGAAGGAAATATACATTATAGGATTTTGAAAAAGGGATTTTTTAACTTGTAATGGTGGTTTTTGTATTGGGAGTGGATATGAAAGAATATTACAAGTGATTTTTGTCTTCAAGGTGGTATAGTTCATTCATTTTTCAAGCTTGCGCAATCATCTTCTCTGTAGTGAGGTTTTGAAATACATAACAATTAGTAAAGAACTTAGTGATTTTATTGATTGAGAGAAGATTTATTCCAAGGTGAGGGACATGTAGAACACTATTGAGGGTCAATGTAGGAGAAATAGAAATAACCCCTTGGCCTACAATTGTTAGAAAACCATAGACTGTTTTGCTTTTCTATGTCTAGAGGATATACTGATGCGATTTGCCATGCAATGAATAGCTCCTAGGTTTGAGGAAATCTTGAACCTAAGTTTGAGGAAATTATTTGAGGTATTAAAACACGAAATTTGTACCATTTTGATCTAATGAGCATGACCTAGAAGGTTTTTGTAGACAGTTGAGAAAGTTTTTGAGTTTATTGATTTTTTTTTTAGTTCAGCTTTTTAAATACACACGGCAAACTTGTTCTTGTTAGCAATCTTCTTATTTCCAACATGATTTTGGGCTTCCATGAAGTTTTCAACATTTTTCTTTACTCTCTTTTTTTGCTTACAATAGTTGCACCATATATTGTCCTTGCCCTTTAAAAAGGCTTTTTGTTCTTCTTTTATGGAATAATTAGTGGCCACAAATCCTTTTTGTTGAGGTCTAGTGGCTATCATAGTCAATATTTTAGGGATAACATTGTCTAGTATCAACATCCTTTCTTGTTCTTCAACTCGTGTAGTGAAAAGACATCAGTTAGAGATGGTAGATTCTCTCCGCTTTAAATTTGAGCCCAACTTAGATTAATTTTTTTATTGAGTCATGTAAGAAACTCAAACAGTCTTTCTATTTCTATAAATTATTTGAGAATTACTATGTCCTTGCTATACTTCATCTTGAGATTTTGGTAATACTCTAATCAAACTAGTAGTCTTTCGTTGCATGAAAATATTCAATTATAGGGAAATTATTGTGTTTGGCCGTTGAGAGCTTAGTTTTGATCTCATAGATGAGAGCAACTTTTTTGACTTTTGAATATGTTTATTTGACATTGTTGGAGTGTTTCAAACATCTTTAGGCTGATGTAAGTAACATGTATGGCCCACTAATTTTAGGTATCATGGTGTTCTATAATAATATAATGACCATAGAATGTACTTCACTCTGAAGTGCAAATTTGAGTCTTTTTGTTCTGAAGGAGAATCTTTGTGAGGAAATATTCCCTTTTCTTTCAGGAAAGTTTCCCTAATTTGAGACTACTTCAAGTAGTTTCTTCTATTCAACTAATATGAGGATTATAGCCTTGGAGCTCTCTTTTAGTTTGATTTTCAACATTCATTGTGGTTGACTCCTTGGAGGAGAAATAAAAAATTCAATGAAGAGAAGAAAAAATGATAATTTGGACATTCAAATTTAAAAGATTACATGCCTTAATAATTTTTATTTATTTGTTTTCTAAAATAATGGGATATTGGTATTATATTATTACTTTCTTAATTTATTGTTTTTTTAGGTTCCTTGTATTTCTATTTAAACCATGTAACCGCTCACCAAGATGTATTAGTATAAAAAAATTCTACTATTTCATCAAATAATAACAAAGGGAAAAAAAGTACTTGTTTAGCGATTGATTTATGTGTGTGATTAAGTTTGTGATAACTTGATATATGCCAATTTTTTATGTTTGGGATCACTTTTTTCAATTTTAAAATATTTGTTTAGCACATTTTTAATTATTCTTATTTTTATTTATATGGGATCAAATATTATTACTCTTTTGGAAAAAAAGAAGAGTTGTTTTTTGTCGGTGAAAATTTTAGAAGGTAGATGAATATAGATAAGACACTACCCAAGATTTCATCCTCATTTGGTGAGAACTTTTATATCTCGGTTAGGTTTCCATAAAATCCCTATAGTTAATTACCTCCAATCGAGAAGACTTTCGATTAAAAGGTAGTCGCGTTAAATAACGAATATATATATAATTGGTGAGTGGAGTTGAATTTATGAAATTTATTATTTTAATTTAAAACTTTTGGTGAGAACGATGATCGCCCGTCTAGATCCCATGGTTAGTTCTGGCGTCATGGTCCTAGTCCATTAGTCGAGAGGAGGTAGTCGGCGTACGATCGAAGGATCTTTGTCGACACATGGTTCGTCGTCCAGGTGTCCTTGTAGAACGCGGGTGGAGTTGTCAGGGGACAAATATAAGTCGGCCTTAAAACGTGCTTTTTGCCAAATATATTCTACATTTGACAACTCAAAGAAAAGGCCGTTAACATATAGCGCGTGGCCAAATAATTTAGTATCTTATATCGGCTGAAAATCCGTCGAGGGTTAGTAAATCGATTCATGTGTGTTTTTTAGAAAATCGCGAGACAGTGACGGCGTCGCTACGAGCTTAGGAATATTTAAGTGTGAAGATAGTTATCATTTGATTTGGCATGACTCTTTCTTGACAAAATTTTCTTAATAGACAAACGATTGGAGGGGTGGATTGATTTTTTTTTTTAAAGTTTTAATTTAAATAGTTAATTTCATTTCATTTATATTTTGTTACTTTTTTTGAAATTTGATCATTTTATGATTGATTTAGATTTGAATATATGATCATTTATCATTGAAATTTTAATTATAATCCTTCTCGTAAAACGTCGATTAATAGGCGTTGTCTACTACTGAGTTTTCTTTAGAGGATGAATTAATTAATTCTTAAAGTATAATCCTTCAAACCGTCATCTATGAGCATAGATGATCGGGTTTGAGACTTTTCTTCTTGAGGGTTTGAATTCGTATGTTGGTTGATTAAATATCTTATAATTATATACATAATTAACTTACCGGATATTATCGGCAAAATTATAATATCAAATTTTTATGTTTTGTTGTTAGAAGACAAGCAGGGATGTAGCATCTTCTTTTATCTTGCATTTACATGTCTTTTAGATATTTGATCTTGGATCAACATACATCTAGTATCTATTTTTTTTAAAGTATTGTATGTCTTGTGAATGTCAAGTTGAAGTAATTTTGTCATGGCATTGCATCAAAATCTGGCGTGAGTTTGATATGAGATTTTAAATTTTGTTAACTTGTGTCAGAAGACAACCAGGAAACATAGCATCTGTTAGTTTGCTTTGTATCTAACTTGCATATGTTCACAAATGTCGAATATTTCAACACGTATAAGTATATTCTTTTTGTATGGACACATAAATGTCGAGGTTGAAATATAGGTGTCGATTCTGAGTTTAGTTCTTGATATGACATTTTAGGTTTTGTTAACGGATCAGTCAGAAGACCCGAACAGGAAACGTCTGTTAGTTCTTTGTATCTAACTTGCATGTTCTTAAATGTCACGAACATTTCAACACATATAAGTATCATTCTTTTATTGTATGGAAATGTCGAGGTTGAAATATGGTGTCGATTTGCAGTTTAGTTTTAATATGATATTTTTAGGTTTTTCTTGGGCCGGTCAGAAGACCAGCAGGAAGGTGTAGCATATGTTCTTTACTTTGTTTTTTTTTATTTTGCATTTGGGAAGCAAATTTTCCTAAATGTTTGATCTAATATATACATTTCAACATACATGCGGGTATCTGTTCTTTTTTTTAAAAAAATATTGTATGGACATTTAAGATGTCTAATGTTGAAATAACTATGCTTAGTATGACATGTCATCTTTAATACGTGCTATAAAATAAGTAAGAATTTATTTTTGATCAAACATATATCTACTCTTTTTGGTATTTATCATTTCCAAATGTAGACCGAACGAATATCATATAAGTTTGCACATCATAATCAAATCCCATTATGCATATTAGGATTTGGATAGTTGAAGATTAATTCAAACATAAACATATACATGAGTTTCCATTTATGCCGTTTTGAATTTGAAAGAGAGCTTTATGTTTAGCAACACCTTCCATATGCACATAGAAAGGAAAGAGTGATACATAAAAAAAAAATGATGCTTATGTTAATCAAATTACCCACCTACTTCCCATTTAAGGATCAAATATTTAGGATCCAGGAACTTTCCCGAGGGACTTAAGCTTCATATATAGAAAGTGATTTTGGAGGATCATATCGATGTAAGTTGAATGTACATCGCGGTAAAATCTGACTTAAGCATTATCAATCAGCCATTAAAAGGGGTTTAAAGTTGTATTGATGTGGCATTTTAAAGGGGTCAAATGAAAGGCCATTTATGTAAGATATAAATTTGGTACTCATTTATGAGTGAATTATGAAATAATGACATTTTAATAATGACGTCAAAAAAGGCTGAAATTTAGCATTTAGTAACTCATTTGATCAGTATAAAGTCGTTGATCTGATAGAGATTGATATTTATTTAGGGGTATTGTATGAGCAATTTACTCTCTTATATTCTGTCAATCACATCTTTTTATGTCAATTAACAAACAAAGGGGTTAAAATTTAACATTTTAGGAGCCCGATTGATCAAGTCTGTCATTGATCTGAGATAGAGATTGATATTTATTTAGGGTATGGTATGAATATTTAGGAATATCCTTTCTTATGTCAATCAGCAATCTCTATATAACCAATCAACAAATGAAATGGGCTGAAATTTAATATTTTTAGGAGCCTAATTGATTAAGTATAAAATCATTGATGCAAGATAGGGATTGATATTTATTTAGGGGTATGATATGAGCTATTTAGGAATACATCTTTATTTAATTAGCAAATAATCTCTTATGTAACGGTCAACAAACAAAAGGGATTGAAATTTAACATTTAGGAGTCCATTTTAAAAGCCCATTGGATCAAGTATGAAGCGATAAATCTTTCATATAAAGAGGTGTATTAATTACAGAGTCGTGATCACAGATGGCCTCTCTTTTGTAAAGAAATCCATGTTTATGTCATGGGAGTATTAAAAGAAATGAAATGAAAAGGAGTTAAATCCTTTCTTAGATATCTTTGTTATATGACATTAAGAGGAAATCTTGCGAGGATATAAGTAAATGTCACGTGTCGTTAAATGACAAAGATAGGAATGCATGTCATATGTATGTCATTAGGAGAAATGGGTCAATTAAAATGAACCTCCTTTGCATGAATCGTGACAAAAGGCGTATCTTCATCAAATCGTTAAGGAGATATGGTAAAAGCAGTTTATTTTCCCAAATCCATATTTTTTCATCTGACATTAAAAGATGATAAAGATATATAAGAACGTATATGTCTTTAAAAGAAATAATGAATAGAAAATCGTGTCGTATGTCGTTAGAAACAAATGAGTTAATTAAATCAAACTTCATGCATCTTTTATATGAAAAGGGGCATGAAATCTTCGTGAATCTTTAAGATATATGAAAGAGAGTTTATTTTCTCAAAATCATATTTTATCGTATGATATTAAAGAAATGATAAAGATGTATAAGAAGCATCTTGTATGTCAGTAAAAGACAATAATGAAAAGATAAATCATTCGTATGTCGTTAGAAGGCAAATGAGTTAATTAAAATCAAACTCCTTCACATGAGTTTATGAAAGGGGCACAAGATCACGCAAATCTCATTAAGGAGATATGGCGAAAAGAGTTTATTTTACCCGAATTCGTATTTTTGTCGTATGACGTTAAAGATGATAAAGATGTATAGGCGTAGTATGTCGCTAAAAAAAAATGTGAATGAATGCGTGTATTATTAGAAGACAAGTGGATTAATTAAAATCAAATTCCTTCACATACAAGTTCATGACAAAAGATATAAAGGAAAGGGAAGTTAATGGGATAACACAAGTCCCACCCCCTTTTTTTGTTTTCTCTCCCTTATTTTATTGTTTTTTGGCCTTATATTAAGAAGCTTATAAATAAGAGGGAAAGCCCCCTCTCGTGAAACTTTACTTCTTCATTTCTCATCTTTTCTTTCAAGATAAATACAAGCCTAAATCCTTTAAGGGGATCCACCCAACTTGTAAAGGAAAAGCCAATTTTGATTATCTTAATTTGTAAGTCCCTTCTAATTTCATGTCTTAGATATGTCCAACATCATTTCATGTAAATATTTTTGGAAGGTATATTCTTTTTATGTTCCACCATGCATAAGTATATGCTCAAAAAAAATGCATCCATTTTCTATGTTCAACTATGCATAAACATGTGCCAATAGAATATATTTTCTTTCTATGTTCAATTATTCATAGGTATAAGGGTTGTTGCAAAGATGAACAAGTAAGATAAAATAGATGTCCATACTAAACTCATGTTTAGGAAAAAGAGAGGCAATCATGTCATAAATGCATGTTTAGTAATAAGGTATTGTTGAAGTCACATGACATATAATTAAGATTTAATAAAGATTGAAATTCTAATCAAATACGTCTCATAACATATCAATTTAAATAGATTGAGATGAGCATTACTCAACATCAAGATTTCCATATAATATCATGGAGATTGAGATAGATTACTCAACATCATAAGATTAATCAACACATCATAATTGTCATATGATAATAATATGCGACACTAAATCAACACATAAACACTCACATATATAGCATGAAAATTTAACTAATACTTTAAGTGTTTACATTCTCTTTTTTTTTATTTTACCAAAATTTTCGGTAGCCTCCCGGTGTCATCCCCTCATATGCGCCAGAACAGCCTCACCACGCCAAAGAAAGGTATGTGGGCAAGACAAAGATAACATTTCCCACATGGAGAAACGTAAAAAAAATTATATATAATAAATTTTTACATGTGGAGAAACACAGCACGTATCTTTATATAGCCATATCGGAAACACGATGACTATAAAGCCACGTCGGTAAATACGAAAGGCGATTTATAAGAATAGATTTCACAGATAGATATATATAAACACGCATTTATATGCATTTAAACAAGACACGACATTTCAAGATTGCATCAAAACAAAGTTGAATCCATAAAATCTGTATGTAATAAACACTTGCATTAGAACTTAACAGCCCAAAAAACAAATCTTGAATAAACCCAAAACAAATAAAATTAATCTTCTCACATCATGATTCTCATAATAGCTATGATGAGTAAAGGAGCTCCCCAACAATAATTTGCCTTCCTCCCCTTTTTTTTTTTTTTTTTTAAGAAATAACATATATATATATATATCTGAATTTTCAGCTTCAGTGAAAAATAACACTTTTCTTTTGATAAAGAAAGATGAGAATATGACTTATTATTGATCAACAATTACAAGAAAGTCAAAGTACTATGTTGATTCATAAGCTTTGAACTTCTCAGATTCTAGCTAAAAGCAAGTGTATATCAAAGAAACTTGCTAAGAACAAAATTCATCACCAATATGCATAAGCCACTTCCCTTCATTTCTACCAATCTCAAATCATAGGATAATCATTCATATTTGCTGTTCTATCATTTTTAACCTCATTTTCACATTTCCAATTTTGTTTTAAACATGAAAGAGAAGCTTAATGAATATCATTTCATTCAAACAGAAATTTGGAGTGTGAAAGTAAAGGAAACTTGCATGCAACTTACGATTTGAGCCATAAATTATCTCAAATCATATTTCCACACTTTTGACTTCATTTTGTACAATATGAAAGAGGTTTAGCAAGCATCAACCCCTCCAAACAGCGAAGTGAAGCATAAAGGAGACAATGAATTTTGCACATAATCTAAAATGAAATCATGCAATATTTTAAAACCTCTTTCAATTTCAAATTTCACGCTAGCATATGCAAGAGACTTAGGACCTTATATATAATCTAGGATTTATGCCATGCAACACTTTAAACCCCTCTTTCATTTTTGGATTTCAACATGCATGTGAAAGAGACTTAGAACTTTACACATAATCTAGGATTTAAATCATACAACACTTCAAATCTCTCTTTCAATTTCAGATTTTAACATGCATGTAAAAGAGGCATGACATGCATCATCTCACCCATAGAGAATTGATTTAGGTAAGATAATAAGAATGAAACCCATAAAGAAAAAAGCAAACAACATGAGATTTGTATCATATACCTCTTTTAAACATACTTCCATGCTTCTAGACCAATTTTCCACAGGTAAGAAAAATTTCAGCAAGCATCATTTCATCCAAATGATAAGAACTGAAATTAAGGATAAAGAACACTTGCACATAGCTTAGGAATTTCACTTTATCATAAAAGAAGCTATGGGAGACATATTTTTATCCTATGCAGAAATTTTCACAGAAGCATAGATATCCATAGAGAATAAAAAAACAAAATGAAATTGCCATACATCATCCCAAAGCATTTTCAAGATAAAACCATAAAATTCATAGATAATAGAAAATAAAATGAGATTTGGGCCATACATCATCCCAAATCTCTAAAGCAAACTCTTAGCATCATCTCAAGCATAGGATATAGCATATTAATCAAAACCCTAATTTCCAAAAGAACTTAAATGTGTGAAAATTAGCTTAGGGTTAGAAAGAGACGACCTGGAAGTGTAGAACGCTAAGAGGAAAGGAGGAGAGAGATTTCGATTTGCTTAGGAAGAGTAGCCGGGTTGAACGGACGGAAGAATGGAGGAAGAAAAACCACTGAGTCTACCGGAGCAGAAACGAGAGGGAGACCGAGAGCTTTGGAACAGGGCAGGAGAATGAAGGAAGGAAGTGAGCAATGGAGGAGTCGTGAGAGAGAGAAGAAAACAAAACCAGAGATAATGAGAGATAGGATTATTCGTGATTTGATGGCACCGCTTTGATTAAGACCCTGAAATATAAGTAGCTTAATTGGTGGCTTGGGCTGCAGGGTTAAGATAAGGATTAGAGAATTACCAGACTAATTGCATATTAGCTTAATAATTAAGATAATTAGCCATAATTACAGAAGTTTTGACGAATCATCTAATAAACCATAGCAATATGAGTGTTGATTTTAGGTGTTTCTGTTGTGCCGAACGCAACGACGCGATCGATTTTGTGATCGGAGGTCGTTCAAGCAACGTCGGCGATGGTCAAAGTGAAATTAAGTTTAAATTGTGCAAAGTCGCTTCGATCGACGTCGCGCGCACACTCTTTTGAATCGCTCGCGCTTTGATAGGTTTGACGCTTTCGCCGACACACGCTGATCAATTTCACGAACATAATGTCGGATGTCGCCGGCTTCCGGTTTCGATATGCGCGTAATTTTGTTAAAAATTGATTTTAATTACTTAATTGGTCATTAACTGATTTGATATTTTTTTATTTAATTAATTTTAATATTTTTCGACGCATTACAAAGAAATTAAAAGCATTTTAGATCGATCGCGACAGGCATTTTAACTTCTAATTCATTTAATTAATTTCAAGTGGTATATACTTGTAGGTCAACAATTTAAAATAATTCATTAAAAAAAAACTCATAATAAATTTTAGATATTTTGGGTATTTTTAAAAATAGCTATTACTGCTGACTGTTATTGCAGTCAGTGGTAATTGCCATTACCATTGCTAGCCACCACAACATCATTGCTGCTACCTTTCATTAGTGGCCATTTTATTGTCAAAATATAAACAAAATAAAATTTAAAAAATTAAAAATTAAAAATTAAATGTGATTTCAAACACCCCTTAATTGATGTGACATTTTATGTTTGCTCTAAGATTTTTTGTGAAATTTTAGAGTTTGATAGATTTTAGATTATCATTTGGAATGATTCAAGTGTTTTTTAATTTTACATCAAAATAGTCTGGTCTTTATTTAAATTTAATGTTGGGGAAATCATAAAATATAAAAAGATTTTTTTTTTTTCGCAGCTCATCCTATGATTTATATTAGTGAACCCTGGACCCTAATAAGTTGTTAAGACTGCATAAAATGTAGAAATAACACTACTACTAACAATAATTTATGCATTTATAGAGAAAAACAAGTTGATTGATATAAACTTTAAAACAAAATAATGCACTTTTGAATCATTAAACATTTAAAGTTTTTTTTTTTTTTTTTTTCACATCTCATCCTACAATTTATATTAGTGAACCTTGGACCCTAAGAAGTAGTTAAGACTGTATAAAATGTAGAAATAACACTACTACTAACAATAATTTATGCATTTATATAGAAAAACATGTTGATTGATATAAACTTTTAAGCAAAATAATGTGCTATTTATTCAAAAGTGGTACCTGTTAAACTTGAAATGCTACTTAGTTTTGATTACAAAATCTAAGAAAATTTTTTGAAAGTTACTGTAAATTGATTTCAGTTCAGTGAAAAATGGCTTGAATTTGAATATTTAATGATCAAATGAATGGTTGCTCAGTTTTATAGAAGCTCATCTATTAGTTTAATTTATTATTGTTTGTTGCGTTTGCTGTTTATTCCCCTTAACTATTATGATCTTCTGAAATAGCTTTTGCATGGATACTTAAGTATTGACAATGAAACACTGTTTTGTTTAAATATTGCTCGCTTTCTTGTTTATAGTTTTTAGGCGTTCCATAGTTCATGTATTTCTTATATTTCATGGTGTCAATGAGAGTTCTTCACTTTTTAGAGCGTCAGAGAAAGATCAAGACATTTAGATTCAATGAGATTTTCTTGAGCTGCAGTGTGTTCACTTTCCTATTTTAGAATTAGAAGTAGCACGCTCACATTTTCTTCTTCAGCTTTAATAAATGCCACGTGTGATATGACCTTTAAAAGCTTATCTTTGCATATAGGCAAAAGAAAATGTAGCTTAGGAGTAGACTATTTCCCTGTGCAATGCTGGAGGCTCCTCGTTTCCTGACTACTTGCAACTGTAGCAGATGATGTTACCAAGATCATAACGCAAACAAAATGGCTAGTTTTACGACATTTTATTTTTTGCACATATATACGTCCTGCAATTCTATTAATGAATGCTATTACTTGTATCTATCAGAGGTTTGAGTGGATTAGACAAGTTTCAGGTTATTGACTTCCACCAGACGTTGGAAGTGAATGGAATTCGTTTCTGGTGCTACACTGCTGGTCATGTCCTTGGAGCTGCCATGTTCATGGTTGACATTGCTGGTGTTCGAGTTCTTTATACTGGTGACTATTCTCGTGAAGAAGACCGCCATCTCCGTGCTGCTGAAATCCCACAATTCTCTCCTGATATATGTATCATAGAATCCACCTATGGTGTGCAGCTCCACCAGCCACGTGCTATTCGGGAGAAACGCTTCACAGATGTGATCCATTCAACCATCTCTCAAGGAGGACGAGTGCTTATTCCAGCATTTGCCCTGGGGAGAGCCCAGGAGCTCCTCCTCATCTTGGATGAATACTGGTCCAACCATCCTGAGCTTCACAACATCCCCATCTATTATGCTTCCCCTCTTGCTAAGAGGTGCATGGCTGTTTACCAGACGTACATCAATGCAATGAATGAGAGGATACGGAACCAATTTGCAAACTCAAATCCCTTCGATTTCAAGCACATCTCTCCTTTGAAGAGTATTGAAAACTTTGACGATGTGGGTCCGTCAGTGGTGATGGCAAGCCCAGGTAGTCTCCAGAGTGGTCTCTCTAGGCAGCTTTTTGACAGGTGGTGTACAGATAAGAAAAATGCTTGTTTGATTCCTGGTTATGTTGTCGAAGGGACACTGTCAAAGACCATAATCAATGAGCCAAAAGAAGTGACATTAATTAATGGCCTCACTGCTCCTCTAAATATGCAGGTATACTATATCTCCTTCTCTGCTCATGCAGATTTCGCTCAGACAAGTGCCTTCTTGAAGGAACTTATGCCTCCCAACATAATTCTTGTCCACGGAGAAGCCAATGAGATGGCCAGGCTCAAGCAGAAACTCATCACTCAATTGGCTGATCAAAATACAAAGATAATCTCCCCAAAGAATTGCCAGTCCGTTGAGATGTATTTCAGCTCTGAGAAAATGGCTAAGACAATAGGAAGGCTAGCAGAAAAGATGCCAGAAGTTGGCAATACTGTCAGTGGATTGCTGGTCAAGAAAGGCTTCACATACCAGATTATGGCATCAGAAGACCTCCATATTTTCTCTCAGCTATCCACTGCAAATATCACCCAAAGGATCTCTGTCCCTTATACTGGTGCTTTTGGAGTTATAAAGCACAGATTAAGTCAGATATATGAGAGTGTGGTGTCCTCAGAAGAGGAGAGGATGTCCCAACTCTTATTGTTCATGAGAGAGTAACCATAAGACACGAGTCTGAGTCTGAGGGGCTTGTGAGCATGCAGTGGTCTTCTGATCCGATCAGTGATATGGTCTCTGATTCTGTTGTGGCCTTAATCTTGAACATAAACAGGGAGGGTCCTAAAGTAATGCCTATGGTGGAGAGCAACAAGACGGAGGAGGAGACTGAAAGGATGGCACTGAAGGTGACATATGCTTTGCTGGTATCCCTTTTTGGTGATGTGAAGGTTGGGGAGGAAGGAAAGCTGGTCGTCACGGTGGATGGTGAAGTTGCTTGTTTGGATGGGAAGAATGGTGAAGTTGAATGCGAGAATGAAGCTCTCAAGGACCGAGTGAAGACAGCGTTTCGGCGCATTCAAAGCGCCGTGAGGCCAATCACACTATCTGCATCTTGATCTGATTTGCTTGATATTTAACATTTTTTTTTTTTTTTTGTCGGTACTGAAAAACTGTTAATGAGCAATTGGTTTCATTTATGTATTTTGATACATAGTAGTTTCCTGGGGGGGGGGCAGTTTTATGTTAAATCATGAAAATGTTGAAAGATTTGTACAAGACTGAGGGAAAAGCTCTTTTTCCAGAGAGTAATTAATCTCATCTGTGATTCAAGTGATTGAAGACAGCGTTTTAGTTTCTGCCGGCTGTTGAACAAATTCCTCTATGGTTTTGTTTTCCTGGACAGTCATTTAGGAATTGTCTTCCATATAATCTCTTGCATGAGTAGATAAATTAGTTATTTTTAAATAAAATTTTTTTATTTTATTTTTTGCCAAATTTAACTCTCCTGAATAGATAGATTGGTTTCACTCCTATGAGCATCAACTAAAATTTCAAACTATGCCGACCCTTTATATTTTTGGGTAAATAGTTTGGGGGCCTCATATTATTGTTGACTCTGCAATATTTTAGTGATATCAGTCAAAATATTAAAGTAAATTAAATATATATAAAAAAGCGTCTTCTGTAAAAAGCCCTAAACCATTAGGAATCCGCCGACTGCTTAGGAGCTTCGACGTCGTAACGGTTTGGTTGCCAGCTCACCGCCTCCACGCTAACCTATAGATGTCTTCGCCTGTGAACTTCGACGAGTGCCTTTGATAAGATCATGCAAACTCCATTAATGAATTGCTATCTTATGTGAATAGTTAAATTTTGATCTGAAATATATATATATATATATATATATATATATATATATATATATGATACATCCTAAAATTAATCTCAAGACTAATCTCAAGATTTTAAATGCCGATCTAATCACGCAAGTTTTACAAGAAACCGCTGCCTCGATGAGAATAACATACAAGAATATCAACATAGTCCGATCCGTCAATCTCAAGTATCTGGAAAATGAAATGGATCCGATCCGCCAAATGGTCACCAAAGACATTTATAATCGATCGCCGTCGACGAATCCAACGAATCCAAGATCACCCAATTCATCATTAAGGCACGATCATCAAAATGCCCGATCGGGGATCGACTCGCCGTCATGGGAGTGATTGAGTTTTCCACCTTACAAGGCCGCCACAAAAAAAATCTATAACAGCTTCATTCTCACCTGACCCCAAATCGATTTGAAAGCTCGAGAACCACCAATCGACGACGCACGCATCTATCACCACCGCCACCACCAAGAAGATCGAGTCGCTCTAGAGATCGCTGAGGGACTAGAAAGACCACGCTTCTTCTCCTCAAGATCGGTTGCCCCAAGATCAAGAGGTTGCCCGTAAGATCGTCGCCGCTTTTGGGAAACTTCTCCTGGGTTGAGTTGACCGATATTGTATTTTTCTACACTAATATTGTTTCTCCAGAACACCTTCTTCTCCCAACTAACGAGAAGCAAGGACCTCAGATCTTTGAACACATAGTAAAGTTCTACAGACTGGGCCGTGGTTTTTCCCTTAACGGGTTTTCCACGATAACCCGTGTTCATATCCCCCCGCCATGTTGATAATTTTGCTAAGATTGATCTACTAATAAAATTCTCTAAGACGCAATGCCCTGTCAAAGCCCCATTGCTATATCTCCAATATGGTTGGTAAATGGTTTGCGCCCAACCTCATTCTCGTGGATGACGCCAAGTCTCCAACACTTCTACATAACAGACTGTCTCCGTGAGGGTCCGTCAGCCCCTCTTTGGAAGATCGCTCAAAGGATGGAGGATTCTGAACCGAAATTCTTCGACTCGCGAGAGGACCGCAAAACGCTCCAACACGCCTGAAGAGCTACGTTCCGCGATAATCCGTGATTTTCTTCCCGAGAATGATTACCCGGAATGGATCAACAAGTAGAGAACCCTTTCACATCCGATCAACCGATACCGCTCCCCCACACGAATGGCTCACCAGATTGTGAAACTCCACGCCATCTTATACGCTGATGAACTACGACGATCGGTGAAGAGTTCGAACATCAATGATCCATTCTCCCGCCGCTCTTCCAAAGCTTCGTCCCCGCCACAGATCATCTCAATACACCATTCGACGAGATTCAAGCTTCCCAGCATGGACCCTTACGATGGCACAACCGATCCGTACGAGCATATCGATCACTTTCGAACGATCATGCACATTCAGCATGCAAATGACTCTATCTTCAGGTCGTATTCCCAAGAACTCAAAGGACGTGCTCGTATTCTGGTTCTAAGGGGGTCCGTCCATCATTTGGAGAGCTCGCCGATTGTTTGTAACGCCTGCAAACAAGAGAATCATGGATTCATCACATCTCCTAATCCGCCGTAACGATGGAGAGTCCTCAAAGAATACTTCCGAGGTTCTCCTCAAGCCGATATACCGTGAGTAGATCCGGAACTTTGAGGGGACTTCTGAGGACTCCGCCAGATACTTCTATTCATCATTAATGCGGAGACCCATTCCTATGCTAACGTCCACCAATAGAGGCACAAATCTCTATCGAAGCTCATCAAGAACCACCAAGCAAAGGGAAGAAGGTTCCCAAAGGTGATGTTCAAACATCTCGTAAAAAAAGAGGCAAAGAACCTCCCCCAAAACCTCCTCGCCAGACCTCGGATGACTCAAGAGAGGAAATATACGCCTCAACACGCCATGCGAACATCCTCGCTATTCGTGAAGAGGACAAGCGTGCACACCTTTAAAGCGGAATTGAAATCAAGAGTCGCCACTTTAGGGCACACCACCAAGAGTGCCACCAAGGGAGGAGATTGAAAGACTTATCGTATTCAGCCGCTTTTATACAAAACCAACCCTCAAAGAAATGCTGAGGAAACCGCCAAGCGAGAGATAAACAATCAGCGTGAGGGCCGTTATCAGCCAAATATTCTCCGCCTTCAAGAGCCGTGAGTCAAGAAGTCTGGGTTGACCATTCTATCACCTTTGATGATTTAGATCTAGGGCTTCAGATCCCACATCAAGATCCCCTGTCATCAAGTGGGTCTGATCCATGCTTCAATATTAAAAGGATATTGATCGACAATGGGAGTTCGGTTGATGTTCTTTTATTCCCACTTTCAGCATGGATGAAAGAGAGAAGCTTCAACCCGCCGGCCCAATCGTATGGATTTGATAATCGACCCAGATAGTGGAAGGGACAATCGCCTTCCCAACTTGAGAATTTCCGACACGCAACCCACTTGATACAATCAGGTCAAGTCCGAGTCCGCAATGCAATATTTGGGAGACCTCTCCATATATTCTACAAGCCACATCTGCCTCTCACCTCAAGATGAAATTCCACACCGCAGCATGGTAAGTGGAATCAACAGATAGACAAGCGCAAGCAAGCAAAGCTCCATTTACGCCAAGAACCTCAACATCGAACTGACCAATGATGAGGATGCCTCAAAGGGCTTCTCCAATTGAAGATGTAATTTGTCTTCCCATCTCAAGTTGATCCATCGCCAGTGTGAAGGTGGGATCGTCGCTTCAACATCAAATCAATAATGATTTTCCAGTAAAAAATCAAGCATATCTTTGCCCTCGATATTGGGCATTGACCCGGAAGTCACGACTCCTCAAAGTTGACTCAACCTACAAGTGATAAGAAGAAAAGAACCTTCGCCGAATTGCAGGTCATAACAAGAAATCACCAAACTTCGGAAGTCAAGTTCATTCGAGAAGTCTACTACCCCACCCTAACGTAGTGTTGAAGAAGCCAACGGTTCTCGGAGAATGTGCACTACACTAACCTTAATCGCATGCCCAAAAGATAGCTTCCCCTTCCTCGTCGACCAACTAGTTGACATCGTGACATCGATGTCGAAGCTTCATGGATGCCTATTCGCTACAATCAAATCGATGAACAAAATGAGGAAGCAACATCCTTCCAAACGATAAGGGACTATACCGCTATCGCCATGCCATTCGGACTAAAAATGTTGAGCAACATATCAACGCTTTATGAATAAGATCTTTAAGGATCTTATACAATATGGAGGTGTATGTTGATATCTTTGGTGAAGAGCTTGGAAATATCACAACATATATTCGACCAGATGACATTCTTCGACACTATAAGATGCGGCTCAACCCAAGCAAGTGCATTTTGAGTTTCCTCTGGAAATTCCTAGTTTCATGGGATAGGCCAACCCCGAAGATAAAAGCACTCGACATGTCACCTCCAACGATCAAGGAAGTCCAACGCGTTGGAAGAATTGCGCTTTATCAATTCTTGGCCAGAGATAAGTATCTACCATTCTTCAAAATCTTAAGGGTGCACGAGGAAATGGATTCCAATGAGATGAATGTCGACGCTTTTGAGCAAGTCTATTTAGCTTCCATTATCAAAGCCTATCCAAGGAGAGAAGTCGTATCTATCTTTGCTTTCATGCCGTAAGTCTGCATACGCTGAGGAGAATTCATTGCAATAATTTATTATGTCGTCAAAAATCCTTTCTGATACAAGGACGCCATCCATTAGAGATAAATATGGCTGGGTATTCTCGCGAAAATTGCAACAGACTTTCGTGCCCACACCATCAACGCCTACACTCATCTTCCATTAAGAACTATTCGCAAAAGCGATGTATCCGGAAGGTTGATGAAGTGGTCGGTCGAGCATGGAGAGTTTGACATCCATTTTCTTTCACGTCCTGATATAAAGTCACAAGTGCTCACGACTTGTAGAATGTACCATCCCATCACCACCTGAATAGATCATTCATTACTCCATGACAAATCAATGGACATTATATGTTGATGGAGCTTCAGGTACTTCCGGTGCGGGAGCAGGAATTTTGCTTATCTCCTCAAGTAAAATAACTTTAGCCGGACCACTAAAGTTCCCACCACCAATAATGTCAATGAGGCCCTCAGAAGGTGACTAAGGCTCGCCATTGACCGTGAGGTCCGAACTTAGCCATCTACATACTCACCAGTGGTCTCACAGTTGAAGGAGACTTCGATACCCGGCCATCCGCAGCATCAGTCTTTTGGCAAAGTCACTTCTTGCCAATCGAGACCCATCGATAACTCATATTCTAAGGAGCGAACACAGCGATGCCCTCCAAGTTAGCAACAACAACCGGAGATCTTTTCAAGAGAAAATACATGAGGACATCCACTTATTCAAGGCCTGATACAATCTCGAGGACCCAAAAGAATCTTCATGGATGACCATCATGTCCTTTCTTCAAAGCGGGCCTTGCCAACAAACCCCACCGATGCTATCTCCACGTAGCATTGAACTTCACCATAATCGGATCTAACTCTACAGCGGTCCTTCTTAGCCCTACTTAAAGTGTCTACCACCTTCTGAGGCTAACTATGCAATGCGAGAGGTTCATTGGAATTTGTGGTGAACATTTGGGAGGAAAAGCCCCTCGCCTCAAAATCATGAGCAAGGTTTTACCGGCCTACAATGAAGAAGCGACATTGAGTTTGTAAAGAAGTGTAACAAGTGTCGCACATTCCAATCTCACTCATACACCATCTAGAACTCACCACAATCCAGCCCTGGCCCTTTGCTCAATGGGGATCGATATAATGGGACCCTTTCCCATTGCCACGCAAAATTCATAATCTTGGCCGTTGATTACTTCAAAGTGGGTGGAAGTCAACCGTTGGCCAAAATCACCAAAACAAATGCCAAGCAATTTGTGGAAAAATATTATTTGTCGCATTCCAGAAAAATCATCACCGATAATGGACGCAGCACACGAAAGACATTCACATCTTTCTCGAGTGCGTAGTTAATCCACACCACCATCCCATCCACGTGCAAATGGGCAAGTCACCAATAGACAATACTGGGCTAAAGACACGACCGAACCACCGGGGACAATGGGCAAGAAGATCCAATGTTCTTTGGGCTTACCGTACCATCAAGGACCCTACCGGAGAAACGCCGCAATCTGTTTTCGAACTGTTATTCCAGACATCCCGAGCCCTAGAATCCATAACTTTGATGCACAACGATCGATAAGCTTCGATTCCATCCGATTTCTAAGAGACCACATGTCGGACCAATGGCTTCTATCGAAAGGATTGCAAGGTTTCAACCAAGGGTAAAGCCACCCATATCTGCTGGGGACCTCGCCTCGGTCTCACTCGGAAAAGGCCCACAATAGAACAAACTCCCACCTGGGAGGCTATGCACTCTGCTCGGGGTAGAGGTGGATCCAAAAGAGTGCCCAAACTCCCATCGGGAGGGCTATGCACTCTAAGAGAAGAGAAGAGAGAGTGGCACGATTTCCCTCTTACCCTAGGGGGGTTTTTATAGACCCCCATAGGGGTAAAAGGGTAAAAAACCCCAAAAAAATCCTTCAAAACCCGCCAAAGCCCGAAAACCTCGGTCCCCCTGAAGGCTGCGGCTGTGCCATGGGCATGGCTGTATGGCCATACAGCTTCAGCTGCCAGTTCGCCCCTTCCCGGGCCGCCCCCGTATCCTTCTCCGGTTCATGCGGCGTGGCTAACCGACGTGGCTCGCCGCACGTTCGCGTGGCCGCGTGGCGTGGATGGGCGCGCTGAACCGACGCGCAGATAGTTCACGGTTCGCGACGCGGTGGCCATGACGCATTCATGGCGCGAACCGACGCTGAGCCGGCATGGCCCACGCCATGCGAATCATAATGAGATAGTTCGCCCGGCTGCTGACGCCGCCTCAACCTCCAATTGGAGGTCTCGGGCGCCATAAGGCGCGCCTGCGGCGCCACCAGCCCTGTTCGCGCTGGCCGCGCGCCACGGAGCCCCTGGCGCCCATGGGTCCCCGGAACGCCTGAAAACTTCCGTAGTGTCCAACAGTCCATAACCTCAAAATATCGCACCAATACATGCGCGATTGCGCATCGCCTTCAAGCTTATAATATTGGCGGAAGACTGTTCTCTCAAAATGCGCATTGATGGACTCTCAAATTTCATTTGCTATTTTCAGTATTTGACATATATTTTGACGATCAGATAATGTCACCCAAAATAATAAATCGATACATCCTCAAAATTAATCGATCACGAATCTCAAGGCATTTTGAAATGCTTCATGTAATCACCGATAACAAGCTTACAATCAAACCACCGCCTCGACAGACGAACATAGAACATCAAATCGATCCAGCTCGAATCGACTCGAGATCGTTATCTGAGCATGAAAATGGATCCGATCCGCCAAATGGTCACCAAAAACATATTTATAGTCGATCGAGTCGTCCAAGACGAATCCAACGAATCCAAGATCACCCAATTCACATCATTAAGGTACCCGGATCATCAAAATAGACCGTCGATCGAGGGGATCGCCGCCGTGGGAGTTGGAGTTTTCCACGAATTAAGGCCCGCCACTCCCAAAATCTATAAAGAAATTTCCTCACCTGAGGACCAAATGATTTGAAGCAGAGAAGAACCACACCAGTCGACCCACGCATCTATCACCACCGCTACCAGTGAAGGAAGATCGAGCCTTGGGAGATCGCCCCAGAGGACTAAAGCTTCGCTTTTCTCCCGAAGATCAAGAGGTTGTTCCCGTAAGATCGCCTCGCTTTTGGGAAACTTCTCCTTGGTTGGAGTTGACCGATATCAGATTTTTTACACAATATTCACCCTGAACACCTTCTTCCAACTAACGGTAAGAAAGCGACCAGATCTTTTGAACACATAGTAAAGTTCTACAGAGGCAGCTGTTTTTTTTTCCCTTAACTTTTTCCAATGTATAACCCCTTCATATCCTCGCCATGTTGGATAATTTTGAATACGAATATCTGATCTACCTAATAAAATTTCTAAGACAACATATATATATATATATATATATATATATATATATATATATATATATATATATATATATATATATATTTGAAAAAAATAGATATTATTTATGTGAATTGCAATCATGCTTAGCTATTTTATTTGAGAGGCCTACAGGGGTGGGGTCTGAACCTTGCCTTTGCCATTGCCATGACCTGATTAAAGGTTCCGGAACCGCAATATCAAATCTTCATACAAATTGCTTCTGTTATTTGTGGTTCATATTAGAACATTAATTATCTCATTCTTTGGAGATTTTGAGACAGAAAGGGGTAAAAAAATCTAGGGGGAGCAAATTATGGAAGATAGCTGATGATGAATTAGGAGGGGATGGAAAGCCAGGCGATGATGCTATTATGTGCCTCCTCATCAATGTCTCGCTGCTCGGTTCCAGCCATCCAAGTCTCTCCGCCTCTGCTCCCGCGCTCCAGCTCGAAGCCGCCATTCTCCGTTGGCTTGTCGCCCCGTAATCCCTCATCGTCGCTATCTTTTCCTCCGCCGGCCGCTGAGCTTTCCCTTCCCCACGACTCCGATTTAGAGAACCCCACCCGCACCAGCCGCTCTGTCGCTATTCGCTCCCGTCTTAGCCAGCTATGCAAAGAAGGTCGGATAGAACTCGCTCGCCGACTTTTCGAGGCTCTCCCCCGGCCCATCCCAACCATTCTTTGGAATGCCCTCCTCATCGGTTACGTTTGCAATTCCAAGCCCGACGATGCCCTCAGGCTCTACCAACTTATGAACTGCGCTTCAAATGCATGCTCCGACCACTACACCTACTCGTCGGTCCTCAAGGCGTGCGCCGACTCAAGCCGCCTCCGCCTTGGCCGATCCATCCACTGCCGTATACTGCGCCGTTCTCCGACGTGCCCAACCAACCGCGTGCTCAACAATTCTCTCCTCAATATGTACGCCTCAGCGCTCGATACCCACCGCGTTTTTGAGGGAGATGTCGTCCGCTTGCTGTTCGACAGAATGCCCAAACGAAACGTGGTGTCCTGGAACACGCTGATCGGATGGTACGTAAGGTCCGACCGCCCGGCCGTTGCGCTGAATCAATTTCGGCGCATGGTTGAGTCAGGAATCAGACCCTCGCCTGTCAGCTTTGTGAACGTCTTCCCTGCGGCTGCCTCAGTTGGTTCCGTGAAGGGATCTAATCACTGGCCCAACTTGCTCTATGGTATGCTTATCAAATTTGGTAGCGAGTACGTTACAAATGTCTTCGTCGTGAGCTCTGCCATTTTCATTTATTCTGAGTGTTCGGATATCCAATTTGCCAGGCGGATCTTTGATTGCGCCGTTCAGAAGAACATCCAAGTGTGGAATACCATGATTGGCGCTTATGTTCAGAATGCGTGTTACGAAGAAGCTCTTGCACTTTTTTTGCAAGTCTTAGAATCTGACGAGGTTGTTGGGGATGATGTGACTTTCCTGGCCTCCCTGATGGCAATTTCACAGTTGCAGGATAAAGGATTAGGACGGCAGGTTCATGCTTATCTGATAAAAGAGAATTCCAAGCTTCCTTTGATCCTCAACAACGGGCTGATGGTCATGTATTCGAGATGTGATGATGTTAAATCTGCTTTAGATGTTTTCTGTCTGATGTCAGAGAGAGATATTGTGAGTTGGAACACCATGGTTTCCGCTTTTGTACAGAAAGACCTGAACTTTGAAGGTCTTCGACTGGTATATGAGATGCATGAAGCAGGCCTGATTGCTGATTCAGTCACAGTTACTGCGTTGCTTTCTGCAGCATCTAATCTGGGCAGCCTCAGTGTAGGGAAGGAAACACATGGTTATCTCATCAGGCAGGGGATCGAGTTTGAAGGGATGCTTAGTTATCTGATCGACATGTATGCGAAATCTGGTTGCGTTGAGACAGCTGGACGCATCTTTGATGGAAATGAATGTGATGAGAGAGATCAGGTCACATGGAATGCTATGATTGCTGGGTATATGCACAATGAAAATCTTGATAGGGCTCTTTCTTTGTTCCGCAAAATGCTGGAGAAAAACTGCTTGACTAACCACGTAACCATCTCATTGATTCTCCCCGCTTGTGACCCTGTTGAAGGAATCCAAGCTGGCAAACAGATCCATGGATTTGTTATCCGCCATTACCTGGATACTAATGTCTTTGTAGGCACCGCTCTTGTAGATATGTATTCAAAGTGCGGTGGGATTGTCTACGCTGAGAAAGTGTTCAATTTCATGACGGAAAAGAGCAGAGTCACTTACACTACAATGTTTTGTGGCTTTGGTCAGCATGGACTTGGTAAGAGAGCCCTTGTACTCTTCAAGAACATGCAGTCTTTGGGCATAAAGCCTGATGCAGTTACTTTCGTGGCACTTATATCAGCTTGCAGTTACAGTGGCTTAATTGATGAGGGCCTTGCTGTTTTTGAATCAATGAAAGAGTTTGGGGTTGTGGCTACAACTGAGCATTACTGCTGTGTTGTGGACTTATTAGGTAGAGCCGGGAGGGTAGAGAAAGCTTATGAGTTTGTGAGGGATCTTGGTGACAATGGAAATCACGTTGGCATTTTGGGTTCCTTGCTTGCAGCTTGTAAGCTTCATGGCAAGTACGAATTGGGTAAATTGGTTTCGGGGATTATTTGACATGGAAAATCAAAATGAAAATGGTATTGCAGGTTACCATGTTCTAATGTCGAATGTGTATGCTGCAGAGGGGCAATGGGATGGTGTTCACCGAGTGAGGAAGGAAATGAGAGGAAGAGGGTTGATAAAGGAGCCTGGTTCCAGTTGGATTGAGGTGCGGGATGCATCTCACAGATTCATGTCAAGAGATAAAAATCACCCAGAAAGCGAACACATACGTGTGATGCTTCATGGGTTGGCTTTAGATATGAGGTCATCTGTTGACAAAATGATAGCTCCTACCTTACTTATGAGGCAACGGATTTAGATTTATGATGATAATCTGCTGCTGAGTCATCCCGGGTGGCTTATGAGATGTTTTAACATTAGCAGCTTTCTGAATTTTGATATTTTTTGGATTCACATGATACGTTGTTGGTCCTTGCTGTTGCTCCTTGAAATTCCTTGGCCGCAAACAACTGCAAAGGTTCTTAAGCAAAATAGGGGATTCAGATTTTTCCGGAGAGGGCAGCTCTATCCCCATGGGTGCCTACCCTTACAATTTGATTAGGCTCCCAGAAAACTAGAAAAGCTCAGGCTCCAAAGGACTGGGATATTTGGGCATGTTAGTAGGATGATTTAAAAATATGGCTATCTCAGCTGAGTCCAACATTGATGATCATGCAAAGAGAGGCTTCCAAAGTCTTTGCAAAGGCATGCACTCTTTGAAGTTCCAGGCGCACTATGCTGTGAAAATTGTGAGAATAAAAACTTTTTAATTCATATAGTCTTTACATTTTTATAGTGTGAGTTGAGATAAATACAATTTCTTTTTCACACATGTTCCTCCTGTATGGTTACTTGTAGAAAATAGTACCCTTTACATAATGATGAATTCATCTTCATTCCTTCTATATGTTAAAACTAAACCATTTCATTTGAGGAGCATTTGAATTTTCAAATAAATGTTGATTTATGATTACATCCCAACCAAATAATGGATGCCAACAAACTTTCGCTTCTGAAAATGTTTTTTCTATCTACACGCAACCGAATGTGCTCTAATGGTTTGCTATTTTGATGGGAGTTTTTTTTTTTTTTTTAATGTGAATGCTGTCTATGTTTTTGCCTTTTATTATTATTATTAATCAGATAGATAATTAAGAAAAGAAATTTGCGTGGTGGAATTTTCCATCAGGTTAAATTTATTTGCCAACCACTTTCATAAAGTAGGCTTATCCAACTTATGTTAAAGAATGACTTACTGTATATTAATTTTTCGTGATTGTTTTTAATTGCTTTCTATAAATCAAAATGTGCAGGAAAAATCGCATCTCTTTTGGAGTTTAGGGTTTGGATGCATGGTGACAAGGAATTTATGGAAGAGGCTTACAACTAGGGGAGGGTATGGTTTCCACCTGATGACTATTCTTCCATGAAGCAATGCAGGGCTTTGTTTGTGGGGTGCAAAGCACTGCTTGGTTGCTTTGCTTAGAGATATAAAGGAGGCATGGCCCAAAGCGGGAGAGACGGGATATGGGATGCATTGAGGAGGAAAGGGTGGAGCCAATGGGCTGAGGTGACTCCATATCGCTCACTATAGGTAGGTTGAAGCTTACTCACTCTAGACATGAGAGAGATGAATGGAAACAAATTGTATGCATGTGGGCCTCTTGGACGCTCTTTTCGGCGTGTTTTTTCCATTTTGGTCTCTATTAGTTCACAAGATTGAAGGAAAGAATCACAGGGGTAGGGCCTTTCAGCCCGCCCTTCCTGACCTACCTACGAGACATCTCAATCGTGCTCCGGCCCCGCTAAAGAAGCCCCTAAAAAAACTCAGTATCTTTCTTTAGCAACCCAAGATAAATGGTTGAGAAAATTATTCTATTTACTTGAGGAATTTTTATGTGTTTTTCTCGTTTGGCTATAAGAGAATTTTTGGCCTAATTTCTTATGCCGGTGGAAATTTTACTGGATGTTTAGGGTTTATTTACTAATTTGAATAAATTTGAACGAATATTAATCAAACTAAGTTTTTTATTTATCAAATATATTGGTTCATTTACGGCCTTAATCCTCTTTCACTAACTAATCTTTCAATTACGTGTGAGTGCGGCGGTGGTAAGCTTGGCCTATTTCCAAAATTTATCTAAAATATTTTAGATCAAATATCCTTATCAAAATGTATAGATAGACTTTTTTATTTAATTCATTTGTAGCATTTAGAAAATTTGAGAATTCTAGAGTTTTAAAGCATGTTTGGATCATCATGAAATAATTACAAGCAATCTTTATCTAAATTGAATGCAATTTCTAATTACGGATAAGGGGATATTATCTAATAATCTCTTTTGCAGTTAGTGGAAATTGTTTCAATTGAAAATTTATGTCTACTATAGAGTCTTTCTATTTAAATGATTATGTGAAATGTTTAAAATCCTCTATTTTTTCTTGACTCGATTTCTTGTACGCCGAGCCTCGTGCCGTTAATGCTTACATCTAATTTGGACTCAAATAATAAAATATGAACGGGCTGGGCTCAATGGGCTCAAGCTCTGGCCCACTTAGGATCATCATCATCTGCCAGTCAAAACCTGTGATTGCCGAACTCTTCTTGCCCCCACGATTCTTCAACGCTCGGCTTTAATTAAAGCCCTAGCGGTGAGCAGCGCTTGAAGAGGATTCAGCGGGAATTCCCGCGAAAGAGAGATAAAATTATATATACGGAAGGAAGGAAGGGGGAAATCCATGGCCGGACAATCGCGGCGATGGATGATACTGCTGGCGACGGTGTGGATCCAGGCTTTCACCGGGACCAACTTCGACTTCTCTTCGTACTCGTCGGAGCTGAAGGCGGCGATGGGGATCTCGCAGGTGCAGCTCAATTACCTGGCGGTTGCCTCCGACTTCGGCAAGGCCTTCGGCTGGTCGTCCGGCCTCGCACTCCTGTACCTTCCCCTCCCCGCCGTACTCTTCCTCGCCGCTGCTCTCGGCTTCGTCGCCTATGGCGTCCAGTGGCTTCTCATCACCTCCTGCATAGCTTTACCCTATGCCCCGGCAAGCAGCAGTCCTCCTCCTTAATTTCTTATTTTTCTTCACGATAGAGATATTATGCAGTTTTTGCTGTGGATGAAATTTTCTTTTAAAAAAAATAATCTTAAAGAAACAAAGAACTAGGAATCTTTTTTTTTTGAAGGGTAATCACTCAACATCTCATTCATCTTGTGGATGGGACGTCATAACTAATCCCCAGTGCAACAATCATTCATCATACAGAACGCCTTCTTGATGTCTCAAGCCTCAATCGAACTCGATTTGGGGGATTCCCAGCCGAGCACGCCCACCAACCGAGCTAAGAGATGGTGGTTAAGAACTAGGATTCAAGGTATTGTTCTATGATCTTTCAGCTGACTTGGCGACGGTAAGATTAATGCCTAGTAGGAGAGGACATGGGGTTTGAATATCTCTTTCACAAATCAGTTTAATAATCCTATTTTCTGGGATTGCAAGTGTCATTTTCGTGATTATTCCCTGTGGAATTTTTTCAATTAATGGAATTAAAATCAATAAATAGGGGCAGTTGGAGAACTTACGAACGCAATTACCGAAAGGGGGAGCTAGAAAGGCTGAGGACGACGCTTACGGAGTTGAGATGGGGATGGCTACAATTTTATGAATCTTATTAAAAACTTTGATATATATATATATATATATATATATATATATATATATATATATATATTTAAAATCAGTATAATATATAAATAATATTGATATACTTCAAAAATACCACAATAAAGATTAATCTACGTCAAACCGAGCATGATTGTCAATAGAGGTATCAAAGACTTAAAATATCATCAAATCTTCGACATCAATTAAATAAAATAACTCTCAAATACGAGAGATAATCAAATCGAAGGCCGACGAGTGGATCTAACGAGCCTAAGATCTCATAATTGACTTCATTTGGGCATCCAAATGCTCAAAATATATCAAATGATCAAAGGAATCATCCCGAAGTCCGTCGAGAGACGCTTTACGAATTTACAAGAACTTCCTCCCATCTATAAATAGCCTTCATTCCTCACATGAGGACCAAGAAGAAAAAAGTGAAGAAGAAGAGGACAAGAGGAAGAAGAGAGACCGCCGACGATCGTCACCACCACCGCCGCCACCGCTGTCCGATCCTTGCCGTCAAGCTCAAGGAAGAAGAGAGGAACCCAAGCAAGGAAGAAGAGGAAGAGCCCGAAAAGGAAGAAGAAAAAGTCCAAGCAAGCGAGAAGAGAGCAAGCTCAAGATCCTCCAGCAGAATAAGACTCGCCGACCATTATCAACCACCATCACCGCCACCTTCATCCCTAATCCTCGTGATCTCCACCTACTACCAACAACTATTACAACCGATCTTACATGTATTTTTCCTCCCTCATATGCAATTCAGAATCCATCGAAGACTTTGTACTAAAATGATACATAGTGAAGCTTTTATTAGCCCCTGGTCTTTCGAGGTTTTCCACGTTAAAATTCTGAGTGTCTCTGTTCTTTTAAGGCTTGGATTTCACAACAAGGCTAAGGTAAAATTTCACTCTACCATGACGGTTTTCTAGACGCACAGCTGCCTCGGGAAGTTGATTCCATTATTTCATCTTGTATGACATCAAGTTTTCCAACAAGATCAAAACTACAAGGTGGAGCATTCAAGCTTTTAACGCAACAAGAATGAAGATTCATCAAACTTTGTTCCTCCCACTGAATCAACTCTTAATCTCAAAAGATAAGCAAGTCGCCAACACCAATGAAAAGGCAAAGATCAATACCAACTCGCTACAAGCATATACAACTATTCGACCTTTTCCATACGTTAACGCCATCGAGAAAAACCTCGACTAACAACCCATGATAGTCAAAACGCCCTTGGTGGACTTCCCGCGACCTCTTCCATACGTTAACGCCATCGAGTAAACACTGACTAACAACCCAGATAGTCAAAACGCCCTGTGGATCTGATCTTCCAGACGCAGCACGTCATCGAGCAAAAGCTCACAAACAACCCAGAAAGGTCAAAACGCCCCGTGGACTTCCCGCGATCTTTCCATACGCAGCACGTCATCGAGCAAAAGCTCGACAAACAACCCAGAAAGGTCAAAACGCCCCGGTGGACTCCCAGACGCATCGCCATCGAAAGCTCGACAAACAACCTGTGAAAGGTCAAACTTTGTACCCACTCGATATGTTAATGTCATCGATAACACTGGATAAACAACCTTGATGGTCAAAATCATCCGCCGGCCACCACTGCCGACTACTATCGTCCATCGCTGCTGACCATCACCGGCAATCTTCGCCGGTTATCACCGCTGATTATCCGCCGACATCGACGCTGGCCGCACCGCTGACAACCATTACTTGCTGCCGCTGACCACTGCCGGTTTCAACTATATGGCCGCCACGCTTACTACCGTCGCCGGCCATCGCCGCATTATCGCCGGAATCGGCCATCACTATTGTTGCTTATCCGCGCTGACTACCGTCGCCGGCCATCGCTGCCACTATCGCCGGCATCTTCGCCATATCGCATCGTTGCCGGCCATCCAGCCGACTAATCGACGCTAGCCGCCACCGCCGACTACTCAACGGATTCAATTTCTTTCCATACGGGTTAACGCCATCGAGTAAACTCGACTAACAACCCATGATAGTCAAACGCCCTCGGATTCCCACGCATCTTTCCATACGGTTAACGCCATCGAGTAAAACTCGACTAACAACCTGTGAAAGGTCAAAGGTCCCAGTGGACTCTGCTTCTTCCATACGTTAATGTCATTGAGCAAAACTCGACAAACAACCCAGGAAAGGTCAAAACGCCCTTGTGGATCTTCTCGATCTTCCATAAGCACGTCATCGAGCAAAGCTCGACAAACAACCTGTGAAAGGTCAAAAAAAATAATAAAATAAAATAAAATAAAACTTTGTACCCACTCGCGATGTTAATGTCATCTGATAACACTCGACAAACAACCTCGATGGTCAAAATCTCATCATCGCCGGCCACCACTGCCGACTACCATCGTTTACATCGCCACACCATCGCCGGCAATCTTCGCCGCCATCACCATTGTCGCCGCATTATCCGCTGACTATCGACGTATTACACTGCCACTACTGCGCTGCTGCTGACCACTTGGCCAACCTTAATCTGACCGATTACTTGCTGCCATCGCTGCTGACTATCGCCGGCATTCCGCCGGTTACTACTATCATCGCTTATCCTCGCATCATTGACGCTGGCCGCTAATTGTTGACTACTGGTTGCTGCACATCGACACCCTTACGGCCGCTAACCATATAGTTACCGCTGCTGATTACTGCTGTTTATTACCGCCGACACCATTCTCGGTGAATCTCCGCCGGCTACCACTTATCATCGTTATCTCGCTTCATTGACGCACGCTAATTGCTGACTACTGCCGCTTGCCGCTGAGCACTCACGTTGCCGCTAACTACTATAGCGGATCACGCACTACTGCCGCGCCACCGCCGCTAACTATCGCCGCAATCTTCGGCCATATCACCATCGATCCATGACTACCGACGCTGGCCGCGCCGAAAACGCCCTCAGGACTTTTATCTTCCATACGGTTAATGTCATCAAAGCTCAATAAACAACCTGTGAAAGGTCAAACGCCCTTGTGGACTTCGCATCTTCTTCCATACGTTAACGCCATCGAGTAAACACTCGACAAACAACCCAGATAGTCAAAACGCCCTTGGATTCCCCACTTCTTCCATACGGTTAACGCCATCGAGTAAAACTCGACTAACAACCCGAAAGGTCAAAGGTCCTGTGGACTTCCCGCTTCTTCCATACCAGCATCATCGAGCAAAAAACTCGACAAACAACTCGTGAAAGGTCAAAGGTCCTTGTGGACTTCCCACTCTTCCATAGTGTTAAGGCCGACTAATAATATTCACCAATAACCTAGAAAGGTCAAAACTTTGTACGCTTCCACACGTTAACGCCATCGTAACACCTCGACAAACAACCTCGATAGTCAAAATCCTCGGGATTCAATTCGACTTCCATATGTGTTAACGCCATCTGCAACACTCGACAAATAACTCGACGTCAAAATCCTCACGATTTAATTGACCTTCTTCCATACGCATCACATCGGTCACCCCGACAAACAACTGACGGCCAAAGATCTCGATCTACCCCTTCCATACAGTTAACGCTATCGAAGTCACACTGACAAACAACTCGATAGTCAAAAGATCCCTCGTCGGCCGCTAACCACTCCGCTAATCCGCCGACTACCCCGCTTCCGCCAACCACCGTCGCCGACATCGCCCAATCCCGTGACGATCCGACGGGCTGTGAACCGGACGAGGTCGGAACCGGAATGACGACGCATCGGGCCTTGACCGCTTCTCCAACCCGTGACGGTCCGACGGGGCCGAACCGGACGAGGTCAGAACCGGAACTACAACCGGCCTTGATCACCTCTTAACCCGACGATCCGACGGACCAAAGAACCGGACGAGGTCGGAACCGAACCACGACGACTGTGGGCCTTTGATCGCCTTCTAACCTGTGACGATCCGACGGGACTAAAGATCACGTGGGCCTTGATCGCCTCCCCAGACGATCAAGCGGGACGATGGCCGGGGCAGGAAGCGGAACCTGACGTCAGTGAGCCTTGATCGCCTCCCCAGAGCGATCGGCGGGACGATAGCCGGGGCGAGGCGGAAGCGGAACCCCGGCGTGCAGTGGGCCTTGATAAACCTCTGAGGCGATCAAGCGGGACGATGGCCGGGCCGGAGGAAGCGGAACCACGGCGTCGTGGGCCTTGATCGCCTCTAACGGACGATCCGGGACGATGCCGGGCGGTAGGAAAGCGGAACCACGGCGTGCAGTGGGCCTTGATCGCCTCAACAGATCAAGCGGGACGATAAGCCGGACGGTAGGAAAGCCGGGAACACGTCTGACGTCACCTTGATCGCCTCTAACGAGATCAGCGGGGCGATGCGCCGGGCGAAGCGAAGCCGTCCCACGGCGTGGGCATGCCGCCTCCCCGGAAACAGTCCAGCGGGCGGCCGGTGGCGTGCGAACTCTGACATCACGTGGGCCTTGATAACCTCTCGAGATGATCAAGCGGGACGATGCGCCGGGGCGATCTTGAAGCGGAACCCGGCGTCTTGTGGGCCTTGATCATACTAACAGAGCGATCCAGAGCGGGACCCGATGCGCCGGCGAGCGGGGAAGCAATTTCTGACGTCGCAGTGGGCGCTTGATGCGCCTTCCCCAACGAGCGATCCGGCGGGACGATAAGCCGGGGCGAGAAGCGAGCTCCACGGCGTCGCGTGGGCGCGGTCGCCTCTCCCCAACGATCCGGCGATCAAGCCGGAAACCGGAATCTGCGTGGCCTTGATCGCCTCCCGAGACGATCCGACGGGACGATAGCCGGGGCGAGGGGAAGCGGAACCACGACGCAGTGGCCCCGTACCTAACGGACGATCGGACGAGGCGGAAACGGTAGGAAGCCGACCCGACGTACCGTGGGCCTTGATCGCTCTCAAAGACGTCGACGGGACGATAACGGGCGAAGCACGGCATCGCAGGTGGCCTTGATCCTCCCACCAGACGATCCGACGGGGCGATCGCCGGTGGCCGGAAGCGGCCACGTCTGTGGCCTTGGCCTTCCCCAACCGGGCGACGGCGGGGCGATGCCGGACGGCGTCGGAACTCCACATACCGTGGGCCTTGATCGCTCTTAACCGATGATCCGACGGACTGAACGGACGATGGAAGCCGGAACCGAATCGACGTGGGCCTTGATGCTTCTAACCCGACGGACGGGACCGATGCCGGTGGCCGGAAACGAAATCCACGACGTCAGTGGCCTTGATCGCCTCTAACGAGGATCCGTGGGGACGATCGACGAAGCGGGAACAGAACCATCGTGGCGCTTCGCCTCCCCAACCCGACGGTCCGGCGGCGAACCGGACGGTAGGAAAGCGGGTCATGGCGTCGTGGGCCCATCGCCTCAACGACGATCCGGCGGGACGATAAGCCGACGAGGTCGGAATCCACGACGTCATGGGCCTTGATAACCTGGGACGATCCGGCGGACCGATACCGGATGAGGTCGGAAAGCGGAATGACGTCGCATGGGCCTTGATCGTCTAACCCGACGATCCGACGGACCGATAAGCCGGACGAGGTCGGAACCGGAACGACGTGCATGCGCCGATCGCCTCTAACAACCGACGGGGACCGTCGCCGGACGAGGGGAAACCGGAACGCGTGTCAGTGGGCCTTGATCGCTCTCCCGACGGTCACGACGATGACAAGGCGTAAAGCGAACTCTGACGTCGCAGTGGGCCTTGATCGCCTCCCGATCGCTCTTGATCTCTTGATCGCCCCAAAGGACCCTCACTCAAGAAGAAGGAAAGGGGAAAGGTGTGCCTCTCCCTCCTACCCAGATGTTATAATGAGCAAGGGTAAAATTTCTCAAAACGGCACAAAAGCGACAAACATTTCACAAAATGGCTCAGCGGCTCAAAATGGCACAAACGGCTCAAAACGGTAAAATCCCTCAAAACGGCTCAAAACTTAAGGGGCAGCCATGCTGATCTCAGCCGGAGCCCGCCTTCGGAGGTGTGTCAGCGTGACCAGCGTCAGCGACCGACCGTCAGCGAGAACCAATAGTCGACGAATCGACCCGTGAACGACCATGCGGCCGTCGCTGGCGGCATAGCCCAGCTGAACGGTGAACAGCGAACCCAGCCACTACAGCGCCCAAGAGACCCCTCTCGCCAGCGAGCGCTGAACGTGGCCGCCGCACGAGCGGCAGACGCCGCGCCAACAGTAGCGCCCAGCGCCTGGTCCCGAACGCTCGAAAACTTACGCAGTATCCAAATATCCAACCAAAATCTCATGCCTACTACACATCTACAATCATAATTTTGTATTTTTATGATAATTTATTCTCTCAAAATGTATGATTATGGGCTCACGTTTCGTAGAAGAACTCGTTATTTTCGAGCATTTGGCACATATATTTTTTGGATGATTAAGCTAATGTCATCAAAATAGAGGAAATACTCTCAAAATACCTAGTCAAATCTAATCTTGATGTCGGCATATGATTTTGAGTGTCGTCGAGATCAAGCACTTAAAATATCATTGAAATCTTTGGGACATCAATTAAATCCTAAAATAACTCTCAAATATGGAGTGTGTATAGTCAAATCGAGCGTCTCGACGAGCCGGATCTAACGAGCCTAAGATCTCATAATTCTGACTTCATTTGGGCATCCAAATGCTCAAAATATATCAAATGATCAAAGGAATCATCCCGGCCGTCCGTCGAGAGGGAGTGTACGCTTTACGTGAATTCTGAATCACTTCCTCCCATCTATAAATAGGCCTTCATTCCTCATGTGAGGCCGTGAAGAACAAATGAAGTGAAGAAGAAGAGGAGGCTGAGCAGGAAGAAGAGGAGGAGTCAAGCCGACGATCGTCAACCACCGGCCAAGTGATCCTTGCCACAATTTGCCCAAGCAAGGAAGAAGAGGAGGAACCCAAGCAAGGAAGAAGAGGAAGAGCGAAAGGAAGAAGAGGAAAAGCCTAGGAGGAAGAAGAAGCTCAAGCTTGAAGATCCTCCAGCAAGGTCGCACCTCGTGATTAAATCAATCATATCACCACCCAGCTAATTGTCCCTCGTCTCCATCTACCAACAACTATTACAACGATCGTTCTACATACTTTTTCCTCCCTCATATGCAATTCGTAATCCGTTATCGTGAAGACTTTGTACTCAAAACAGATACATAAGCTTTTATTGGTGGCCTGGTTTCCTCTTTGAGGTTTTCGCGTTAAAATTTTTTGGAGTGTCTCCTGTTTCTTTAATTACCGGTGTGTGTCTTTGGATTTCACAAATTTAAGCGTGCTTTACTTCTGCGATTGGTTTTCTAGCACGCAACAAATATAAATTTAAAAATAAATTTTAAGGGCTTTTAAATTATCATTTTATATTTTGCTGGTCGAGAGGATGCCAGCTGTTGGGTGGGTAAGGGTTGAATTTGTAAGAGGGAGGATGGACCTATGACTCTTAATATTCATATTAGCTTTATTTAATCAATAATTAAATTGAAAAATCTTACTAATCCTGATTAATATTTGAAACCGGTTAGAATAACGCTTCATGCGAGTTGTTTGTTAAGTCTTTAGGGGTTTTTATTTTTTTCTTAAGATTTGTATACGCCTATGATCTTTAACCACACGTCGATTAATAAAAAAAAAGAAAAAAAAAAGGATTGTATTGTATCATTAAATTTTTCAGTGGTCCGCCGAGGAAGATGTCGGGTGTCCTCTATCGCACTGAAGTTCACTCGTCGGATAAATTTTATTACTTAAAAGGAGGAGGAGCTTTTAACCATGCTGATCAGAAGTTCATATATGTATTTATTTATTTATTCAGTGTAAAATGCAGGTATTTATACTGTGCTTGGTGGCGGGGTTAAGCATCTGCTGGTTTAACACTGTGTGCTTTGTTTTATGCATCCGAAACTTCTCTGCCAATCGCTGCCTCGCCCTCTCCCTCTCCGTCAGCTTCAACGGCGTCAGCGCCGCACTTTACACCCTCGTCGTCAATGCCATCAACGGTTCTCCTTCTTCCTACCTCCTTCTAAACGCCCTTCTCCCCGTCCTCACCTCCCTCGCCGTTCTCATTCCTATCCTCCGCCAGCCCCTCCTCCCCTCCTCACCCCGCCGGCGTGATGTCCACATCTTCCTCCTTCTGAATTCCATCGCTTTCCTCACAGGCGTCTATCTCCTCCTCCTCAACCCTGCCTCCCCCAAGCCTGCCACCTCACGCCTCCTCTTGGCCGGTGCTCTCATCCTCCTCGCCATCCCGCTCGCCATTCCCGGCATCGTCGTCGCCAGAGAATGGGTTCTTCACACCATCTATTCCAGCCAGCTGGAGGACGCCGACGACGACCACGACATACACAAGGAACTCATCCCCGGCGACGCGGAGCTGGAAAACCAAGTCCGTGAGATCGGCCAGGACAACAACGACTATGGTTCTCTCTGCTGCTGCAGCAGCTGGTGCAATGAGTTAATCTCAAAGGATCGGCTTGTTTTGCTCGGGGAGGAGCACGATGCCAAAAGTCTCATCGGCCGCCTCGATTTCTGGATCTATTACATCTCCTACTTTTGCGGCGGCACCCTCGGTCTTGTCTTCAGCAACAACCTCGGCCAGATCGCTCAGTCACTGGGACGGAAGTCACAGACCTCCATGCTCGTTAACGTCTACTCCTCCTGCTCCTTTTTCGGCCGGCTCATCTCCGCCGCTCCCGACTTCCTGGGCGGGTTCGCATCATATAAATTCTTTATAAATTAACAAACTAGATTGATTTTGATCAAACATTTCACAGGGGAATATATTAACACAAACAGCTTGACGGCAGGCGGGTCAGTTTTGCGAGGACTGGGTGGCTCGCTGCAGCGCTGGTGCCGATGCCGCTAGCATTCTTCCTATTGGCTGCGGATGCCGAGGCGGAGAACGGGGATGTTCTGCTGGTGGGGACGGCTCTGCTGGGGCTGAGCTCAGGGTTCATTTTCGCTGGTGCGGTGTCGGTGACATCGGAGCTGTTCGGACCGGCGAGCTTTGCCGTGAATCACAACATCCTCATCACCAACATTCCGTTGGGTTCGCAGTTCTATGGCCTGCTCGCGGCGCTCGTCTACGACGCCAACGGAAGAGTACTGGGTGGTAATTGGCACATGAGAGAGGCCGTGGCGGCGATGGTGGTTTGTATGGGCCGAGGCTGCTACTCCAAGACTTTTGTTGCCTGGGGCGTCATTTCAATGCTCGGCCTGGCCTTTGCCGTTCTCCTCTACTTGAGGACCAGGGCGGCCTACAATCACGCTGCCGGCTGCGTCGGCCGGCGGCAGGTGCCTAACAATTGCGAGGATTTTCGATAGGTGTTTGCTAAGATTGGATATATGCATCTATACGTCTGGGATGACGATCATGTATATATGTATGTATAGATGTAGGGACACAGGTGTTCAAAGCACATAGCACGAGTCTGTGTTTAAGCATATATTAAGATTAATAACGACAAGTAGTCCGTGTCTCTGGAATGAGCTGTGGGGACAGCTCTTCTCCGAGCTCAAACTGCCCAAGAAGTACAACCCTAGGTTCTGACTTTTCACAATTCCCCAATAATTGAATATATCCCCAAATTATTATACAGTCTGAACTACAATCAAGTGTTTCTAATTTAGAATACGTTCAATGATAGAATTGGATAAAATTTATATCTTTGAAGGAGCATTCTTTCAATTGTGTTTGTTTTTCGTTTTCTTTCTCTTTTATATGATGAGGGCATATTTCAATTTTATTAATGTATGGATCAAGTATAAGAGCTATAAAAAAATTATATTTATGTAATCCATTTTTGCCTATCAATTGAGTGCTTAGGTTAAGCATTCAATCAATAGCTGTTAGATTCAAAGTTTTACATTATATATATATATATATATATATATATATATATATATATATATATATATATATATATATATATATATATATATATTGTCAAATGTCTCAAAAAATTATTATGTAAAAGTAGTATAGTTATGAAAAAAAAAATAGGCATAAGTCAAAAAATGAAAAAATCTTTAGAAAGAATCCTATTATAATGGGCATACACTTAAATTAGTTAAAGTACACACCCCTTCTTATAGCAATATAGAGGACGACCATTAAGATTGCTCGGGTTAAATGTGCAAAGTCTATGACATGTATCATCATTGTCCATAGCTCGAATAGAAGGATAAAATTATTTGGAATCTTCATCTTGAGGTAAGATACGAACAAAAAATAAAGCAATTTGATTGTAAATATTAGAATTTTTTTTTCATTAGACTTTTGGCTTATAAATATTATTAGGGGTTGAAAATGTAGTTTGATTTCAAGAGATGTGAAATTTCTTGGAATGTCTTTCATCATAACAAAATGAGAAGTTAGAGAATAGATTTTTCTGCAGATACATTTAAGAATAAAAACACATATAAGTCATTAGGATAATAAATTGTTAATGAATGATATCATTAGTTGAAATCTGCCACTAAAGGATAAACAACCAATTTGTCATTGAACTTATCTAAAGAGTAGAGCAATGCTTTGATGGAATTACTTAAAAAGGAACTTGCTCATGCTTGATATCTAAGTATGTCGCATAATTATTCATAGCTTTGGAAAACAAGACCGCGTATCATAGAGGGTGTACTTTAAGACTCATAAGAATACAAGAGAATAAGGATAGTTTTGTGAATCAGGTCTTCCCAATCTAATAAATTATCAATAAAGATAAGATGGGATATCAAAGTATCATAATTTAAGGTGGGAGTATATCTAATATTTTGGACTTCGTTTTCTTGGGGACAAGAAAACTTGGGCATTTGTAATGGTAAAAATAAATGGTGATAGCCATTATAAGATCTAAAAAAAGCCTTTAAAATCTTCTTTGAACATTATTGAGAGAGGTATCTCGTTAAAACATGTTGTCACTCAATTTATAAAAATTTAGAAAAAAATTTATTGAGCCATTCCAACCAAAATAAAGGGCATATTGATAATAGCAAAGGCCATTTTGAGATTGAGCTTAGCACACAAGAACTTCTCTTGCATTTAGGAGTTTAAATTATAAGTAATCTCATGAGCTAATGCAATGTTATCAATATTATTATAGGATAATGAATGTAGTTCGACCTTATTAATTAAAAAAAAGATGAAATTTCTTAACTCTATTAGTTAACACTTTTGTTATTGCCTTATAGAAAGTATTGCATAAAGAAATTGGTCCATAATCTAAAAGAGAGAAAGAGTATTTTGTCTTAGGAATTAAAGTAATGATGATATGTTTAATCACATATGATAACAAGTTTTGAAAAAAATGTGCAGTAAGGAGAAATTTCTTATCAATAGTATCTTGAAATTTTGTAAAAAAATTTTTAATAGATTTGTTTGATCTTAAATTCTTATCACCATTAATATTATGAAGTGCAACCAAAATCTTTTGATCAGTGATAAGATTGGTAGCTCACTAGATTGAGAGGTTGGGGTAATGAAACCACTAGAAATGTTAAAATAACTTCTTTAAATTTCATGCATCTCCTTTTATCTTTTGTTCATTTAGTAGATAAGTATCTTTCTAGAATATCAAATACCCCTAAAGAGAAATAGCTCTTACTATTGTAAGATTTATCAAAATTCTTAACTATGTTTCATTACTAATAGTTCATTTCCATGCATTTTTTATTGACTTTAGAAAATTAAATTGCATGCATACAAAAATTTTACAACTAAAGTGTATGCTCTTTTGATGTTAAGGGTATTCATTGCGAAAGGTATTGTTGAGTCTTCAACTTCCTCATCATAGATCTACACTCTTGTAGACACTAAGAGCTCCTTAGCCCTAAGACACTTCTAGTGATTAAGTGAACACTTAATCCGAGCCTAGAGACTTAGAAGAGTTAGCCATAAGGATAGGTCATGCCTTAGGGACTTAGAGAGACTTGCCTACCCTATAGCCTAAACCTAATCCATGCTTTCCTTCTCAAACCAAGCCTCAAGTTCATGCCAAATCCAAACCAAATTTTCATCTTCCAATAACCAAAAATGAATCAAACTAAATTGATTTCCTTCTGAGCCCTTTTGACCTACATCCATGGGCTTGGTCAAATTTGCTTTCAAATCACTCCAAACTCAAGTGATTTTCTCATGAATCATTTATATCTTCATTTATATTCCCAAATATATAAATATAAATTCAAATATAAAAACCAAACCCAAAATCAAACCAAAATCTAATTTATACCCTTTAAGCCAATTTCTTGGACTTAACCAAAATCAACCTAAACCAAGCCAAAATCAATAAATTTTCTCTTGAATCAATCATTCTTTCAATCATCTATCCAAATATAAATGAAACCTACAATCATCAAACCAAACTCAAGTCAACCCAAGTTAACCCTTTTAGCTTGAAAACTTCAAATGAGCCAAAATCCATTGGACTCCAAATTGATTTTTATTTATCTAGGATCATATATAAGTTCAACTAAACTTGAATCAAGCCAAAACTAAACCAATTGACCAATTTAGGTCCACTTGACCTAAAGTGGCCTAAAATCCTTTTGAGCAAGTTCTCCAACCCAAATTGGTTGAATCTATCCAAATCATCATGATCAACAATCACCCTAAGATGATCAATCACCTTGAATTAGGTCAAACCAAGTTAACTTGGTCATTTGACCAAGTCAACCCTTAGCCCATATGAAACCCGAACTAGCCAAAGCTAATCCTACACCAAATATATTGAAACCATTGATTCACACTAACTCATGATTAATGATTGAACATGACTTGACCCTCAATTGAGCCAAATAAAGTCCAATTAGCCATTTGACCCAAGTTATCCCAAATTGGCCTAAAAGGCCAAAGTAGGTCATGATTCTAAATTGATTGCAATAACAAGTTCATTCCAAATTGATTGTTGAACTTGACCAAAGCTATAATTGAGCTCAATTTGACCGATTGGTCAACTTGACCCAACCTAGCCCAAATTGACTTAAAGGGTTAAATTGACCAAAATTCAAATTAAATTCAAATTGATTCAAACCAAAGTCTACAATCATTTTCAATTAACCAATTAAACTTGAACCAACACCCAACCCAAGCTAATTTGGCCAATTTGATCAAATTGGTCAACTTAGTCCATTTGACATATATGAATCCAAATAAGCCAAAATCAAACCTAGGCCAAATTGATTGAAACCACTTGAACTAAATCTCTTCAAATCATCATTTGAACCTAACCCAAGTCTTGGTTTGACCCAATTTGACCAATTGGTCAACCTAACCCAACATGACCCAAATTGAACCCATATGACCTAATTGAGCCAAAACCCATGAAATCAACCCATAGACTTTGAGTAAATTACCCAAATCCATCCAGGTCAAAAATAAGCCCATTTGGAGACAAGTTCAATGCAAATCCTCCAACGATCCTCTCCCACATTGGATTCTTTCCTCATATGGCAAAGTCCTCTCCTCTCATGGCCATCAAACTTCCAAATGGAGCATCCCTAAACCTCCTAGCCCCACCCTAAAGGCTGGGACTAGTATGGACCAAGGGAGGTGAGCCAACTCACCTCCCTTACAAACTGAGCAACCAAATGATCCAAGCCAAGAGATTAGACAAAGATCAAGCCTTGAGCCACCTCCCAAGCATTCCTCCAACCAAATCGAGCTACATGGACTTGATGGCGACCACTTTGGCGCTTTGGCAGCGGCTGGCCAACCAAAAATGGGAAGCAATCTTGTCCATTCGCCTCAGCAAATTGAGGGGTATTCGCATGGGAAATGAGCTAATTCAAATCGTCTGAGCTTCCAAGGGTGAATTTGAGCCTCCTTGCAATCCCCAGAGCAATTCTAAGCTTTCCTCCCTTGGCATTTCTCCTTCCCGTGCGCAGCCGAAACAGGGGAGCTCAATCCTGATTCCAACTTCCTCATTTTTCAACCAAACTTCAATTCCTTTTACACACACCTTCCATATACCTCATCGAGGCTACCTAAAGCTTCCTTTGAGTTCTTAACCCACAAGAGCTAGGAGTTTGATCACCACCGAGCTCCATTGATGGATTGATCCACAACAGGGAATTGTCTTTGTGCTACTCAACAGCCCTCTTTACTAGAAGAAGCTACCTCAGTCGATCCCACTGCCAGTCTTGACTTCCAGCGAGGTAATATCCCAAAATTATAGAAATAAGAAATTTTGGTTAGAATTTTGTGAAGGGAATTCGCATGTGAGCATATCCTAGCCGTTGCACCCTTGTGGATCCCTCACACGAAGGCGTGGGTTGATTTTGGAGTGAATCCGAGCTCGGGTGAGCTCAGATTGAGCGATCTATGGCGGACAACCTCCGTCGTTCGTCGCTCATAGGAGGAGAGATCACAGGCCATCCTTTCCACATGATTCAAATGGACGGTTCTGACCAGATTGCACTAGATCCATCTATTTTCTTCCTTTACGCTGTTGGGTTGATCTACGCCTTTCGATTTGAGATCGGACGGTGGAGATCAATACCATGTCCGCCGCCAGCTGATTTAGCGCGCATATGTGACTACTTAAATAGCCAATCTCACGGTGCCATGTGGAAAGCGTATCGCATTAGTGCGCCACATGTCGGTGATGGGATTAGGCTTTAATTAGGTTAATTAAGTGGTTTTTAAGGCTAAAATATTCATAATTCATAACTAATTATAAAAAAATCCAACAAATATAAACAATGGCTCATTTTAAAGGTATTTTAGAGGGAAATCCATTAAAATTATTCTTAATTAATTTTGAATAATAATTTTTGCTTAATTAATGTTTAATTAAAAATTTAATTAGCCTAATTACTCCATAATTAATTAACCAATCAATTTCAAACTTTTTGAGAATGTTTAAGACGATGACTTCTGCCTTCCCTATTTTTTTTGGAATTTATTAGTTGATTAATCGGGAAAATGGATTGCTTAAGCCCTAATTACCTTTTTAACTTAATTAAGTGATAATTAAGCATGTGAAAAATAATTAATCAACAAATTGGACCCCTTAATCACTTTTGAACAGTGGGGAGATTTAGGGAATTGGATTGGGGCCTCCCTCTTAATCAATCCTTAAGTTTTCTTCTTTTTTCAACAAAAATGCTAATTAAAGGTTAATACTAATTAATGACTTAATTAGTTAAATTGAAACTCAAATCATTCCAGATCATGTTTGATTAAGTAAGAGTCTTATGGAATTAGGTTGTGACCTCTTTCCTAACCTTTTCCCCTTAAGCCCATTTTATTTCAAGGGATAATCAATTAAATTTGGTAATTAAGTAAGGAGAAATGGATTAATGTATTAATGTCTTGATTAATCTAATTAAAAGGGTAATTGCATCTGATTTCCCTTAATTGATCCATGGGTAGAACTTTAGGTGTTTAATAGCCTAAAGAGGGTTTAATGAAATTATGGTTAGCTCACATGTGTGAGTTAAGTTAGTTCCTTAAGCTTAATTAATTAGTGATTGTGAGCTAATTGCATTAGACCCCTTTCATTTCATAGGGTCATTGATATTTAACTTTCAATTCATTTGCATATTACATTGGCTCATAGTCATTTAATTAATTATTTTAAGGTAACATAGGTAAAGGTTTAATTAATTGATTTAATTCACACCTTAACCTAATTAATCCATAAAATTAATCTAATTGCATATCATTAAATCAAATTAACTCACACATGGGGAATGAGATTAGTATTAGCAAACCCCTCTTCTTATATTTCTTAAATCAAATCAAACATGAAATTGAAAATGACAAGAAATTTTGGTTTATTTTAAATGAGTTTATTTAATATGATTATCCTTAGGAGTTAATTAGATTGAATGAAATCATGTGCTTATGTCTCTTTATTTTTTCCCAATCATATTAAATGTTGTATGTCACTTAATTCATGCATTCATCTCTTGTAAAATTAATTAAATTAAATGGTTTCTTTTATGTTAAGCTTGTATGTGTTGATTTAAAATAATATATGTGTGGCTATTATCATTATTAAATCCAAATATACTTTCCAAAACTTATAAATGAATGATTATATATGCTATGAATGCTAGTTATAAATAGATAGAAGATGTATATGATTATAGCTTAAGTGTATGAAGTGAAGTTTCTTTTCTTTCATTAATGTATTGATTTATGTAAGTAAGAATGTTAATGGGTATATAGCTTGGACATCCAGGGAATACGAGGCTTTAGTTAGCCCCAAGGAGGTCATTTGATTACTTCACTTCCCTGGTTTAACAATGACACATACTCCATTTGATTTCATTCTTACATGCTTCAATGCTAGATTTTAGATAAGACTTTATTCCATATGCATAAATATTTTAAAGATGCAATTTTAACATGGTTTTCTACTCTTGTAGTTATTTGTACATCCATATGTATTTAAGAATAGTGAGTATATATAGTATGGACATTCTAGGGATGCACATCTTTAAGTAGCCCTAAAAAGGTTTTTACCTCACTCCCTTGTCTCATAATGGCAAAGTACTTGCTTAGAACTTTTATACATTTGAATGTGTATTTAGCTAATGAGTGAAAATCTCATTTTCTACAAAATTCATTTATGCATCTTTCATTTAAGTGTGCTAAAAACATATTGCATGTATAGGTATGCTTAGGATTTGATCATGTGCATGCTACATATGGTGGAAGGAAATGAATGCACATGTGTCATGTGGTAGTAATTAATTTCAATTAATCTTAAGATGCCTTTCTTATTGAATGAAGTCATTTAAAGTAAATCTAAACTTTGGATTAGCATAAAACATATAGTAAGCCATTCATTAAAGAGAACTTATTAATTAATTTGCTTTAGAAGTGACTTAAGGTAGGGATAAAAGAGAGTAATCCTCTCATTTTTTCTATTTATAACACTTAGTTGTTAAGTGTAAACCAAATGGAATAAAATAAAATGCTAAGTAAAATTCTCAAATCAATTAAATCACTTAAAAATGAAATCAACTTCCTATAATTAACTCCTTTCATACTTAGAAAATCATAACAAAGCCTAGTTAAGGCATACCACACAAAACATACACACTTTGAAGTAAAGTCACTTCTAGCATGTTAATGTTGTGGTGATGTATGTTTGATTTTATGATGTATTATTTTAGACTAGATGTTAGGGTGTATGCTTCATAGACTGAATGGTAGGTCGTAATTAGCCTAATCATATTTTTTACAGGAAATTGTGATTAAGGGGTGCTCTCTTTTGTTGGTTGCTTAGCTCCTAAGCATAATCTAAATTAGGACATGTGGGTTTGGTTACCCATGTGCAGGGCGCTAAGTCCAAACTATTCATATAACTGTTTGAGTTGTATAGTATGTTTAGCTAACACTTATTTTACAGGTGTAGTTAGATTTACTTTTCCTATTTTTAATGTAATTTTGTATTAGGAATTAGGATTAGTGTTATGAGGGATTAGGATGAGCAGTGCCTAGAAGACTTCATCTTGGGAGGCCCTGTGATGCCTTTGAAGTAAGCACATTCAAATGAAAAAATGAAGGAGATATGAAGAATGAAGATAAGAAGACCCCCATAGCATTTATTCATTTATAAATTGTAATTATTCTTTCATATTTTAGGTTGTTTAAGGGTAGAGCTTGGCTACCCATTTTCTCTTTTCGGGTTGTACGGCGGCACCCAACCGCATCGACCTTTTATTCTTTTGTATTAGATTTCTAAAATGCTTAATGTTCTGTTTAAATTGCGTAATTAAAATGGCATGCCTTTTCATAGTTTTTTTTATAAATTTTGATTTAATGTGTGGCTTGAATCTGATTAAGCTCTTAGGGAAAAATTAATAACTCATAATTAAATTTTCTAAATAACTTATAACTCACTCAAAGCCTAGGCATTACATCAAGATAATTAAAAGATTTAACAACCCCTTAGCTGAATGTTGTATGTTTAATATCATGCATTCATATTGCTTCACTCTTACAAAGAAAGGGTTTCCATCCTTGCATGAAAAGGGAAGACTTGACCTTTGAGGGTCTCCTCTGTGGTGGAAAATACCTATTTCTCTTAGATTTATCCCATAACTCATTTCAACATGCATTGAGACATATGAAAATCCTATGGCCTTTATCAAAATGAAGAGTCCAAAATCAAATAAAATTTAAAAAAATTTGTAATAGATTTAAGCCATTTCTCATCCCACTCATGCTCTAGTTTCTTAGGAGTGGGTTTAAGGACTTTAATTTCTTTCTAAATAATAACTACCCAACTATCTTGCAAAATCATATGATTTTTCTTCATGGATTTAAAGCATAAGAGGAGTTAACTGGTTGCCACTCTAGGTGGTTATAAGTCCAACAGTCGGCTGGTTTATCCTTTCTTATGGAGGTAAACCTTATGCCCATCTTCTCTTAGATTTAGGTCATGCTTTAGCCTTCTTCTCTCATTTAGATCAGTTGCTATTTTCTTTAGGTTACAAGCGTAAATTCTCACCTCTTAGGTATTTTCATAACCTTGTGTTGGTGGATTATAAGCCCTAGTAATCTAATAAAATTCAAATCAAACAAATAACTCTCCTCAATTTTAAACACATAAAGCCCAATCATAGGGTATATTTGAATGCTCACTAGGTTTTCTAGTATCATGAGCATTCCCTACTCATCTCCTTTAACTTCAATAATAAGTCTCTCCTTTTGATCTATCCCCATTTAATTTTCTAATATAACTAATTTATTGATAGTCTTATCTTTGAAATCTTTGGAGACAATAATTGCCTACCTTAATCAAGAGTATTCTTAAGAAACTCAGCTTCCTTAGGATATAATTAACTATGGGGGCTTACCCCTATAAGGAACTTTAGAACTCAATTTAATATAAATCCTACTTTATTCATCTATGTAAAATAGGAGAAAAATCTTTGGTATATTCGAAGATCCATCATGCCTTAGGAGTCCTTATTAGGTGATTAGGTCCATTGAAGAGTGATGCCTCTATCTTTTGAGATAGTACATCATACCTCAATGCCATACTCGATCACTTCAATAAGTACACCCTCAGATCTGAATATTATCCCTCATAAACATATAAAAAATAAACACCATAGATTTTTCTAGTGACTCCGCTGGGGATTGTTCCTCTCCTATGGAGAAAAATTTCCATAGAAGTTGCTCTTTCAAAATTTGTTAGTTAGAAAAGAAAAGGGCAAGACTATAGTAATTCATCTTTTTAGGATTCCATGCAGATTCATAGATGTGCTTATTCAGGCAATCTGGTACATCATCAAGAAATAGTGTACTATCTCAAGAGATAGAAGTCACTACCCTTTAATGGACCTAATCACCTCAATAAGGACTTCTAAGGATGATGGGTTTGCATATGTACTAGAGATTCTTCCCCTACTTTATATGAAAAAGTAAAGCATGATTTATTTTAAACTGGGCTTGTTAAGTTTCCTACAAGGGCAAGCCTCCATAGTTAATTACATCTTAAGGAATGGGGATTCCTTAGAAAAACTCTCGATTAAGGTAAATGATCGTTGTCTTTGAAGATTTCAGTAGGAAAGGACTATCAATCAATTAGTTCATTTTTGAAAGATCAAATGAGATTGATCAAAAGAGGGAGTTATTATTGAAGCCAAAAATGTAAGATAAGTAGGAGATGTCCACGATGCTAGAAACCTGACATTTCAAACTGTCCTATAGTTGAGCTTTACATTTTTGAAGTTGATTTAGTTTGTTTGAGTTAGATTTTTCATTAAAAATCTAGGACTTATCATTCCTTAACATAAGATTAAGGAAATGCCTAAGAGGTGAGTAATTATGCTTTTGACCCACAAAGGGGAGAAGCAATCTCCTAAATCTAGGGAGCTTTGGCGAGTGCCAAAAGCACAACCTAAATCTAAGGTGAAAATGGGTAATTGGTTTGCCTCCATAAGAGAGGACAAACCACCCCGACTTGGACTTACAACCGCCTAGGGGTGGCCACCAACTAACTCCTCATACAATTTTAAATACATGTAGGCAAGTCTTTATGCTTATGCAAGATAGTTAGGCTATTATTTATTAGAAAGAGACTAAGTCCTTAAACTCACTCCCTAAAGAGACTAGATCATGTAAAGGGACATGCTTCAAATGACCTAGATTTAATGCAATTTAAAATTCATTTTATTTTTATTTTGGATAATTATTTTTGACTCAAATTAATAATATTTTTATGACTAATGCATGAGAAATAGAGTTATTGGCCAAAATCAGCGAGAAGGTAGGAGGTGAGTTTCCACCATGGCTCTCAAAGGTCAAGCCAAGTTTCTCTAGCAAAGATGGAAGCCCTCCAATCAAGAGTGAAATAAGATGCAATTGTGCATGATATTACAAAAGAAATGCTCATCCAGCTAATAGTTTACTAATTCTTTTATCTTGATTTTAAACCTAAGCTTTAGGTGAGGTTATAAGTTATTTATTTTAATTTGAGTTGTTAAGTTTGGTAAAAGATTTATTTTTCCCTAAAGAGCCTAATCCACATCCTACATACATAAAGCAAGGAAGAAACTAGAAAAAATGCCACTTAATGCATAAGCTAAACAAATCATCAATCAATTTATAAAGTTAATTACAAAAGAATAAAAGGCGTTGTTGGGGCACCACCGCCTCAAAAAATATCAAATGTGTAGGCAGTTCTACCCTTATATTATAAATAAATTAAATTACAATTTAAGAAAAGGAATTCATTATTATGAGGGGTCTTCAATCTCTATTTCTTCTTTCTTCTTTTCTTCTTTCTTCTTCTTTTCTTATTCCTTCTTTAGTTCCTTCTTTTGGATGGTTGGAAGGTAGATGGTCCAAGGTTTCACATGGTGCATAAGATAGGATCATGACCAATGCTCATCCTAATCCCCATAACAATCATTCCAAAATCTAATTGCACAAATTTACATGAAAAGGAAAAAGAAATCTAACTAACACCAAAACAAAAGGCTAAAACAAACCAGACAAATCCCATGCATGTATATTGGACTTATCACCCCACACATAGGTGACTAAGTCCACCTGGCCAATTGCATTATGCTTAAGGGTACAAAGTACTTGCAAGCAAAAGCATCTTATATTTTATTTATGATAGTTCCTCTTAAGCACAATCCCCTACAAAAAAGAATAGTTAGACTAAGAGCGTTCTACCATTCATTCTACGAGTATACACCTTAACATTCAGTCTAAATCATATATCACAAAATAAAACAAAATATCAAACCATGCACTGGCTTAACCTAAAGCTAGAAGTAGTGACTTAGGCTAATGTGTGTGCTTTGAATGTTTGTGTGGTATGCTTAACTATGGCTTTAGGTTCAAAATTTCTAAGTGAAAATATGTTAAACTTAGAGGAAGGTTTCATTTAAGTGGTTTAATTATTTTAGATTGATTTTATTTCATGTTTTTATTAAGTTCAAGTGAATCCTATAATTAATTACTAAGTTATGAACAAGAGGGAAATAGGAGAGAACTCTTCTTTCCTTCCCTAACCAAAATAATTCCTAAAGTAGATTCACATTTTAGTTTTGTTTAGGTGAATGTTTTGATTAAATGTTTTACTTAATCCTAAGTTTAGATAAACTCTAAACAAGCCTATTCAAAGAGAAAGGCATTTTAAGATTAAATAAAATGAACCAAATTCACAAAACACACATTATTTCATTTCTTTTCCAACATGTATAACATGCATATGAATGAATCCTAAGCATATCTATACACACAAATGAGAATATTTAACACACTTTATGATGCATGCTAAGTAATTCATTTAAGAAAATTTAGAAGTTTAAGATGCATGATTTTCTTTAAGTAGAAAAGAGTTTCTTATCCAATTTTCACATGCACATATGAAAGTAAGGAAGGCATAAGTGAGTACAACACCATTGTTAGCACCAAGGGTGTAAGGTAAAAGAGCTACTTAGGGCTACTTAAAACCCTCACAACCAGGGGGTCGGTCTAATATACCACTTTCCTTAAATACAAACATGTGTATAAGAGAAATGAATGGAAAAGAAAGAATGCAAAAGTTGTATTAGTTGATTCATTTTATTTTATGCAATTTATGTATGCTAACATAGGTAACCCTTCTTAAATGATAACATAGGAATGAATAGGGTATGGAATTAGGTAAGTGTTAGGTTCTTTTCAAATGAACCATACATTTTACCAATTCCTATTCAAAACTATACTATCATAAGAGAGAAAAGAAATCTATGCTAAGCACATCCATATATTCTTCACATGCAAGCTTATAATTAGAATATAAGTAGCACACTTTCAGATTTTATAATTGATTTATATTTTTTGAAAATAATTTGAATTTAGTAGTGATAACAGCCACTCATATTTCTACTTTAGCCAACACATGCAAATTTGACATAAAGTAAACCATTTCATTTTAAACTTGAATTTGAAAATTATGAATGCATGAAACCACATGACATACAAATTTAACATGTTGGAGAAAGACTCAAAGCAATGAAAGCATGTAAACAAATTCACTTTAATTAAATCCTAAAGACATTCTTATGGAATAAGAAAGTTTAAAATAAATCAAAGTGTATTCAATGTAACTTTTATTTGAGTTTGAATTAGATTTAATTTTGAAAAAGGTGAGATGAGTTTGCTAATCCTAACCCATTCCCACATATGTTTGATATTTTTATTTACTTTTTTGATAATTAGATCCATTTTTATGTATTAATTAGGTTAAGGTATGAATTAAGTAACTTAATTAACCTTACCTACACCACCTTAGAATAATTAACCAAATAATTATGAGCCAATGAGATGACATGAAAACTCACAAGAAATTTAAATTTGTAATGCACCTAATAAGAAAAGGCCTAATATAATTTGGCTCATAATTAAAAATTAATTAAGCTAAGGGGTTTAGCTTAAGTAATTTCAAAACACCCTTTCACACATATGAATTGGGTTTTGATTTTCTTAATTGAACTTAGGTTATTAAACACCTAAGCATCTACCCAAAGTAGATTAATTAAGTTCTGGAAGTTTTTATAAATTTTAGAAATTAATTAAGGGGATAATTAATGAATTAATCTCTTAATTAAGAGTAGATTAAGGAGAGAAAAGAGGGTTTAGGGAATAGCTTAAGGGAAATGCCCCAAAATTATTCCTAAACCTCTTATCTATTAGATTTGACCTTAATCAACCCTAATCATGGATTAAAATCACTAATCACACCCTAATTATGATTAATTAAGTTAAGGGAGTAATTAAGAAATCCATATGCAATTCTGCTAATTAAGCCATCAATAAATCCCAAGAAAATTAGGGGAGATAGAAGTCATCCCCTAAAATTTACCAAAGAAATTTGGGATTAATCAGAGGCTCAATTAAAAGGTAATTAGCAAAATGAACTTACAATAAAACTCAAAATCAAGGAAAACCATAATTCAAAACCCATTGAAATTAATTTTGAAATATTTTAGGTTGAATTACCTTTTCATAGAAATTTATTTCATATTTTTCTAAATTTTATTAAAGGAGATATGAATTTTAGAAGATCCCTAGATTAATTAAAATTTATTAAAGATCCCTAACTAATCCTGTAGCTCATGGCGCGATGCGTGGCGACGGCGGTCAGCGCGCTTTACACACATCGCGCAGTGAGGGATTCACTTAAATGTCATGTCTGGCAGCAAGGCGGCGGACATGCTTTGATCTCTACCGTCCAATTTGATCGGATGGCTAGAGATCTCCCCGAGGTTTTAAAAAGGATAAAGGAAATTCTAAATGTGGGAATTATCTCGGCCGTCCATCCAAAATGTGCGGATGGATGGCTGAGATCTCCCAACTTCTTCCCCTTGATCAATAAAGGCCGTCCATGATCTAGGGGAAGATCCTAGCTCGATTGAGCTAGGATTCAAACCAAATTTAACCCACACCATCTAAAGCCAAGGAGCGGCACATCCAATGGTGGAATTCACTTGAATTGAAAATTCTCTTCACAAAGGACCAACACCTCCTATGCTTGGGTGGTCAAAATTTCATACCTCATCGACCTCGATTCCCTTGGAGCTTATCTAGTTGAGACAGCGTGTTGGAAGAATGAGCTCTTGAGGTTATGTGAATTCCTCTATGGACCAACTCCCCTTGCTCCCCTTTGTGGCTTTGATCCAATTCAACTCCTCCTTACTGTGGGAACTCCAATGGAAGCTTGGGTGCACTCGACTTAGCTCCACGATGAGTGGATTTGAGTGAAGAGGAAGTTAGAATGAAGGAGCTCCCTATTTTCAAGGAATAAAAATTGAGAAAGCTTGATTCAAATCCCTCAAGAAGCTTAGAATGCTCTGATGGCTCAACACTCTATTAAATGAGGAATGATGGTTTGAAATTAGGGGAGTATATCTCCCTTGAAGGATCGTACCAAGTATGTGCCATTTTGATCCAATTGATCATATGGGAGGGGTTGTTTGATCTGCTAGATGTTTGCACATGGTCAGCTTGGCCTGTGGATTTCCAACCTCCCATGTGCTTGAATTTGAGTGGAGAGGGAGTTTGAATTTTGCATTTTGACCCATGGGTCTTTGGTCTGCTAACCAATCAAACCCATTGGGTTGGGTGCACCACTCTTCATTAGGTCCCTCTTTTGAAAGCCTCAAGTGGATATGAAGAGGGTATGACCAAATTACCCATGGATTAAGCCAAAATTTGTTCTATGGCTTAGCAGGTATGGTCATGATTTTTCAATTTGGATATGTTGGGTATGTGGAGAAACTAGGTTTGGCCAAGTTTCATGAGATTTGGAATTCATTTGATAAGGTTTGGTTCATGTTGACCCATTTAGGTCAAAATGGGTCAACTTGGGTCAAGTTGACCAATTGGTCAAATTGGGTCAAACCAAGGGTTGTCATATGACCATTTGAAATTTTGGTGGCTTTGGTTTGATTCAATTTGGTATAGTTTTGAATTTGGCTCATATGACTTCATTTAGGTCAAATGGGTCAAGTTGACCTATTTGACCCATTTGACCTTTGAGGTAGGTCAAGGTAGGTTTAGGTTAGGTTAGTCATATGGAGTGGATTGGTATCTTGTTTCCAATCAATTTTGGTTAAGTTCAAATTTAGCTCAACATGACCCTTTAGTCATGTTGTCTAAGGTCAATTGGGCTAGGTTAGGTCTAGTTGGCCAATTGAGGCTTTGGTCAAGTTCCACAAGTGATTTGGAATGAACTTGACCCATTGGTTTTCAATTTGGCTTAGATCAAGTTTTGACACATTTTGACCCTTTAGGTCAAGTTGGGTCAACTTGGGTCAAGTGGCCAATTGGGCTAGGTTCTCAAAGTTGGTCAAGTTCAAACATAGTCATGAGTGAACTTAGATCAATGGTTTCAATCAATTTGCCTATGGTGAAATTTGGCTATGTTAGGTTTCATTTGGGTTAAGTGTTGACTTGGTCAACCCTTAGTTTGACTTGGTTTGACCCAATTTGATTGATTGATCATCCCATGATGATCATGATTAGAGGCATATGAGTTTGATTCAATCCAATTTGGTTAGGATTAAAATTTGGCTCATGGGTACTTTAGTTTCAAAAATTTGGGTCAAATGACCAAAGCTTTGATTTGAGTTTGATTGATCTTGTATATGGACTTATGATATATAAATCCATTTACAAGTGGTTTGAAGTCAAATGGATTTTGATTCATTTGAAAATTTCATATTCAAAGGAGAATATGGGGGAGGCTTTGATTTTGAATTGGATTTTGATTGAGATTGAAGTTTGGATTTATATATGCTGATTAAGTTGATTGAATCATAAAAGGATCAAGAGTTTGGCTTGATTTGAAGTTGATTTGGCTAAGTTCAAGATTTTGACAAAGGCTTAGGATTTTGAGATTTGAGTTTGATTTTGGAATTTTGATTGTTTGAATTTATATTTCATTTATATATGTGAATATAAATGAGAATATAAATGGATCATGAGAAAATTTCAAGGATGAAGTGGTTTAATCATGATTTAGGCTAAGTCCATTAAGAAGGATTTAAAGGACTTGGAAATTTTAGAGTTTGGAGTTTGAATTTTTGAATTTGGTTTGATTGATTTATATTTATATTTCATTTATATATGTAAATATAAATGAGGATATAAATGAGTTATGAGAAAATCCCATGAGTTTGAATTGGTTTGATCATGATTTAGACTAAGTCCATTAATGGAAAATTAAAGACTTAAAAAAATTTTAGATTTGGAATTTTATTTGAGGATTTGTATTTATATTTCATTTACATATGTGAATATAAATGAGAATATAAATGGATTATGAGAAAATTTCAAAGATTTGAATTAGTTTGATCATATTTTGATTAAGTCCTTAAGGGAAGATTAAGGACTTATGATTGGACTTAGGAATTTTGATGGATTTTGATCATGGGTTTCAATCAAGTATTTCAATCAAATAAGGAGTTTGGGGAAAATCAATTAAGATTGATTTGGAGTTTGATTTGAAATAAGGAAAGTAAGGAATGGTTTTAATCTGAGGGTAGGAAAATTCCTAACACCCCTAAGACATGACCTATTCCTATGGCTACCTCTTCTAAGTCTCTGAAAAGTGTCCACCTAATCACTAGATGTGTCTTAAGACTAAGAATTCTAAGAGGATCCTATGTCAAGAGATGGAGGTTGAGCTCATTCTAAAATGAGGTCAATAAAAGAATAGGTGGTGTGAGAAAGGAAGCATGTAGGTGTTGATAAAATGATCAACAACAACACCAAAAGATCATAAGCACTAACATAAATAATCTATCCTAACCCAAGGCATGAGGATAGAGCTTAGTATGTGGCACTACTCATGTCCAAGACATAAGAGAGAGGAAGAATCCACTAGGATAGAGTTTGAACCTTCCAGGGAAGCAGGTTCAAGTCATCCACAAGGGAATGAGAGGTTTGTTGATTTGAATCTCAGGGAGAAAAGATAATTTGTTTCCTCAAAGAAGGTCAATTTGTTTCAATTTTGTTATAAATTTTGAAAAGAACCTGGTTTCAAGAGACAACTAATCCATGGAGGCTAAGACCTAATCATTTACCAATCCAAAGGGTAAACACATAGAGGACGAACCAAAGGGATGCCTTTTGGTAGCAAGTACTAGGAAGAAAACATAGTAGACTTACATCTTCCAAAGTAGAGATTAGTTGCTGGAGTAATCCATTGGTAAGGTAATTGATTGAACCCAACCTAGGGATGACTATTGAGTGAATGGCGCTGGGGGACTTCGATGAACTCAAAGATAATCAAGATTAATTTCATTTAAAATTTTTTTTAATGGATTCCATTGGTTTGTGATGGACTGCACTAAGTAGGAGCTATAGAGGACAATACCTAACTCAGATTTACCAATCCAAAGAGGGTAGTCTACTAAACACATAGTAGGACTAGCCAACCAAAGGGATGCCTCTCGATATGCAACAACTGTACTAAGAAGAAAGCATAGTAGACTTACATCCTCCAAAGTAGGGACCAGTTGCTGGGGTAATCTATTGGTAAGGCAACATATTGAGCCCAACCTAGGGTTGATTATTGAGTGAATGCTGCCGGGGGACTTAGATCAACTCTAAGATAGTCAAGATTAATTTCAATTTTAAATTTATTTATTTTGATTATGATGGATCCCATAGGTTTGATGAATCAGGTAGGGAAGGAGACCTACCACACTAATTCAAAGGGAGTAGTCTACCAACCACAAGGTAAGACTATCCAATAAAATGCCTTTGGTATACAATGGTCAAGTATTAAGAAGAAACAATGGGACTCACATCTTCTAGAAATACAAGGAACCATCGGGTGATCATTACTTTGGGCAACAAATTGAATCACCTAGGGCTAATTAAGTGAATGCCATTGGGGACTTAAATCACTCAAGGATAGTCAAAGATTAATTTTCATTTTTTAATTTTATTTATTTGATTTGATTATTTGATGGATCACAGAGAAGGAGCTTATGCCTAGACCCATCTCGATTCATCAACCAAAGGGAGTAGCTTCTACCGATGGGAGAACTATCCAACCAAAGGAGTGCCTTTGATTTGCAATGATCAATTGAAGGAAGAAAGCTCGGACTCACATCTTCCACTAGAAAGACCAGGGTGATCGGGCTTTGGGCAACAAATCAAACCCACCTAGGTCGTCATTTTACAATCATGCTAGAAAGAATGCATCATAGTTTACATCTTTCAAAGCGTAATGACTACGGGTAACTGCTTGTGGAAAAAAATAGATTGAACCCATCCTAAGGGTGACTAAGAGTGAGTGACCGTGGATTTATCTCAACTCGTAGTCAATATAGGGAGTTCTCACGACACGCCCTAAAGATAGATGCCCGCTAGGAAAAGAGCCCTTTGGGGCTTGAATTCTAATCCATAAGTGAATTAATTTTATTTTTTATTTAGTTTATTTTATCATGGACCCTTAGTTTGTGAGGGATCAAACAAGGAGCTTATATCGCCTCACCTATCTCTGATTTATCAACTAAGGGAGAATCATGCATCCTAACAAATTCTCCAACCAGGGTTACTAGAAAGGGGATGTCCAATCCAAAAGTAACCCTGCAAGTGTCTAAATGGGTCACAAAGGACTTGATCCAAATAGAGTGCCCATGGATGGGGCTAAGGGCTTAATCCAACACCCTAGAGAAGATGAGACAATCATATATCCAATAGTATTTGGTGTCCAACCCAAGAGAGAAAGTATGGGACTCATATCTCGCCAAGAGTGGTGTATATTCACCGGGTGAGTCACTATCAAGATAGTAACATCAACCAACCTAAGTGTGTATTTACAATCGCCTAGAAGAAAGCTCGGGACTCACATCCTCCTACAAAGGAATTGATGGGATAGTCCTTCGCTCAACAACATTATCCGACCTGGGTGATCGCATGAATGCCACTCGGGGACTTATATCGACTCAAACATAGTAAATAGGAAAGGAGCCTCTGGGGGACTTATCCTAAATCTCAAATATAGTCAACCTAATTAATGAGCATGATGGCTAGTTTAAGAAGAAAGCATGATGACTCACATCTTCTTAAACAAAGTCAACATGAGGTAGCTTACTGGCTGGGCGATGAAGCCTACCATACTAATAGGGCATTCATTGGTTTGCAATATTAAGTTAGGAAGAAAGTGTAGGGACTCACATCTTCTATACAAGTGACCACTGGGGTGACATACTAGCGAGGTAGCATATAGACTAGACCTAGAGTATTAATGAGTGAGTGCCACAGGGCTTGCTCCCACATCAAAGTAAATGAAAAAAGATTTGTGTTTGTTGTGTGCATGTGTTAAAAAAAGGAATAAGATGCCTCCTCGGGGACTCTTACACCTACGTTAAAACACTGGGGTTTGAATGGAATGGTGCCATGTGATGGAAACAAGAATTCCCACCAAGAAAGGATGCCGCTTGGGTTCTCTCACACCTATCTTAATGCTAATCAAAAAAAGCCTCTCGTTCTTTACATTATTATAATAGCATCGGGAGATTGTGTTTGTGTTATGAAAGAGGGACATGATGCCACTGGGGGATTCTTACACCTACCCTAAAAACATCATAGTGGATTCGCAAGATAAGCAAACAACACTTCAAAAGAAGAGAAGATTTGATGAATGGAATCATATTTTTGTTCTTTTTATTAATGATTATTTTCAAACATGATTTGTTTCATGGTAATATTTCTTTAGATAGAGCCCATTAATTGGAAGCATCGGTGTTCCCTTTACAATCAATAAGTCGATAAGATCCTCCTGGTAGGCCTTCTCTATGACATGTGGGCCTTCCCAAGTGGTTCAAACTGCCTCCCATCTTTGATGGGAAATAATTGGTCTCCTTAGAGTAACAAGCTTCTCCTACTGGAAAGACCTAGGGTGGATCAACTTGCTGTGAGCTTGAATTATTTTGGCCTTGTAAAACTCGAGGTTCTGGCATGCCTGTAGGTGACTCTCCTCCAAACCTTCGAGCACTTCTAACCATAACTTTGTATTTTGCTCTGTAGTGATCTTGTTACCCAATGCTATCCTTAGTGATGGGAGTTGAACTTCTAAGAGAAGAACGCTTGCACCCATACACTAAGAAAATGGGGTAGAGGAGTTCTGTATGTGGTGCAAGAGCTCACAAGCTTCAACCAACTGCTCATGCCACTATCATTTATTGTCATCCAATGTTTTCTTTAGGATCTGGATGAGAGTTTTGCTGAATGCTTCTGCTAGCCATTTTCTTTGGGGTAATAGATGGTGGAGTATCTTCAATTTATACCATGTATTCTGGCAAAGCTATTGATCTTTGTGCTTTTGAATGCAACACCATTATTAGATATAATTCATTGAGGCACCCCAACCTATATATATGGTTCTAAAAATTGAAGCACATGATGTGACCTCTTTGAGTGGGATGGCTTTACCACTTCAAAAAGTAGGTCGCTAAGATGAATCGATGCCCTTGGAAGAAGGAGGATCGATCGAACCTACAATGTCGCATCCAACACTCAAATGGCCATGAGGCCAATGTAGGTGTAGAATATTGGGTGGTTGGTGGAGGACCACACCGTGCACCTGACATTGATGGCATCTCCTAGCTACATCCATGCAATTTGTGATCATCGAAGGCCAATATTATCCAAGTCTCTTGATCTTCATCTTCATCTTTGGACTGGATTGATGTGCTTTACATAAACCTGAATGTACCTCAGTTATAATGCCATAGGCTTCATGTTTATCCAAACAACATAACCACATTTGGTCAAAGGACCGACAGTACAGGGTGCCATCGACGAGAGCGTAGGAGAGTTCTCTGTTTCACCAGATGGGCTTGTGACTTTTCTTGAGGTAGTTTGCCAGTGTTCAAATAATCTATGAATGGTTGCCTCCAACCTAGCTCTTTGTGCATTTTGGCAACAATAACCTTCCCTTCAAGAGAAAGTCTCTCGATGAGTTAAACATCAATAAAGGATATGACTTATCTATTTTGGACCCTTATTGAAATAGACTCATCTTCCGGACATAACAACTCTTTGAAAAATTTGGCCAATGCATCTGATACGATGTTCTCTGCCCGGGAAACCTTGTAGATGGTGACTTCGAGAATCTGGGCCAACATCTTGATGGTATACTCGTAGTAATGATGAAGCTTGGGTTTGAGAACCTGGTAAGACTCGATAATCTGGTTGATGATCAACTAAGAATCTTCAAAGATGTTGATGCTCTTGACACTAATAGTGTTGGATAACTCCAGACCAACAATCAAAGCCTAATACTCATCTTCATTATTGGTGCAGGGGTTGAAAAGATAGTATGAGAATCTCATCACATCACGGTTTGGAATTAGAAGAACTATTCCTACCCTTGCCTTTCTTAGGAGAATAGATCATGGTGCTTCACCTTTAAGAAAAAAAGTAGCACCATCAAAATACATCTCCATGGTTGTCGGCCTCCCTAAGTTCATGATTTGTCATCGGGAGATCGTCACTAAGAGAAGAATTAGCAGGAAGTGGGTGTGCTGCTAAGAAATTTGTTAGTGCCTATCCTTTTACCACACAGAGGGGTATGAATGTGATATCAAATTGTGATAGTATCATGGACCAACGAGCCAAATGTCCGGATAGTGTTGGCCTTATAATGAGATACTACAGTGGATTTATTCTGGAGATCAAGTTCACCTTATGAGAAAGCATATAGTGCCGTAGCTTCTGAGATTCAAAGATCAAAGCTAGGCAATGTTTATCAATAGGTGGATAGTTTGCTTCAGAATCGATGATGAGGTAGTAGAGAGCTTCTTCTTCCCTTTATCATTGGCTTGGGCCAATGAGCATCGAGAGAGTTGTCCAATGCAAGAAGTAGAGGATGAGTGGCCCGCCTGATAGGTCGCTAGAACCGGTGGCTTCACCAAATACTACTTGATATCTTCAAGCGTCGACACTTATCATCCCACTTGAACTTGACATCCTTTTGATAAGTGCTGAAAATGGCTTGCATCTCCGAAAGTTGGAGATAAAGCGTCTTAGATATGCCAACCATCCTTGAAAGGATCAGAGTTGAGTTAAACTCTTAGGAGGTGGCATTTCTAAGATAGCTTTAATATTTTCAAGATCTATTTCTCGCATCAATAACAAACCCAAGGAATTTCCTGCTACCCAAATGTACACTTGTGGATTCATTTAGGTTATATTGTCTTAATCGAAAACTACTCTCAAGTCTAAGAGATAGTCTTCCTTTTCTCTTCTCTTGACTACTAGATCATCAATGTAACACTCAACATGATGATGGATTAGTTCATTGAAGATCTGAGTCATGGCTTTGGTATGCACCCAGATTTTAAGGTCGAAAGGCATGACCCTATAAATGTAATATTTTGAGGGGTTTGGAAAGTAGTGTTTCTTTCATCTTTAGAAGACATCTTGATTTGGTTATAGCCAGATGACCCATCCATGAAAGAGAAGACTATATGAGATGAGGCGATGTCCACCATTAATTCTGGTATAGAAAGAGGAAACTCATCCTTAGGACATGCCTTGTTTAAGTCCCTAAAATTGATGCAAATACGAATTTAGCCATTCTTCTTCTTAACTGGGATGACACTAGCTAACTAGGTAGGATATTTTTCTTCCCTGATGAAACCAACATCGATCAATTTCTTAACTTCAGAAATGACCTATTGTTCAATTTCTAACGCATGCTTCTAGGAGCTTGCTTAATAGGGTAGCATTAGATCTATCTTAGCATGGAATGCTATTAGAGATAATCCAGCATCTCTTCATAACTCTATGTGAAATAATCTTTAAACTCAATCAATAGCCTAACTAAGTCATTGGTTTCTTCTTCATTCAACAATGAACTAATGTATGTCGGGCATGGATTTTCTTCTGTCCCGAGGTTGATTTCTTTAAGCTTGTCGATTGTTGAATGAATCTCCTCTTCAAATTTTGGTGGTGCCTCTTTGACTTGGAGATCGTCAGGATCATCTGAGGTTTCTAAACACACATTCTCATAAGAGTTGGGAGTGTGTGATAAGAACATATCAGACTCTAAATGGTTGGTGACAACTAGGCAATAATCTTTGTCATCGACCGGACCCACTGTATCGAATCCTAATCCTGCTCTTGATTGTGCTTCCCTTCCTGTATTGTTCCATAGCTTTTCAAAGTACTCTGACCTGTGCCTGGACCATATACGAACTAAACTTTTCTGTATAATATTTTGAACACAAGGTGAGTAAAAGTCAAAAGGTAAATCCATTAATTCTTTAAAAGAATCTTCCACAAGCTCTACACCAATATCAGAACTTGAGGATGATGATCCTAAAAGGAACCTCTTCTGCTTCATGTCATTGGAAGAATTAGGGACTTCCTTAACTACTAAACCTTCAACTTTGTGAGGTATAAGTGAGGTTAGAGCTAAGGTTTCCAACTGCTGCCTAATAGTTTCACATAAACCAGATTCAAATACTTTGCTTTGCTTGAAGGCCTAGTATTCATCTCTATTTGGATCAAAGTCACCTCCAATGGATCCCCGCCGAGATATACTAATCACATTATCTTATCTGAAATGATTCCAAGTTTATGTGAATAGTGGGGTTTCTATGAACAAACATGACCTCTATTGGTCAAGGCCAACTGGGGTCTCCCACCTGAACTACCTCTATTTTGCCCCTCTACCCGGTGGAGGTTGATTCTACCCACATTTCCATATGATGGAATGAACTGGGTGGAATGTGATATGTGATGTATTTCTTCTTCAATTCCTCTTTCTTGCTCACTTGGACTTTCATTTTTATTTTCTTTTTTTCTTTTATCTTTTCTTTTGCTTCACTTTTTTCTTTTGTTTTTGCATTTGAATTTTGTCCAAGTTCATGAGAAAGGGTATTTTCAGGAAGATAGTAGGTCGTATCCTCATAAATCTCAACCTCTCTAACTGAAAATGACTTTTCATCTCTGTTGACATAGTACTCGATTCCATCTTTTATGAACTTGATACATTGATGGAGGTAGGATGGAATGTTGTTCTGATGTATCCAAGGCCTACCAAGTAATGCACTGAACAAAGTATTCAAATAAATGATGTAGAACCCGGCTTTAATCTTCCAGTCACTTATCTCCAAAAGTAACACTATAGAACCTAAAGCTCACTCACCTTGTTCGTTGAATTCTCTGAACATCATCCGATCTCCTTGGAGTGTGGAGATGTCAATCTTCAAATAGGCAAGGGTCTTTAGACTCATAATGTTCATCGATACACCTGGATCCACAAGAACTCTGGCAAGTCTGAACCTGTCCATGTCAACTATGATGTAGAGGGGGCGGTTGTACTCTAAGTCCCCCAGAAGATGGTCTTCATTTGTGAAGGTGATCCTTTGGGCTTCTTTTACATAATGTGCTTCCTCTATAGCCAAAGCTAAGCATATTACAAGATCAAGGAGAGCCTTGATTAGTGATTATCTCATCTCTTTGGATAAGACAAGGGCATTGTATATGCTTAGCTTAGATGGAAACTTTCTTAGAGGAGAAAGGATGTTGTAGTCCACCTTCGGCTGGTCTTCCACAAGTATATCCAAGGGTGGAGCATCATGTGGAGGGGCTTCTTGATCTTCAGTACCAATGACTTATTTTCCTCTATCTTGAGGTACTGCCCTAGGACGTAGAACCTTGCCACTACCATGGTTGACTTCGATGATCTCTTGTGGTAAGGTAATGAAAGGTTCTACCTACACATCAGGATCACCACATCTTCTCTTATGGGACCTTCAGAATCAGATGATTTCAAGTATATCTCAAGAGGTGAACCCATATGATTTAGAGTAGGAAAGTCCAACTCTGAATCAGAAAGTGGAAGACTGGAGTTGTTATAGTTATTTAGACTTAAAGAGTTATCGTTAGGAATAGAAGAAGATAAACCATCAGAAGTGACACAAATGTGATTCAAACTAGCATTACTCTTCAATTTCTTAGAATTATTTGGAGGTACAAAGTAGAAGTCAAGTAAAGTGAGTGGAGTAAGAGATTTGATGCCCTTATCCTCTGATACAAGAGTTCTACTAGTAGAAGAAATAGAAGAGTTAGCTGAAATGGAAGTTGCAACCAAGGTGGAGGCCGACATGGTAGTTAAAGGGATTGCTACTATTGTTTTCCCTTTCCTAGAGTTACCGCAACTTGCAAACCTTCCTTGGTGTTGGATGTTTGAATTGACTCAGGCACTTACAAGGAAAGCTTCTTAATCTTCTGGATGATCTTCTTAGAGATTTTGGATAGAGAAATATCCCAACTTTCTTTAGTTTTGGTAGGATCATATGTATCTTCAAGGATTACCCTAATGGAACTGGAAGGTTGTTCCACAAGGTTTTCCTTTGGGATAACTGTAGCACTGGTCTTGAAAATGTGTTCAAGCCAATCCTTGAATGTGAAGCTACATTTGTCTGTGCATTTGGCTAATGAATGAAAGTCCCTTTTTTTATTAAAAAGAAACATGTATTTATACTTTATTCAAGTGGTTGAATTGATTAATCATGTAACTTAAAGCTCTTTGCTTATGCTTTTACATAAGAATTTAGATAGAGCTTTAAATTAATATGACAAAATAATTCAACCAAATGAAACATCAATTCCAAATACATTTTCTTACATTCATCATTCAAGTATGCTAAAACATAAATTGCATGTATATGTTTGTTTAGGACTTAACCATATGCATGCTACATATATGATGGAAAGAAGTAAACAAACATGTGTTATGTGATAGTAATTCAGTCCAATTAATCTTAAGATGCATTTTTTATTGAATGAGTTTATTTAAAGTGAACCTGAACTTAGGATTAATTAAAAGATATAATAATCCATTCACTAAAGAGAATTGTTTAATTATTTTAGCTTTAGAAATGACTTAAGATAGGGATAAAAGGGAGTGATCCTCTCTTTCCTTCTCTTTATAACACTTAGTTGTTTTGCGTAGATCAAATGAAATAAAAGAAAAAATTAATTTAAAGCTTGCAAATTAACTAAACAACTTAAAGTGAAACCACCCTTTAAATTGAATCTTTCTACACTTAGAAATCAGAACTCTAAAGTCTAGTAGATACCACACAAGCTTAATACTCACATTATTAAGCCACCATTTCTAGCTTTATGTTAGAGATGGTTTGATGTATATTTTATTTTGTGATATATTGTTTTATATTGATGTTAGGGTGTATATTTCAGAGATTGTGTTATTACCTAATCACATTTTTTTTGCAAGAGATTATTTTAAGTGGGAGCTTAAAATAAATATAAATGCTCTCTTTTGTGCTTAACCCCTAAGCATAATCTATATTGGGACAGTAGACTTGGTTACCCATGTGTAGGTGCTAAGTCCAAATTATTCATATGGCTACTTGGTTGTATGGTGTGTTTTCGACACTTATTTTATGTGTGGTTAGATTTATTTTTCCATTCTTTAATGTAACGCATTAGGATTTTGGTTAAGTGGGGTTAAGGATGAACATCTGTAGGGTTTAACCCCTGGGTGCCATGTGATGCCTAAAAGCCCACCAAATCAAAAGAAGCAAACCAAATGAAGAAATGGAGAGAGCATGAAGACTTGAAGACCCCCAATAACACTTATCATTTATAATTTGTAATTATTATTTCATATACTGGGTTGTATAAGGGTAGAGTTTGGCTACCCATTTCTTTTGGGTCAGACACCATCACCATACCTCTATTATTCTTTCACGTTGAGTTTATAAAGTGTTTGATGATTTATTTAAAATTATGTAATAGAAATGACTTGTATTTTTCTAGTTTATTTTTGTATTGGTGCTTTAATGTATGGACTGGATCCATTTAGGCTCTTAGGAAAAAAATAAACTTTTTATCCCACTCACAACTCATAACTAAATCTTTTAAAATAACTCACAACCTAACATAAAGCCTAGGCATTAAATCAAGATAATTAAATATTTAACAACCCTTTAGCTGGATGTTGTATACTTAGTATCATGCATGCCATTTTATTTCACTCTTGCTAAGAGAGGATTTCCATCTTTGCCAGCTAGGGAAAAAGGTTTGACCTTTGAGAGCCTATGATGAAAAACACCTCTTTCTCTTTTGATTTGACCCATAATCAACTTCACCATACATCTAGGCATATAAAATCCCAAAGCCTCAAAATTAAGTGTTAAATATAAATAAAATTTGATAAGATTTGCATTAAATTAGGTCATTACTCATACCACTCATACTCTAGTCTCTTAGGGAGTGGGTTTAAGGACTTAGTCTTTTTCTAAATAATAACAACCTAACTATCGTGCAAAACATAAGACTTGCCTAGATGGTTTTAAAGTGTAGGAGGAGTTAGCTGGCTACTACTCCAAGCGGTTATAAGTTCAGTAGTCAGGTGGTTTATCCTCTCTTGTGGAGGTAAACCATACACCCATCTTTATTTAGATCTAGCTCCCTAGATTTAGGATCCAAGGTAGCTATTTACTTCAGGCTATAATCATAAATCCTCACCTCTAAGGCATTTTCACAACCTTATATTGTGGGATTATAAGTTCTAATTTTAGAATAAAATTTCAAATCAAATACATTAATTCTCTTCAATTTCAAACATATAAAGCCCAATCATAGGATAGATTGGAATGCTCACTAGGTTGTCCTAGTATCATGAGCATCCCCTACTCATATTCCTTTTGCTTCAATAATAAGTCTCTCCTTTTGATCTATCCCATTTCATAACTAATTTATTAATAGTCCTATATGTGAAATCTTTGGAGACAATAGTTTCCTACTTTAATTGCTAGTATTATTAAGGAACTCACCTTATTTAGGATGTAATTAACTATGGGGGCTTGCCCCCATAGGGAACTTTATAACTTAATTTAAATAATCCCTACTTTATTCATCCATGTAAAGTAGGGGAAAAAATCTCTAGTACATTCGAAGACCCATCATGACTTAGGAGTCCTTCTTAGGTGATTAGGTCCATTGTAGGGTAGTGATTTCTATCTTTAGGATAGTACACTATTCCTTGATGTCATACCCAATTACCTCAAAAAGTATATCCTAAAATCTGTGTGGTGTCCTCCCTCATATACACACACATACACATAGATCCAAAAATAAACACCATAGAGACCTCTCCACTTTTGATTGGCAGTAGCTTTCATCCCCTCTCGATCTTAGGTGGAGAGGAGGATTACAGGAGGATCGTCGCATCACCTCCACCACCAGCACACTTTGAGACACTGGCTAGGGAGTGTTGGAGGCTTTATGTCGGCCTAAGGACTATTCTTCGCCAAAGTGGCGTGAGCTTACGATGCTCAAAGTTTGGTATTATTTTGATCGGATCATGATCCTTAGAGTGTTAGGTCATATCTGGAGAGGTGGAGACTGATCCTCAAAGGTAAGAGGGAGCGACGGAGTTATGTCAGGCAGTTGACAACCTCCACCCATATGGATTTCCTTGATCATCACCGTTATTTCATCATTCATAATATTATTCTTACCGCACAATCCAATGCAGAGGAGATCTTGGGAGAGGATTGAATCACACCGCCCACTCATCCACCACCACCCATTTATACAAAGATCCACCACCCCATTAAGATTTAGAAGCCTTCTGGGAAAGACCATCCCCACCGGTGATCCTAATGGCAAGGATCTCACCCATCCACTCCATGTTGAGATGATCGAGCTGACCCTCTTTGTCGAAGGAGTAACGACCAAGATCATGTGCATCACCACCACATAAGGGAGAGAGGGGAGGGACATAGACATAGTCCCCATGATAGTTGATCCTCCTAGTGAGAAGTCTTATCAATGCAATTCCGATGCATGAGTCAAATGAGCATAATCCTGTGTAGCCATGGAGTGTTCTGACCGGTCCAACTATAGTGGACCGATCGATGATGACATATTAGTAGAGGAGAAAAGATGAATTTCTGAGTGACCATTCAAATCGAGGAGGATAGAGTTCATCTAATGAGGATGACATGTTGGATAACACAATGAGTCCACATGGTTGATACACGTGGTCCTTATAAGAGATCAACTAGCGAAGGTGAAGTTCGAGGAAGGTGACACTTCACTGAAAGCACCTCCTCCACCAAGAAGAATGATCATTGACAAGATGAGAAGAAAGTAGAGGAGTTGATAGAAGGGGTTTTAGCATTGCAAAACAGTTTCATAGCCTTTGGTATTTAAAACAGTTGTGTAAACTTTAGATCGTCCTAAGTGTACTCCCATAAAGGATGATGTTGGTAGCTTGCATAGGAAGGTTACAGATGTCACCTCCATGCATGAAAAGGATATCAAGCATATGGTAGAGCAATAGTTGAGGAAATCGACGGGGCAAGCTAGGGGAGCTCATCTATTCCAAAGGGTAGACCATACCCAAAGGAATTTGAAGTATTTCAATACCCCAAGGGTTTTGTGCTGCCTTCTTTCAAGATCTTTGATGGTAGTGGGAACCCACACCAGCACATTACACATTTTAGAGTTGGTTGTTGCAACACCGGGGTGATGCACTCTTAGACTCTTGTAGCCTCAGGGTTGTATTTGATAAGTCAAACTGCCCAACAATTCTAGACTTTTAGTTGGAGCACCTCTTTGTCAAGAGGTTTGCTAGAGCTTGGTAAAGAGTGACTGTAGGCGACCTTGTTGTAGTGATGCAAGTTACCAATGAGTCCCTTATTGATTATATTCTCAGGTGGCACAACCTGAGCATGAAATGTGAACCATAATTGTCTGAACAACACACCATTGAGATTCTTCTCAAAAATGTTCATGGCCTAATTGCCTTCATGCTTAAGGGCTTTACCATCAAGACATTTGAGAAACTACTCAACAAGATGGCTATCTTGCAAGAGGAAGGCAAAACATTACCCTTTTTTGACCAATCATCTTGAAACCACAAGGTGTTAGAAGAAGCTGTGACATTCTGTGGAGAGGAAAATGTAGTCCAAGATAAAACCCCAGCTTAGCATTCTCCTTTTCCACCTCCTTTGCCACCACCTCAGCCATCATATCAGCCACCACAATGGCCATTCCCACCACCACAAGAAGATACCCAACAAGATTCATACCGCTAGATGCTATTACCCACTTACTTGATAGATTGAATAAGCCATATTCATTAAAGAGAGTAGTTAGAAAATCTTTAAGAATCTAAGAAACGACTTTTAGTTAGTGAGCCTTATAAAGGACAAAGTGGGCAAGAATGATCCTAACTATCCCCTACCACCGCATGATTAGTCATATCTGAGGATTGTATCACTTGAAGGGCTTCATAGCTATAAGTCGCAATCAGTAGTTATCCCCAAGGAATATTTAATAGAATAACCATCCAGTTATATTAGAGTAATTCTTGGGGATACTTGCGATCCTCTTAAGACGAAAGAAGATTGAGATATTTCTTTATCCTAAAGCTCTAAAGAAGTAGTTTTTAAAATCAAGAAACTCTCTTTATAGGTGCCTGAGGTAGCTTAAACCTCTAACATTAAAAAAGGTTTGCAAGTTTCCAAAGATTACTTGAAGAAGGTGATAGCCCAAAGAACAAAGAGCCTCACTACTTGCTAGATAGTTCAAGAAGACAACCACTATCCGAGTCCAACACTCCATCCATAATTTTAGCACCTACTTCTTCCTCTACTAGCTCCCCTTCTACCAGCAGAAGCCTTGTATCAATGAACAAGGGCATTAAATCGCTTAATCTCCTTACTTTATATTGAATTTCTATTATGTACCTCCACCCAAAAAGAAATCAATGAAGAAAGCTTTTACTTACATCTTGTCCACTTCTGATACCCTAGATTTTATTTTTGTTGAAAACTCTCCAAGTCTAGAAAATAATAATAGCTCTAGTCATTTTAATCCCCTCTCTTCTGATTCAAAATCAAACTTTTCTTTTCAATCAAGTTCACCTCTTGAGATTGACTTGGAGTCACTGACTCGAGGATCCCATAGAAGCTATGGTACACCAGATGAGGTAAGAAAAGGTAGAACTTTCTAGAAGTTCATCATTCTAAGAGGTCATTGAAGTCAACTTGCATAATGACAAAGTTCTACCTCCTCGGGTAGCACCTTAGGATAAGGGTAAATAAGTCATTAGTTCCAATAAGCAGATAACTCCACTTATGGATATTCTTGTGGAGAACCAAGTTAGAGTAGATTACAATGTCTTAGCACATCTTAGAAAGTTGCCAACTAAATTAAGCATATATGACACCCTTGTCTTATCCAATGAAATGAGGGAATCTCTAATCAAGGCTCTACTTGATCTAGATATTTAATGCTACAAGAGGAGGCACACTCAAAGAACATATTAGAGAGATACATTAAGATGAAGACTTGCTTCTAGTGACCAAGCACAACCACCCTCTCTTTACATCACGTGTGATGTAGAGACAAAGTTATCAAGAGTTCTGGTTGATCAAGGTGCATCAGTCAACATTATGAGTCTAAGAACTCTTGTCAACTTGAGGATCAATATCCCCAAACTCCAAAAGGAGAGGATGATGTTGAGAGGATTCAATGAATAAGGCAAGAGGGCCTTAGGCTCCATAGTGTTGGAGATAGATGATTGGAAGACTAAAGCCAAGTTTCATATCATAGACTTGGATACATCTTTCAATGCTTTGCTTGGGAGACCATGGATACAAGAAAATAATAAAGTTTCATCCTCTCTACATCAGTGCATGAAGTTCATGAGAGGTGGAATTGAGTATTGCATCAAAGGAGATCTCAAATCATTCACAGTTCATGAGGTTGGGATATATGAGGATGCAGCCTATTTCCTTCCCTAAAACCAACATGTCCATTCTCATGACCTCAGTCAAGATCCCCATGAGATATAAAAAGAAAGAAAAGAAAAAGAAAAAGAAATAAAAATAAAATAAAAAAGAAATAGAAAAAGAAAATAGAAGAGAGTGATACATGGACGTAGGGGATGATATAGAGCCTGACATTAGATTCCACCCATAGTTCATTACTTTATTTGAACATATGAGTAGGATGACCATCTCCACCAAAGAACAAGAGGAGTTCGAGGTAGCAAGGTGGAAAGCCTCCCTATTGGCCACCCAATAGGAGGTATGTCCCAACCACCAGGAGTACACCTGCTATCCACATAGACTTAGAATCTAGTTCAGATGATGAGTCTTATGTGGTTAGCACACCAGCTAGCTCTTCTCAGCAACATATCTCTTTCGAGGTGACACTTGAGCAAGATTGTGATGAAGACTGGGCTCCAAAGTAAAGCATAAATGTATCTAAGTCTGTATATGAAACAATTAGGTATCAGTTAAGAACTTTAGCTCTAACTGACTTTTCTCACAAAAAGTTAAGGGTTTGGCAGTTATGGAAGCCCCTAAGTCAACCATAGATGGGAAGACTCAGAGATTCTTTTTGGGGGCATCATTCTCAAGTAAAGAAGCTGATGTAGAATATGAGGATGATTCATATAAAGATTTAATACAATTGCCCTTTGATTGGTACTCACCTTGTAATAATCTCACATACTTGGTCTAAACGCAAGTCAGACTACTTTGAAAGGAACCAAAGAAGACATCTTTAATCAAGACTAAGACTATGATTTGGTATAGTGGGTCTAGTTGATGATGACGATTATTTCCTAGTCATCACCAATCATTTGAAATCTGATAGGTTCTTTTCAAATCATGCTAACTCATATGAGGAGGTGTGTTTATAACCTTTAGATGATCTAAATGACTTTGAAGTCAAAGATGCACTACCAGAGTTTGAAGAGGAGATTAGATCAACCATTGATATGCTCAAAAAAATCAACTTAGGAACTAAAAATAGTCCATGTACGACATACATAAGTTCTTTGTTGAATAATACTAAAACCAATGACTTAGTTAGGCTGTTGACTTAGTTTAAGGACTACTTTGCAAGAGATGCTCAGTTTATCTCCTGACGTAGTACTTCATAAACTAGCAATAGAGCTTAGTGCTAGCCCTATCAAGCAAGCTCTTAGATACATGGGATTAGACATTGAACAACAGTTCATTTCTAAAGTCAAGAAATTGATCAATGCTGGCTTCATCAGTGAAAAAAAATCCTACCTAGTTTGCCAGTGTCATCCTAGTTAAGAAAAGTAACGGCCAAATTCACATATGCATTGATTTTAGGGTCTAAATAAGGTATGTCCAAAAGATAAGTTTTTACTACCAATCCCAGAACTGATGGTGGGCATTGCCTTATCTTATGTAGTCTTCTCTATCATGGATGACTCATCTGGATATAACCAAATAGAGATGGCCCCTGAAGATGAAAGAAACACTGTATTTTGAAGCCCGATCAAAATCCTTTGCTATAGGGTCATGCCTTTTGGCCTTAAAAATGCTAGTGCTACTTGCCAATGGGCCATGACTTGAATTTTTGATGAACTCAATAGTCATCAATTCAAATGTTATGTTGATGATCTCATACTCAAAAGTAAAGAAAAGAAAGACCATCTCTTTTAACTGAGAGTATTTTTCAAATGATTAAGATAATTTAACCTTAAAATGAATCTCTTGAAGTGTGCATTCGGAGTAGCTTCAGGGAAATTCTTTAGGTTTGTTGTCTAGCATCGTGGAATAGAAATCGATATGGAGAAGATGAAGGAGATATTAGAAATGCCATCTCCTAAAAGTCTAACTCAACTCAGATCATTCCAAAGGCTGTTGGTGTATCAAAGATGTTTCATTTCCAACATGTTAGGAAGATGCCAACCATTTTCAGGACTTGTGAAAAAGAATGCCAAGTTTAAGTGGGATGAAAAGTGTTAACATGCCTTTGAATACATCAAGTACTACTTGATGACGGCACCAATTCTAGCTGCCCCTATCTCGGGCAAGCCATTGATACTATATACTGTTGCATTAGATGACTCCCTTGGCACTTTGTTAGCCCAAACCAATGACGAAGGGAAAGAGAATGCACTTTTCTATCTCAATCATCATCTAATCCCTACCAAGGTAAATTATTCACCTATCAAAAAGTACTACCTAACTTTAATCTTTGCATCCCAAAAGATATGGCATTACATGCTTTCTCATAAGCTGAACTTGATCTCTAGATTAACTCACTATAATATCTCATGACATAGTCAACATTATCTAAATGATTGGCACGAAGGTCCATAATTTTATCACAGTTTGACATCACTTTCGTACCCCTCTGTGTGATGAAAGGATAAGCACTAGCAGATTTCTTAGTAGTACACCCACTTCTGGCTAGTTCCTCACTTAGTGATGACCTCCCTGATAAACAAATCATGAACTTGGAGGACATTAGTATTCCCCACTAGGAGATGAACTTTGATGGTGCGTCTTCCTTTCAAAAGGGAGAAGAATCACGATCTACTCTTCCAGGGAAGGCAAGGGTAGGAATAGTTCTCCTAACTCTAGACCGTGATGTGATGAGATTCTCATATCATCTATTCAATCCATGCACAAACAACGAAGCTAAATATGAGGATCTGATTGCCGGTCAGGAGTTATCCATTACGCTATGCATCTAGGATATCAACATCTTCAGAGATTCTTAGTTAGTCATCAGCCAAATCACTAGGTCTTATAAAGTACTAAAGCCTAAGCTCCATCATTTCCACAAGCACACTATGGAATTGTTGGCCTAAATCATGGAGGTTACTATTTACAAGATTCTTTGAGGAGAGAATGCTGTAGCATATATTTTAGCCAAGCTTGCTAAAGAGTTGGCATGTTAGGAAGATGAGTCCATAGCAATAAGAGTACAAAATAGACAAGTCTTGTCCATTATTGATGTTGAACTAATCGAGAGACTCTCTCTTGAAGGGGAGGTTTCTATTGCCTAAAAGGAAAATGAGTCATATTGGAGGCAGCCATTCATGGATAATCTAAATATAGGCAAACTACCTCAAGAGAAGTCATTAGCACATTAGGTGAAGCAAGGAGCCATTTCCTACAGTCTCGTAGATGGCACCTTGTACCGATGGTTTTTTGATCATATGTGGTTACGTTGTTTGGACAAACATGAAGCTCGTAAGATCATGATCAAGGTACACTCGGGTTTATGTGGAGTGCATCAATCTGGTCTGAAGATGAAAGCCAAGATCAAGAGACTAGGATACTACTAGCCTTCGATGATCACAGACTGCATGGATGTAGCTAGGAGATGCCACTAATGTTAGGTGTACGATGTGGTCTTACACCAACCACCTAATGTTCTACACCCTACTTTGGCCTCATGGCCATTTGAGTGTTGGGGGTACTGGCATAATGGGTCTGATTGACCCTCCTTCTTCTAAGGATCATCGGTTCATTCTAGCTACTACCGACTATTTTTCCAAGTGGGCAGAGGCAATCTCACTCAGAGAGGTCATAGCTTAACATGTGCTCTAATTTTTAGGAACCATATCGTATATAGGTTCAGGGTGCCTCAATGAATTATATCTGATAATGGTACTGCATTCAAGAGCACCAAAATCAATAGCTTTGTCCGGAGACACAACATAGATTGGAGATATTCTACCATCTACTACCCATGGGAAAATGATTTAGTAGAAGCCTTCAACAAAAGTTTCATCCAGATATTAAAGAAGACGCTCGATGACAATAAGCAATAGTGGCATGGGCAGTTAGTTGAAGCCTTGTGGGCTTACCACACCACATACAAAACTCCAACTCAGTCTACCCCTTTCTCCTTAGTGTATGGGTCCAAAGTAGTTCTACCATTAGAAGTACAACTCCCATCAATAAGGATAGTTGTAGATAGCAAGATCACAATGGAGCATATGCCAAGTTACAATTAGAAGAGCTTAAAGGTTTAGAGGAGAGACACCTTCGGGCATGCCAGAATCTCGAGTTGTACAAATCCAAAATGATTCAAGCTCATAACAAGTTGGTTTGTCATAGAGCTTTTCAAGTAGGAGAGCTTATTTTAGTTCTAAAGAGACCAATTATTGCCCATCGTAAGATGGGAGGCAAGTTTGAACCCACTTGGGAAGGCCCTTTTGAAATAGAGAAGGCCTACCAAGGAGGATCTTAACAGCTTATAAATTATAAGGGAGTGCACCTAATACTTTCAATCAACGGGCTTTACCTAAAGAAATATTTGTGGTGAAATTTTTATATTCTCATCTTCCTCTATCTTTTTTAGAAATGGATAAATAAAAATAAAAATATAAAATCTGCTTCATTTGGACACCACGTAGATCTACAAATGGTCTTATTAGGGTGATCGAGTATGACATTTAGAAAATGTGTACTATCTCAAAAGATAGAAGTCACTACCTTACAATGGACCTAATCACCTTAATAAAAACTCTAAGGACTATGGGTCTGTATAAATGTAGATTCTTCCCTACTTTATATAAAAAAGTAAAGCATTTATTTTAAATCGTTCATTAATTTCCTATGGAAGCAAGCCCATAGTTAATTACATTCTAAGAAATGAGATTCCTTAGGAATACTCTCGATTAAGGTAAATGATCATTGTCTTCAAAGATTTCAAAGATAGGACTATCAATCAATTGTTTAATTTTATAAGATCAAATGTGATTGATCAAGAGGAATAAGTTATTATTAAAACCAAAGGGAGATAAGTAGGGGATGCTTATGATTTTAGGAAGCCTAGTAAGCATCCCAAACTATCTTATGGTTGGGCTTTATATATTTGAAATTGAATTGATTTATTTATTTGAGTTGAATTTTTATTAGAAATCTAGGACATACAATTCCATGACACAAGATCATGGAAATGCTTAAGAGGTAAGGATTTATGCTTATAGCAAAGGGAAGTAGCAACCTATAAACCTAAATCTAGGGAGCTTTGGCAAGGGCCAAAGCACGACCTAAATGTAAGGCAATAATGGGCATATGGTTTACCTCTATAAGAGAAGATAAATCACCCGATTGTTTGGGGTTACAACTACCTGGGGGTGGCCCCCAACTAACTCCTCCTATAGTTTTAAATACATGTAAGTAAGTCATATACTTTACAAGATTGCTAAGCTGTGATTTATTTAGAAAGAGATTAAGTCCTTAAATACACTCCCTAAGAGACTAGATCATGTTGGGCATGATTTAATGACTTAAATCTAATACAAATTTTGTTATATTTTATTTTCATTTTTGGACACTTGATTTGACATAGGCTATAGGATTCATATGCCTAATGCATGAGATATTGGATTATGAGCTAAAATCAGCAAGAAAAAAAAGGTGAGTTTCCACCATGGCTCTCAAAGGTCAAGCTAAATTCCCTCACACGGATGGAAGCCCTCCAAATCAAGAGTGAAACAAGATGCTTTTTATGCATGATGTGAAAAATACAATATTCATTAAGTTTAAATTTTTATCTTGATTTTATAACGTAGGTTTGAGGTTATGAGTTAATTTTAATTTTGAGTTGATTAATTGGATAGAAAATTTATTTTTCTAAAAGCCTAATCGCATCCAGGCCATTCAGTAAAGCAAGGAAGAAACTAAGAAAACATACCATCTTAATGCACAAGCTAAACAAACATCAAACAATTTATAAATCTAGCACAAAAGAATAAAAGGACTTTGTGGGCTCCCACACAAAAAGAAAAATGTGGGTAAATGAAGCTCTACCCTTATACCCTGATTATAATGAATTAATTACAAATAAAATGAATTCATGTTATAAGGAATCTGCATTCTTCTTTCTTCATTTAGTTCTTTCTTCCTTTTGACTTGGTTGGAATGTGGCTTGCTCCAAGGTTTCACATGATACATAAGACATGATCTTATGACCAATGTTCATCCTAATCCATATCATTCATTCCAAATCCTAATTGCAAAAATTACATGGAAATGGGAAAAGTAAATCTAACTAAAACCTGTGAAATAGAGATTAGCTAAACAAATCACACAATCCTAAGCATGTATATGAATAAATTAGACTTAGCACCCCACACTTGGGTAACCAAGCCCACCTGGCCTATTTTGGATTATGCTTAGGGGTATAAGCAACCTGCACAGCAAAAGAATTTATATTTTCATTTCAACGCCCCTTTAAGCACAATCTCCTATAGAAGACAATGATTAGACTAAGATCGTCTTACCATTCAGTCTAGCACATACACCCTAACATCTAGACTAAAACATCACATCACAAAATAAAAGCAAAATATCAAACCATGCACCGCCCTAACATAGGACTAGAAATGGTGACTTAACCTAATGTGTGTGAGTTTGTGTGGTTTAACTATTTTAAGGTTTAGATTTTCTAAGTGTTAAAAGGTTCAACTTAGAGGTTGGTTTCATTTAAGTGATTTAGTTGATTTATTAATTTTATTTGATGATTTGATTTGTTTTGAATGAACCTACACCTAATTACTAAGTTGTAAAGATAGGAAAATATAATAGAACTTCTCTTTCTTCTAAGGGATGTTACTTAAGAAAATTTGGATGCTTCATGATGCATGATTTGGTGTAAGGTACAAGACCTACTTGGGGCTACTTACAGCCTCACAACCCCGGGATGTCCAAACTAATATACCACTTTTCTTAAATACATATGCATATACAAAAATGAAATGAATGGAAAAAGAATCGTGCAAAAGGTTTGTATTTCTTTGTTTGATTTGGTTGTTTAATTTACATGTGTAAATGTAAAGATCCTTCTTAAATGACAACATAGGAATGTATAGAAATGGATTTAAGCAAGTATTGTGTTCTTTTCAAATGAACTATACACTTTGCAAATCCTATTCAAAACCATGTTAAAAGAGAAGAGAAGGAAAAGTCACATAATGCACATCTTATATTTTACTCACATGCAAGCTTATAAGTAATTATAAGTAGCATACCCTTTATTTATAATGTTTGATTTATAGGTTTTAAAAATAATTTTGTATTTAATAGTGATAATAGCCAAAACATGCAATTTGACATAAAGGAAATGTTACATTTTATTTTTATTTTTTTAAAAGACATGAATGCATGATTTTCATATGACATATACATTTAGCATGCTAGGAAAGAAATAAAGTGATGTAAACATGTAATTCCATTTACCTTAATTAATTTCTAAAGATAATCTTATGAAATAAGATTATTTAAAGTGAATCAAGATTATTTTAAAGAGATTTTTATTTTGTTGCTAAGGAAATGCAAAAAGAGTTTACTAGTCCTAACCCATTCCCTCATGTCTGAGTTGAGTTAGTTTATTTTTAGAACCATTAGATTGATTTTATATTTTGTTTAGGTTAAGGTGTACATTAAATCCATTAATTACCCCTTACCCCTTACCTATACCACATTAACATATTTAACCAAATAATTATGAGCCAATGTATGATATAAATTCACAAGAAATTTAAATCAACAATGCACCTAAGAAAGAAAGGGGCCTAATGCATTTGACTCATAATTAATGATTAATTAAGCTAAATGATTTAATTTAAGTACTTTCATAACTCTTCCCACACATATGGGTCAGATATGATTTTCTTAAGCTACTTAGGTTATTGAACACCTAAGCATCTACCCAAGAAGGAATTGATTAAGTGATTAAGTTTCTGGATTAATTTTAAATTTTAAATTTGGTTAATTAAGCTATTTAATGAAATGATCAAATCATTAATCAATTTATAAATTAATTAAGTTTTCATTCAAGTGAAATAGACTTAGGGGAAAAGATTTAGAAGAGTTACCCTAATCTCATTCCTTAAGTCTATCCACTATTCCAAGGTGATTAACAAATTTAATTAATAAATTTATCATCATTTAATAGGTTAATTAATCATTTAATTGATTAAGGAAGTGATTAGAGATGAATTAAGCAATTCCCCCTAATTAAAATATTAATAAATTCCATGAAAATTAAGGGAGGCATAAGTTATCCCACTAAACATACTTGAGAAGTTCAGAATTAATCAATGGAATAATCTGGGAGTAATTAACATAATTACATTTCCAATAAAACTTAAATTGCATGAAATTTACTATTTAAAATTAATTAAACTTAATTTTATATTATTCCCCTTTGAAATATCTTCACAATGCATTTGAGTTTGCATTTTTCTAATTTTTCTACATTTAGTTGTGTAATTTTGAAGTTTTAGTGATTAAAACTTAATTAGGAGGCCTAATTAAATAACTAATCTCGTCGGTGCCACGTGGACCACGGACGCGACACATGCTTTCCACGTGGCATGAAGGGATTCGTCAATTAAGTTCTCACTTCCTATGTTGTGTCAGGGCGCTACACATTTCATGACCCGATCAAAGATTAGAAGATTGAGCCAGTAAAGGATTAAAATATTGGATTTAGATTATTTAATCAGGACCATCCATACAAAACACACGGGATGGATGGTCCATGATTCATCCCTGCTCTTGCCTGTGGGAGATGGCAATCGTCCATCCTCCATGGCTTGATCTGAGCTTGATTGAGCTCGGATTGAGCTAGGATCGATCACACACCATCAAGTAGGGATAAACAAGACATCCAACAGTCAAATTCACTTGAGGTCACACTTCTCATCATAAAGAACCAAATAAAATTCAATGCAAGCTCAGTTTTGAATAGTACATCACCGGAGCCTATCACCGGCACTCCTAACCATCGAGGTAGCTCCGTCTAGTGGAGACAAAGCCTTGTTGAAATTTTGAAGGCTTGAGGTTGAGTGGATCTTTCTATTGGCCAAACTCCTCTTTAAATGCTTGCGGCTTTGATCTAGACCTCTCTTCTCGTGGCATGAACACTTGGGAAGCACCTTGGGTAAGCTCGATTGAGTCCTCTAAAGGTGTTTGAAGGAGGAATTGAGCTATGGTGATGAATTGAGCAAAGTGGAAAATTGAATGAGCTCCTCTATTTTAGCTTTGAAGAAATTTGAAAATGGAGAATTTAAATGAGCTTTAGAAACCTTGGGAGAGCTTGGCAATGCTTCCTCTGAGTTCCTAGAGCACAATCGAGTGTGAGCCCCCTCAATTCAAGTGAAATTAGGGGGAGTATATCTCCCCTCATAAGGATCGGACGATCGAGCTTGCACATGCCATTTTGATCAAATTGGCTTGATTGATTGAGTTTGTTAGGCCATTTGAGCTGGCATGTGATTCAGTTTTGGCAGAGGGAGAGAGTGGAGAAGTTTCAATGTGCTCATTTGAGTGGAGGAGTGATCCCATGTGGAGAATTTTCTATTGGGTGGTCAATTTTGGCCTTGGGTTGGGTTTAGCTGACCCAAACCCAATGGGTCATGTGCACCATACTCATTAGTGTCCACTTGGTCCACTACAAGGGTGCTAAGTGGCCATGAAAAGGATATAACCAAATTCTAAATGGAATTAGCAATGGGTTACCCCTTGACCTAGGGGTAAAATGATTATTTGGATTTGATTTCACTTTAAGTAGATTTAGAATAGTTTGAAATTGGGTTGGGCTAAATTTCAAGGAATTTGGAGTTGATTTGATATCATTTGGCTCATGTTAACCCATTTAGGTCAAAATGGGTCAAACCAAAGGTTGGGTCAAGTTCATATGACCATTTGGAATATTTTGACATCATTAGTTTGGTTCAATTTGGTTTATATTTGGTTTTTGGTTCATTTGATTTCATTTAGGTCAAATGTGTCAAGTTAACCAATTTGACCCATTTGACCCAATTGGGTTAGGTCATGGGTTGGTTGGTCATTTGAAATATGTTGCAAGCTTTGGTTTCAATCAATTTTGGTTTGATTTGATTTTAGCTCAATTTAACCTTTTAGGTCAAGTTGGGCTCATGGTCAATTGGGCTAGGTTGGTTTTAGTTGGTTAATTGAGGCTTTGGTCAAGTTCAACAAGTATTTTAGAATGAATTTGACCCATTAGTTACAATCAATTTGGCTTAAATCAAGATTTGATATATTTTGACTTTTTAGGTCAAGTTGGGTCAACTGGCCAATTGGGCTAAGTTAGCTCAAATGATGACTTGGTCAAGTTCAAACATTGATCATGAATTAGTTTTGACCAATGGTTTCAATCTATTTTACCTATGGTGGATTTTGGCTGAGTGTTGACTTGCTCAACCCTTAGGTTTGATTTAGTTTGACCCAATTTGAGTGATTGATCATCTCATGATGTTTGTTGCTCACAATGTGAGGCTTAGGTGAGCTTAGTTCAATCCAATTTGGGTTGGATTATAATTTGGCTCAAAAGGGGTACTTTAGGTTACTTTGTGTCAAGTAAGCCTACATGGGTCAATTGACTTGATCAAGGCTTGATTCAAGTTTGGTCAAACTCACCTATGGAATTATGATTGAAAAATAAATCCATTTGCAAGTGATTTTAGAGTCAAATGGGCTTTAATTTATTTGACAAATTCAAGTTCAAAGGGTGAACATGAGTTTGACTTGAGTTTAATTTTTGAATTTAGTTTTGGTTTGATGGTTGAAGTCTATGTTTATATTTGGATTCATGATTAAAGGATTGATTGAATCATGAAGAAAATCCAAGGGTTTGATCGAATTTGATTTGCTAAGTTCAAGGGTTTGACTTGAAGAAGCATGGGTTGGATTTTGATTAGATTTAGGTTTGACTTTTAAATTTGGTTTTGGGTATTTGAATTTATATTTCATTTATATTTGTGAATATAAATGAGAACATAAATGGGTTATAAGAAAATATCTTGAATTTAAATTAATTTGAATTTGATTTGAGATAAGTCCCTACGATGAAATCCAAGTGACTTAGGAAAGATTTTGGATTTGGACCTGAATTTTGGATTTAATTTTGGTTATTTGAATTTATGTTATATATATATATATATATATATATATATATATAGAATATATATATATATATATATATATATATATATATATATATATATATATATATATATATATATATTTGTGAATATAAATGAGAATATAAATGGTTATGAGAAAATCTTGAGTTTGAACTTTGAATTTGAGCTAAGTCCATGATGAAATCAAAGGGCTTAGTAAAGGTTTTAGAATTTGGAATTCAATCATGAGTTTCAATCATTTGGAATTGATTCATGATTTGAGAAAATCCATTTGAATTGATTTAAGGTTTGGTTTGGAATTGAAGTTGAATTTGGAGTTTGATTTGAAAGAAGGAAGTGAGGATTTGGCTCAAGCTATAGAGTAGGCAAGTTTTCCTAACACCCTTAAGGCATAACCCATTCCTAAGGCTAACTCTTCTAAGTCTTTAGGGTTAGGTTAAGTGTTCACCTAATCACTAGAAGTGCCTTAAGACTAAGGAACTCTTAGTTTCTAAGAGGAGTACTATATCTAAGATAGAGGGGTTGAGAGCTCATTCTAAAAATGAGATCAGTAATATTATCCATAAATCTTATTTAAAAATAATTATCAATGAAACTTCTTTTCATCTCAAATTTCATGTCTTCTATGTTGAGAAGAATTTTTGTTAGCAAGTTCGCCACAATTTGTTTTGGGTAAGTGTGAGGAACCCAAGTGGCATCCTATCCTTTATCAACAAAATACCAACACAAACTATACATAATAAACACATATCTTTTATCTCTGAGCTTTTTGATGTAGGATAAAGTGGCACTCATTCGCTTGGGGGATGCTACCCTACTAGTGTGTCATCCTAGTGGTTCCTCTTTTAGAGGATGTAAGTCTACAAGCTTTCTTCTTAACTTGACCATTGCAAACCAATGAGCACCTTGTTAGTTTGGTAGGCTTATCATGAGTACCTCACCTTGACTTTGAGATGATGTCACACGCTTTCTTTTGAACTAGCCATCATGCAGATTGGTGAATTTAAGGTTTAGTATAAGTCCCCTAGTGGGTCCTTTCCTCCTGACTACTTCAAGTCTGGGTCTAGTCCTCATACGAGACTCCCCACTTAGTAGTCACCCTAGGTCGAATAGCATATATCCCGTTAATGATAGACTATCCTGGTGATCATTTTTTTCTGTGAAGATGTAAGTCTATAAGCCTTCTTCTCAGATTGATCATCGCATATTGATGTGCACCATAGGTTGGTTGGTCCTCGCTATGCTGACATTGACCCACTAACTCAGTGGATGCACCACTCATGGCAGATGTAAGTTTACAAGCTTCCTCTTGGAGTTGGCCACCATATACTTATAGGCTTTCTTTTACAAGGTCCAGATACAAACTCTACGGCACTCGTGGGCACTCTATTTGGATCATGTCCAAGAACCCTATTTAGACACTACCCAAGTTACTCTTAGATTGGACGATCACTGTTTCCTAGTAGCCACCTATGTGGTTGGAGAATTCGTCTTGCATATATGCAAATTCTCCTTTGTTTAGTAAGTCTGAGATATGACTAGGTTGATATAAGCTCCTTCTTAGTGTGGTCCCTCACACACCAATAGGGTCCATGCAAACATATAAACAAAAAATATATTCTCTTGTGGATTAGGAGGATACCCCCATCGATACCTTTTCCTAAGCAAGCATCCTATCTTTAGGGCAGTGTCAACAAAACTCTCTATAAAAATCTCTTGAATACTCTTGAGTTGAGATAAGTCCCAAGTGGCTCTCTCTCAGTAGTCACCCATAGGTTAGGTTTGACTTGTTATGCCACCAACAGGTCACCTCGATGGTCATCCTTGCTTTGGAAGATATAAGTCTACTACGTATTCTTTCCAAACGACCGCTGCAAATGACGCGACTTAGTCGTTCGATTTGTGCTACCAACCGATCACCCCAGCGGTTTCTTCATGCTTTGGAAGATGTAAGTCTACACATTTTCTTCCTAGCATAGCCATTGCACACTGAAAGGTACTCCTCAGGTTGGTTAGCTCTACTTTACGTCCGGTAGACTATCCTTTTGGATTTGTAAATCTGAGATAGGCTAAAGCTGATATAGCCCCTTCTCAATAAATCCATCGCACACTAACATGGTCCATTTAAATTAAAATGATATTTCTGACTATTTTTTGTGCTGAGGTAAGTCCCTAACAACACTCTCTCAGTAGTCGCCCTTAGGTTGGATAGTCCTACCTGATGGCTGGTAGACTTTCCCTTTGGATTTGTAAATCTGATATAGGCCAAGGCTGATATAACATCTTCTCAGTAAATCCATCGCTCACCGATAGAGTCCATTTAAATTAAAATGATATTTTTGACTTTTTTTTGAGCTGAGGTAAGTCCCTAGCAACACTCTCTCAATAGTCGCCCTTAGGTTGGATAATCCTACCTGATGGTTGGTAGATTTTTCTTTTGGATTTATAAATCTGAGATAGGCCAAGATTGATATAGCCCCTTCTCAGTAGATCCATTGCACATCGAAAGGGTTCACATATTAAATCAACTCTTATCCCTAGCGGATACTTCCCCAAGCAAACCAAAGAAATCCATCAAATCAATTCCACCTTATTCTCTAGTGGATCTGAGCTCATATCTTTAGTATATATACTCTCGACTTCACCTTAAACCAAATCATATCATCCCTAGTGAAGCCCCAAATCATAATAGTCAAGCAAATTAAATCAAATTCTATCCCAGTGGATACATCCCCAAACAAATCCAAACCTGCTTCCCTAGCAGAATGTTCATTATCCCCGACAGGTTATAAATCCTAATCCCAAGCGGATCTTATTTACCTAAACCAAGCCAAAATAAATGTATTTTCTCTTGAATCAATCATTCTTTCAATCATTTAATCCAAATATAAATGAAATATACAATCATCAAACTAAACTCAAGTCAACCTAAGTCAAGCCCAAGTTAACCCTTTTAGCTTGAAAACTTAAAAATGAGCCAAAATCCATTAGATTCCAAATTGATTGCAGTTGGATTTAAATTTTATCCTAGGCTCATATATAAGTTCAACTAAACTTGAATCAAGCCAAAATAAAGCCAATTGACTCAAAGTGGCCCTTTTTGAGCCAAGTTCTAATCCAACCCAAATTGGATTGAACCAAGCCCATCAAAGCCTCATATCATGATCAACAATCACCCTAGGATGATCAATCACCTTGAATTGGGTCAAACCAAGTCAACTTGGTCATTTGATCAAGTTGACCCTTAGCCCATATGAAACCCAAACTAGCCAAAACTCATTCTACACCAAATTGATTGAAACCATTGATTAACACCCACTCATAATCAATGATTGAATATGACTTGACCCTCAATTGAGCTAAACCAAGTCTAATTGGCCATTTGACCCAAGTTGACCCAAATTGGCTAAAAGTCCAGAGTGGGTCAAATCATGATCCAATCTAAATTTATTGCAACTTGACCCTCAATTGATTTAATAATTATCCAATCATGATCCATATGAAACCCAAACTAGCCAAAACTCATTCTACACCAAATTAATTAAAACCATTGATTAACACCCACTCATAATCAATGATTGAATATGACTTGACCCTCAATTGAGCTAAACCAAGTCTAATTGGCCATTTGACCCAAGTTGACCCAAATTGGCTTAAAAGGCCAGAGTGGGTCAAATCATGATCCAATCTAAATTTATTGCAACCAATGGCTCAAGTCATTCAAAATTGATTGTTGAACTTGACCAAAGCCATAATAGAGCCCAATTTGACCGATTGGTCAACTTGACCCAACCTAGGCCAAATTGACCTAAAGGGTTAACTTGGCCAAAATCCAAATTAAATTTAAATTGATTCAAACCAAAGTCTACAATCATTTTTAATTAACCAATTGAACTTGAACCAAAACTTAACCCAAATAAAATTCTCCAATTTGGTCAAATTGGTCAACTTAGCTCATTTGACCTATATGAATCCAAATAAGCCAAAACCAAACCTAGGCCAAAATGATTGAAACCACTTGAACTAAAACTCTTCAAATTATCATTTGAACCTAACCCAAGTTAGTTTGACCCAATTTGACCAATTGGTCAACCTAACCCAACATGACCCAAATTGAACCCATATGACCAAATTGAGATAAAACCCATGAAACCAACCCTTGGGACTTTGGGAGCTAACCAAACCTAACCTAAACCCATCCTAAGTTAGCTCAAAATCAGCCTAAACCCATTTGGAGCCAAGTCCAATGCAAATCCTCCATGGATCCTCTCCCACATTGGATTCTATCCTCATATGGCAAAGTTCACTCTCCTCTCACCCTTAACAGCCATCAAACTTCCAAAGGGAGCATCCCTAAATCACCTAACCCACCTTAAATGGGCTTGGACTTGCTATAGTCTAAAAATTGAGGTGAGCCAACTCACCTCCCTTACAAACTGAGCAACCAAAGAATCCAAGCCAAGAGATCAGACAAAGATCAAGCCTTGAGCCACCTCCCAAGCAATCCTCCAACCAAACTGAACCACGTGGACTTGATGGTGACCACTTCACCGGTCTAGTGGTGGCTGGCTAGCCAAAAAATGGGAAGCAATCTTGTCCGTCCACCTCAGTAAATTGAGGGGTATACCCCCTCAATTCTTATGTGAAATGAGCTAATTCTAATTGTCTAAGCATCCAAGGGCGAATTTGACCCTCCTTGCAATCCCTAGAACAATTCCAAGCTTTCCTCACTCAGCATTTATTGACCTTCATGTATGTCACATCAGTCAAGTCGAGTTCACAAGTCAAATTCGACGTGCTTCGAATGCAACAGTGCACAAATCGAAGCTAAAAAGCACTTTACGTCACTGAAATAAATTGAAATGGTCTTCAATCGATGAACAGACTTCTCCATCACTTTTAGAATGTTAAAATTGATCAAAATATACATATTGCACAATTCGACGATCAACCAATCATGAGAAAAATTCATCGACGTGCCTACATGCATATTGGAGTCGGGAGGTTACGATAATCCCCAAACGACCTTCATTCATGAAATTAATCATGCCGTCAGCATCAAAATGTCAAAACCTTTCAAATGAGGCTATTTACGCTCAATTCGGATGAGTCTGCGTGAATGTCGAGCAGTCGGAAGCGACAACACGTAATTTGAACTATAATTGATCCGATTTGATGCCGACATAAACCAAACTACCTTTGATCGTGAAACAGATTGCACCGTAGTGTTTGAAACATCAGATTAACCTAAAATTGATATATTTATATATATTGACTACATAATAGTATCATCACAAAAATTAAAATTAGGGTTGATTTTATTCAAATAAATAAATGCCTTTATAAATAATCCTATTACCTAACTCTAAGACAACTCCAACATCCTGATAACCTCATTCATTACATAGAGCTCGACAGCATCTTGAGTTTGCTCTCTCTCAATCCCCTCTTGAATGGGAAATTGAAGGTCAGTTGAGCATATCCCCTATCTGTTTCTTCCTCCTAGCCGCACGAGCATCTCTTTTTCGTTTGTCTCCTCCTTCCAGCAGAATAGACTCCTATTTGTTCCTTCCTCCGAGCTAATCGAACTGCATGCAGAGATTGAGCTCCATGCATAGCAGGCAAAAGCCTTTGGTTCTGTCACGCCCTCAACTACTCGAGTCACCCAGCCTTCTATCCTTCTCGATTCATCTAGTTATAGAGCCGAGTCGACCGAACTGCAGGTCAGCCAAACTCCTCTTCCCCTTTCTTGTATTCTCCTAACCGATTGTGGGTATGTTATTTTTTCTTTCATCCTCAGTCACTCTCATCCTTTATCACTGAAGTTTGCCAAACATAGCCAAGCTCTCCTCCGTTTTTCATTTTGTGTTGCTAGTCGAGTTTCCAAAAAGTACTAATCTTTATTTGGAGCTACGTTGGGTGATGAATAGGGAAGGGCAGCCGGGCTTCTTTATAAAATTTTTAGTTCTCATTTATTCGACTTTGTGGAGATGTTACTATCACTTTTGGGACTGTTATTGGGTTTGGATCACTATTGTGAGGGAATGAGTTAGCTAGTTATAAAGCTATTTTTTATTTATCTTATTGAATTTTTGGAGCTATTTTGTTAGTTTGTTGGATAATTGGCTTGATAGTTGATTAGATTTGGATATTTTTTTGCTATAACTCGATCATATTAAATTATCGCTATATCAAACTTGGTTTTGGCTTTCTACTCACTATGCTGAAATATCCAATTCTTTTACTACTAAGGGATGCATTCTTTTTGAGCTAGATATTATGGAAATCTTACCACTTTATTTATTTTCATGGAAATGAGGTTCCTTCATGTAGTTTGAGATTCTATTGGTGTGGATAAAGTTACATATATGGGGGACATTGGACTGTTCAAGCAAACATGGAAGTGGTTGGAATCTCAAAAGCTAGCTTTTGTGGGAACCTAAGTTGCACTAGTTAATTTGGATATAGGGAGATTGTGTTGTCAGGGGTATTACATCATTGATTGGTCTTTTTTTGATGGCACTATCTATAATTTTATGGAATTCTCCCTTGCTTTTGGATGTCGTCCACCTCCCTTTCTATCCTCAACTATGCTGGAAACTCCATCATCATCTCATTGTGTATGTAAAAGCAAAATTGTGATCAATACTATAATTTTAACTACTCACTCATGATTGATTCAATATAGTGGAAAAATTTGCTAGACTTAAGTACTTGTTCATGCTACTTCAACATGACGAGAAAATTAGGATACTTTTTATACAGGTTTGAAGGCCTATGTGGTGCTTCTCATAAGCAGGGTAAGTATAAGAAAATCACTCAGTCACGGTGTCGTAAGACACTTGGGTGAAAAATATTCCATGCCTTCATCTATCCCCTTTGGAAAAAAGAGAGGATAAATGAAAACATAAATATATGCCTTGTTCGGGATGCCACATAGATCCTTAGATGTTCTTATTAGGATGATCGGGTATATCATTGGGGAGAGGTATATTATCTTGGAAGATAGAAGTCACCACCTTAAAATGGACCTAATCACCTTAATAAGGACTCCTAAGGACTATGGGTCTTTGAAATATACAGATTCTTCCCTACTTTACATGGAAAAGTAAAGCGGGGGTTTATTTTAAATTGGGTTCGATAAGTTCCCTATAGGGGCAAGCCCCCATAATTAATTACATCTCAAAGAAGGGCATTCCTTAAGAATACTCTCGATTAAGGTAAATGATCATTATCTCTAAAGATTTTAATAGGTAAGACTATCAATCAATTAATTTATTTTTTGAAAAATTAAGTGGGATCGATCAAGAGGAGGGAGTTCTTATCGAAGCCAAATGAAGATGAGTAGGGGATGCTTAGGATACTAAGAAGCCTAGTAAGCACCCCAAATTATCCTATGATTTGGTTTTATATTTTTGAAATTGATTTATTTATTTTAGTTGAATTTTATTCAAAATCTAGGGCTTACGATTCCATCACACAAGATGTGGAAATGTCTAAGAGGTGAGGATTTATGCTTGTAGCTCGTAGAAGGGAGAACAACCTCATAACCTCAATCTGGGAGCTTTGGCGAGGGCCAAAAGCACGACCTAAATCTAAGGTGAAAATGGGTATTTGGTTCACCTCTTCAAGAGAGGATAAACCACCCAACGGTTTGGACGTACAACTGCCTGGGGGTGGCTACTAACTAACTCCTCCTACAATTTTAAGTGCATGTGGGCAAGTCATATGCTTTATGCAAGATAGCTAAGCAATTATTTATTAGAAAGAGACTAAGTCCTTAAACTCACTCCCCAAGAGACTAGATCATGTAAGGGCATGAAAAATGACCTAGATCTAATGTAAATTTTATGACATTTTATTTTCATTTTGGACAATCATTTGACTCAGGCTATAGGATTCATATGTCTAATGCATGAGAAATTAGATTATGAGCCAAAATAAGCAAGAAATGAGGTAAGTTTCCACCATAGCTCTCAAAGGTCAAGCCAAGTTCACTGGCATGGGTGGAAGCCCTCCAAGTCAAGAGTGAAGTAATATGCTTTTTATGCTGTTGACCTCATTTTTTGGAATGAGCTCTCATCCCCTCCATCTTAGACATATGACTTATCTTAGACTTTAAGAGTTCCTTAGTTCGAAGACACATCTAGTGATTAGGTGGACACTCCAACCTAGCCCTACAAGACTTAGAAGAGTTAGCCATAAGAATAGGTCATGCCTTATGGGTGTTAGGAAAATCTCCTACCCTTAGCTTAAACCATTCCTCACTTTCCTTCCTTCAAGTCAAACTCCAAATCAATTCTACTTGATTTTTTTTTTCAAACTCAAATCAACTTCATATGATTGAAATTCATGATTGAAACCCATGATCAAAATTCATCAAAAAAAAAAAATCTGTTCAAATTTTCCTAAGTCCTTAATCCTTCCTTAAGGACTTAACCAAAATCATGATTCAAATCTATTTAAACCTTTGTGATTTTCTCATACCTCATTTATATTCTCATTTATATTCATATTTATAAATGAAATATAAATTCAAACTCATCAAATCAAACTTAAAATTCCAAATCAATTCATCAAAATTTTCTTAAATCCCTTTAATTTTCTATTAAAGGACTTAGCCAAAATCAATCCTAAACATTGATCAAACCTATTCAAATTCATGGGATTTTCTCAAAAATTATTTATATTATCATATATAAATGAAATATAAATATAAATCAATCAAATCAAAGGCAAAAATTAAACTCCAAATTTAAAATCCTTGAAATTCCCTTAAATCCTTTAAATTCCTTTTATTGGATTAAACCCAAATCATGATCAAACCACTTCAAACCCTTAAAATTTTCTCATGATCAATTTATATTCTCATTTAAATTCACATATATAAATGAAATATAAATTCAAACAATCAAACCCAATTCCAAAAATAAAACTCAAATCAAATCAAAATCCAACCTAAGTCTTTCTAGTCAAAATCTTGAACTTAGTCAAATCATTTTCAAATCAAGCCAAACTCTTGATTTTCTCTCATGGTTCAATCAACCCTACAATCATGAGCTCATATATAAGTCCAAGCTTCAATCACTCAATCAAAACTCAAGCCCAAAATCAAAACCAAAACCCTTTCATATTCTTCCTTTGAATATGAAATTTTTAAATGGATCAAAATCCATTTGACTTCAAACCACTTGTAAATGGATTTATATTTCAATCATAAGTCCATATACAAGATCAATCAACTTCAAAACAAGCTTTGACCCACTTAGGCTCACTTGACCCAATGTGACCTAAAGTACTTATGAGCCAACTTTTGATCCTAACCAAATTGGATTGAACCGAACTCATATTTTCCTCTCATCATAATCAACAATCATCAGTGGATGATCAATCAATCAAATTGGGTCAAACCAAGTCAAACCTGTGTTGTCCAAGTCAACACTTAACCTAAAATGAAACCTTATATAAAAAATTCCACCATAGGCCAAATTGATTGAAACCATTGATCTAAGTTCACTCATGACCTATGTTTGAACTTGACCAAGCCAACATTTGAGCCTAACCTAGCCCAATTGGCCACTTGACTAAAGTTGACCCATTTTGACCTAAAGGTCAAAATGTGTCAAAACTTGATCTAAGCCAAATTGATTGAAACCAATGGGTCAAGTCCATTCCAAATCACTTGTGGAACTTGACCAAAGCTAAATTGCCAACTAGACCCAACTAGCCCAATTGACCTTAGACCCAACATGACCTAAAGTCTGAGCCGAGAAACCTAACCCAAATTGATTGGAAAAAAGATACCAATCCTCCATATGACTAACCAAACCTAATACCCTTGACCTACCTCAAATAGGTCAAATGGGTCAAATAGGTCAACTTGACCCATTTGACCTAAATGAGTCATATGAGCCAAAACCAAATATATACCAAATTGAACAAACCAAAGGCACCAAAATATTTCAAATGGTCATATGAACTTGACCCAACCCTTGGTTTGACCCAATTTGACCTATTGGTCAACTTGACTAAGTTGACCCATTTTGACCTAAATGGGTCAACATGAGCCAAACCCTATCAAATGGATTCCAAATCTAATGAAACTTGGCCAAACCTATTTTCTCAACATACTAAACATACCCAAAGTGAAAAATAGCAAAAGGCCATAGAACAAATTTTGGCTAATCCATGGGTATTTGGTCACTCTCTTCACAATCACTTGAGGCTTTCCTAAAAGCTCAAGGGACTTAATGATGAGTGGTGCACCCAACCCAATGGGTTTGGGTCAACCCATTTGACCCTAGACCAAACCCATCATATACAAAATTATTTTCAAATTCCCTCTAAGCTCAAGCACATGGAGGTTGACATTCCACTCAAGGGAGCAAATCACCATGTGCACACTCAACTATCAAACAACCTCTCCATGTCAATTGGATCAAAATGGCAAGCTTATGGTCACCATCCGATTGCCATAGAGATATACTCCCAATCAAATTCATTTCACTCACATCGATTGAGCCTAGGAACCCTTAGCAATCATGAGAGCTTTCCCAAGCTCCCTAGAGAGGATTTGATTCATTCTTGCTTTTGCATAGAAAAATGGGAGCTCAATAATTCTCCTCTACACTTGATCTCCTTCCACCTCTTGCACACTTGATCGAGCTAAATTGAAGCCCAAGATTTCTAAAGTTCAAGAGGCAAGGAAGAGCTCAATTCAATCAAAGCAAGGATCAAGAGGAGTTGGTCCATTTATCCACTCAACCTCAAGGCCTAGAGTTTCAGTTCATCTCCACCGACTAAAGCTACCCTCATCGAGCTCAAGCGATCACCTCTGAGGTATGTAATTTTTGACCACTTAGATGAGGTGTTGGAGCTTTGTAAAAGAAATTCATGGAATGTGAAATCCAGCTGGATTGGCTATTCCTTTAGATGGTGTTGAGTCTTGTATGATTCTATGCTCGATCTCCCTGATCATGGACGGACATTGATTCTCGTGGAAGAACTTTTCATCTCACCCATCCACATTTTGGATGATGGTCGAGATTATTTGCACATTTATAAATCCTTTATATTTTTAAATTGCGAATCTAGCCATCCGATCTTTGATCGACGAGGATATAAGCGCGCACCACCACCTTTTGATGTGATGATTAAATGAGTGGCTCAAGGCACAACACGTGTAAAGCGCACCATCGCCACGCCACGCCGGAGTCGTAAGGATTAGTTATTTGCTTAATTAATTCCTAATTAATCCCTAGATCTTCTAAAAATCATAATTATTCATAGAAAAGTCAAAAAAAAAAAGGAAAAATGCTTTGGAAAGATAATTTCATCTAGAATATTTTTAAAATATTTTCAATGAATTTTGAATTCCCTTTTATCTGAATTTGGGTTTCTTTGGAATCTTAATTAGCTAATTATTCCTTAATTAGTCAACCATTGATCTCAAATTTCTAGGTTCATTTTGGGATGACCTCTACCTCCCTAATTTTCGAGATTTATTGAGGGCTTAATTGAGAAATTACTATTCCTAATTACCCCTTCATGTAATTAAAAGGTAATTAGTGGATTTTACCCTATGATTAGTTTGATTAAGGATCTAGTGAATAAGAGTTTTATGGAATTTTGGGTATTTCCCAAAGCTATTCCCTAAACCCCTTTTCTCCTTAATCCCCTTAATTAAGGGTTAACTCATTAATCACCCCTTTAATCAATTTTCAAAATTATAAAAATTTCTAGAACTTAATTAATCTACCTTGGGTAGATACTTAGGTGTTTAATAGCCTAAGTTCAGTTAGGAAAATTAAAACCCCTTTCATAAATGTGAAGGGGTGTTTTAAAAGTACTTAAGCTAAAACCCCTTAGGTTAATTAAATTTTAATTATGAGCCAAATTGTATTAGCCTTTCATTATTAGGTGCATTGCAAATTTAAATACTTGTGGGTTTTATGTCATCTCATTGGCTCATAATTACTTAGTTAATTTCTAAGGTGTGTAGGTAAGGGTTAATTCGCTTCACTTAGCAATACGTAAAATCAATGCTTAAAATGGATTTAATATCTAGAAATTAAACAAAAATACAAAACACATATGGGAATGGGTTAGGAACAACAAACTCATCTCACCTTTTAAAATTAAATCAAACTTCAAACTAAACAAAATCATTTTGAAATTCACTTTGATTTATCTAAATTTCTTATTCCTTAAGAATGTCTTTAGGATTTAAGTAAAGTGAGTTTGTTTACATGCTTTCATTGCTTTGGATCTTTTCCAACATGTTAAGTTGTATGCCATGTGATTCATGCATTCATAATTTCATGTTTCAAATTTAAAAAAAATGAAAATTGTTTACTTTATGTCACATTTGCATGTGTTGGCTAAAGTAAAATATGAATGGCTATTATCACTACTAAATCAAATTATTTTCAAAACTTATAAATGAAATTTCAAATCTGAAAGTGTGCTATTCATATCTTAATTATGAGCTTGCATGTGAAATATTATAAAGGTATGCTTAGTAGGTTTCCTTTTCTTTCATGTTTGGTATAGTTTTGAATAGAATTTTTGTGAGACATTTCATTTGAAAGGACCTAATGCTCACCTAATTTCAAATCCTATTCATCCTATGCCACCATCTAAGAAGGATTATTAACACTTGCATATATAAATTGCATAAACAAAATAAATCTATTAAGCAATTTTTGTTTCTTCTTTTTGTATTTATTTCTTTTGTACATATGCTTGCATATAAGAAAAGTGGTATAGTTGTTTGGACATCCAGGGTTGAGTTTTAAGTAGCCCTAAGTAGGTCTTGTACCTTACACCTGGTTAACAATGACTCACTTATGCCTTTCTACTTTACGTGTGCATGTGAAATTTGAAAAGGATTCTTTTCTACTTAAGGAAAAGCATACATGTTAACTTCTAAATTTTCTTAAATGGATTACTTAGCATGCATCATAAAGTGTGTTAAATACTCTTATTTGCATGTATAAAGTTGCTTAGGATCCATCCATAGGCATGCTATATACGTTGGGAAAGAAGTCAAGTAATGTGTGTTATGTGAATTTTGATTCAATTTATTTAATCTTAAAATGCCTTTCTTTTTGAATAGGTTTATTTTGAGTTTATCTAAACTTAGGATTGATTAAAAAATGTAATCAAAACATTCACCTCTTTATGTTCTCCTCTTTCTCTTTCTTCATAACTTAGTAATTAATTGTAGGTTTCACTTAAACCAAATCAAAATATGAAATAAAACTAACCCAAAATCACTACACAAACTTAAATGAAACCCCCTCTAAGTTGAATATGTTCTTCACACTTAGAAAATTTTAACCTAAAGTCCTAGGCTAAGCATACCACACAAGCCTTCAAAGCACAAACATTAGCCTAAGTCACCACTTCTAGCCCTAAGTTAGGTCAGTGCATGGTTTGATGTTATGTTTTATTTTGTGATATATGTTTTTAGACTAGATGTTAGGGTGTATGCTCATAGAATGAATGGTAGGAAGTGCTTAGTCTAACTATTCTTTTTTACAAGGGATTGTGCTTAAGGGGTACTATCATAAATAAAAATATAAATGCTTTTACTTGCAGGTGCTTTATACCCCTAAGCATAATCCATAGGCGTGGACTTAGTCACCCATGTGTGGGGTGATAAGTCCAATATACATGCTTGGGATTTTGTGGTGTGATTTAACTAACCTTTTATTGTGTTAGTTAGATTTTTTTCTTTTCATGTAAAAAATTTGTATTTAGATTTTGGAATGATTTGTTATGGGGATTAGGATGAACATTGGTCATAAGATCCTATCTTATGTACCATGTGAAGCCTTGGAGCATCTACCATCCAACCTTCCAAAAGAGAAACCAAAGAAGAAAAGAAGAAAAATAAGAAGAAAGAAAGAAGAATAAAGCTTGAAGACCCCCATAACAATGAATTCCTTAGCTTAAATTATAATTTAATTCATTTATAATTTAGGTTGTATAATGGTAGAGCTCGGCTACCCATATTTGATATCTTAGTATTTCTGTGGTGCCCACCATGACTTTATTATTTTGCTTAGCTTTATAAATTGATTGATGATTTGTTTAGCTTTTGCATTAAGTGGCATGCTTTTCCTAGTTTCTTTTGCTTTATGTATGGCATGTGGATTAGGCTCTTAAATAAAAATAAAAAAATTAAACAACTCAAAGTAAAATTAAACAACTCATAATCTCACCTAAAGCTTAAGTTTAAAATCAAGATAAAAGAATTAGTAACCCCTTAGCTGGATGAGTACTTTTCTTTATAACATCATGCACAAATGCATCTTATTTCACTCTTGATTGGAGGGCTTCCACCTTTTCCAGAGAACCCGACTTGACCTTTGAGGCCGTGGGTGAAACTCACCTCCTTCTTCATTAATTTTGGCCAATAACTTTCTTTCTCATTCATAAAAAATTATCTGAGTCAAAATAATTGTCCAAAAATAAAATAAAATGAAATTTGAATGCATTAGATTTAGGTCATTTGAAGCATGTCCCTTTACATGATCTAGCCTCTTTAGGGAGTGAGTTTAAGGACTTAGTATCTTTCTAAATAATAATAGCCCAACTTATCTTGCATAAGCATAAAGACTTGCCTACATGTTTTTATCATAGAGGAGTTAGTTGGCGGCCACCCCAGGCGGTTGTAAGTCCAAGCTATTGGGTGGTTTTCCTTTCTTGTGAAGGCAAACCTATACCAATTTTCACCTTAGATTTAGGTTTGGCCCTCATCGAAGATCCCTAGATTTAGGTTTTGATGTTGCTCTTCCCCTTTGTAAGCCATAAGCATAATTCTTCACCTCTTAGGATTTTTTTATCTTGTTTTAAGGAATCTTAAGTCCTAAACTTCTAATGAAAAATGTAACTCAAATAAATTAAACCAATTTCTAAAATATAAAACCCAACTATTAGATAGTTTGAGATGCTCGCTAGGTTTCCTAGCATCGTGAGCATCTCCTACTTACTCCCATTTTAGCTTTGATAATAACTCCCTCTTTTGATCAATCCCATTTAATCTTCAAAAATGAACCAATCGATTGATAGTCCCTTCCTATTGAAATCTTCAAAGACAACAATCATTTAGTAATTAACTAAATCTTAGAACTTAACAACCCATTTAAAATAAACCGCTTTACTTTTTCATGTAAAAAGTGGGAAGAATCTCAAGTACATATGCAACTATCATCCTTATTGAGGTGATTAGGTCCATTAAAGGGCAGTGATTTCTATCTTTTGAGTTAGTGCACTATTTTTTTGATGACCTACTCGATCACCTGAATAAGTACATCTGTGGATTTGTGTGGCATCTTACCAAGATAACTTTTTATAGTGACTTGCCTCTTTCATTTCTCCCCAGATTTGAAAGGTGAATTTAGAAAATTTTCCACGTGATTTTTGCAACTCATTGGGATGGTTCTCTTCCATCTTTGGTAAATGATCATTATCTTTGAGTATCGATAGTGGGTTTGTAGTTTGGTATGAATCCAAGACAATTCTTCCTTCTATTGGCACTTAGCTCATTTCATTCTTGCATTAAGTTGGCTAACATCTTTAGGTTTTATGACCACATTCATTGTTGGTCTTAAAACCCCTTTTCCAATGGGTAAAATGAAAATATTTAACAAAAAAAAGAAAACTTTAAAGACTTCCTCCTTATCATTTTCAGATAAGGAAAGGTTCATCCTAAAAAATAAATCTTATAAGAACTTTACCTTTTCAAAAGCACTTTTCAAAATGCACTTAATAAATATTTTCCACAAAAATTTGTCACCCTCATTTAACAATTCATAATTGTTACATGTAGGATTTTCAAAAATAAAACTAACAATCTTTTTCCAAAAGCACAAATGAACATCTTCTTTCAATTCACTTTGATGAAGATTTTATCTTTCAAAATAAAATGAACAATCATCTTTCCAAAAATCACAATCATGATCATAAAGTTTTCAAAAAGCATACATAAATCCTTCTATTCAATACACTCACATTTATTGAATTGAAGTTTCATTTGTGAACAAATTAAACTTTTTCAAAAAGCACATAAAAACATCTTTATTTACTATACTCAAATTTATTAAATGGAGATTTCATTCCCAACTAAAAATTAATATCTTTTAGGAAATTCCACTTGAATATATTTCACATATGTTTTAAGTTGGAATTCCTCTTTTTCAAAAATTAATAATCACACAAAAAACAAAAATTTTACATTTTCAAAGTAAGATTGATCTCCATTCTACATACCTAAATTTGTTGAATGGAACTCCTTTCTTTTCAAAAATTAGAACTTCAATAATCATATTTCAAAATTTTTCAAAACACATCTTAGAACTTCATTTAACATACCCAAATTTGTTAAGTGAAGTCTCCAAATCCAAAATCCAAAATTTTAAACACATTTTTGAAATTTTACTTAACATACCCAAATTTGTTAAGTGAAGTTTCCAAATCCAAAATCAAAATCAACAATCTTATAACAAATTTTCAAACACCACTTGGAACCTTACTTAACATACTGAAATTTTTTATGTCAAGTTCCCAAGTCAACATCAAAAAATTCTTCTAAACACATTTGAAACTTCATTTAACATACCAAATTTGTTAAGTTAAGTTTCCAAATCCAAAGTCCAAAGAATTTTTCAAATAAATTTTTGGAACTTCATTTAGCATACCCAAATTTGTTAAGTGAAGTTTCCAAATCCAAAGTCAAAACCAAAATTTTCAAAACACCTTTGGAAATTCTTTTTCTTAGCATACCAAATTTGCTAAGGAGAAGTTTCCATTTTCAAAACAAAATGAAATTAAAATTTTAAACACACCATTTGGAATTTCATTTAGCATACTCAAATTTGCTAAGTGAAATTCCATCATTAAAAAAACCAAGTGGGACTTCATCTTTAGCATACCAAATTTGCTAAAGTTGAATCTCCACTTCAAACACATCAAAACAAAAAAACACTTAGATTCTTAGCATACCAAATTTGCTAAAGGATCCTACTTTTCAAAAATCAAAACACAAAATGAAACACTTAGATTTTCTTAGCATACCCAAATTTGCTAAGAATCCTATTTTCAAAATCAAACAAACACACTTGATTCTTCACTTAGCATACCTAAATTTGCTAAGTAAGAATTCCAATTTTTCAAAATCAAAACATAATTCACAAAAAGAAACAATCACTTTTACTTCACTTAGCATACCTAAATTTGCTAAGTAAAATTTCCAAAACATTCAAATAAAACAAAATCATTTGACTCTTACTTTAGCATACCAAAATTTTTTAAAGAAAAGGGTCCTCAAAATCATAAATTTAAAACATCAATGATCCTATGAAAGCATCCTAGAAAAAATTTTGAATCCATATTTCAACATACTTAAATTTGTTGAAGTTTGGATTCATATTCAAATTCCCCTTTCAATCAATCTCTTCAAATCATTTGAACCCCACTTAACACTTCCAAGTTGTTGATGTTTTCAAATTTTAAAATTCAAAATCTATGGAGAAAATTGATGCAAGTTCATTTCATTGTATCATTTTCAAAGTAAGTACAATTTGAATTTTAGTTTTCTTCAGTCAGTGCAATGGTAGGTTCTCAGAAATTTATCCTTACCTTCCTTCATGGCATGGACCTTGCCTTAGATTAGGCTGACTTCCCTCTTCTAGACCATACCCACTTGATCCATTTTGGCTGAGGATTTGAGGGGGCCATGATCACTTGTAAGGGCATTCCCCTCACCACAGTCAGTAGGAAGAAGGTGGCTGGACAGAAGCTGATCATCAGGGTAGACTTACCATCTGATTCAAATTTCTCCTCACTAAAGAGGAAAGCTATGGAAAACCACACTTTGTATAGTTCCAGATGCAAGTTCCCTAGTTGTAGTTCATCCTAAAGTTGCACATGTTGCCCCGGTGCGTGCTAGCACCCTACCATTTGTACCCTCCAAGGGTAAGGCTCCCCTGGTTTCAGGGCTTGCCTCTCTGACATTTGAGTATGGGTCTAGCTTGCACTCCTCCCATCCTACCCGTACCCAATGTAGGAATAAGAACCGTATGGTTAAATAGTTCCACACTTAGATAGCTAGAGAGCTAGAGACAGCTGTCAGATCAGCCATGGATGAGTCTCCCATGATCACTTCACCATTGGTTACGGAAAACTAGTTTTATCCTCTCTCAGGATCAGATAGAGAGGATGCTAGGAGGATTCATTCGTCGCTTCCTCTAGTGGTGCACTTACCATAGTTAGAGTAGAGGTCATACCGCCTCGATCTATGTGGTGGAGCATAGCATACTTAGAGTCCGTACTAGTTTGATCTTTGATCTGTTATCCCTCATAGTGTAGGGAGGCAGATTCATCAGGAGAGGGCTCATGAGGCCCATACATCACACATTACTAGCAGAGAGCAATGAAGGTTCAACCATCAGGAAGCCTCTTCTGCTTTGGTTGATTTTCCAGCTCGGTGGGCTACCCACGCTAACCATACTGATAGTATTCTCCTCATGGAGATTAGCCACCAAAGGAGGGCAGTTCATGTGCACAGAGAGTCAGTGGTGTCTCTATCCCATCGCTCTACCCCTCATCCACCATCACCAATACAGGTTTCAGCATCTCCCATTCCATCTAAGGCCATGAAGGCTGCATCCGAGGAAAAAAGCACCCCATTGGTGATCTAGCTATGGCCAAGGGATCCTACCCTTCTTACACCACCCATTATAGTAAGACTGAGCTCCTGTGCTCAACCTTCTACCCCAATGGTGGTGCGGAGTGGCACCCCAAGCATCGTGGTCGCTTCCTTCACCAACTCCACCATACACCTGGATGAGGAGATGGTGATGTTGTTACATATATTCTAGATGATCAGTTCTAGTGGTAGAGGATCATCCTAAGATTTTCTATTACATCCAAGATCGAGAGTATCATTCATCTAGTGAATATAGTCCGCACAAGATTGACTCCTACATGTGAGGTCCGTCTCTCGGCATGATACATCACATCGCCAAAAACTATTTGTACCTACTTAGTTAGATCATTCCTTAGATGAGATAGTTGCACACTATTTTATGGAGAAGAAGGAGATCTTAGGGTATGCCTGGTCTGATGAAGAAAGAGTCAGCTTTGATCCCAATGAAGATGACTTCATGGAAGATTTAATTGGAGTATGCATGGTCGATATGAGAGGATCTCTTCTTAGGGAGCAACCAACCATGGAAGGTGATGAGGTTGATCAAGAAGACATCGCATAATCAACCCATCACCTCTGACAACAGTTAAGGTAGAAGGACGAGTAGATTGATAGGATGACATAGAAGTTACAAGACTTGTTAGCAGTAGTGTCAGTGCTTCAAAAGAAAATCCCTTCGGTTCATCCTATTACAATTGATGTTAGTTAGCCTGAGCTAGTGCATGTTTTAGACCCAGTTAAGACTCTTCCTCCTGTGGAGCAAGGTAGCACTAGCCTATATAGGAAGGTAGTGAATAGTACCTCCATATAAGAAAAAGAACTAAAATCCATGGTTGAGCAACAGGTGAAGGAAGCTTTGGCTCAAGCCCATCGAGGATCATCGGTTCCAAAGGGTAGACCCTACCCAGAGGAATTTGATGCTATCCAGTATCCCAAGGGTTTCGTGCCTCCTTCCTTCAAAAGATTCAATGGTAGTGGAAATCCAAGGCAGCACATTGCACACTTCGTAGTTGTTGCAATGCGTGGCGTTACTTACTCTTTAGACTTTGTCGTTTAGGGTTTTGCTTTTGATTGGTAGAACGCCTAACCATTCTAAGACATTTGCTAAGTTGGAACAACTCTTCATCAAGAGATTTATTGGAGTTCAGCAAAGGGTTACTATAGGTGATCTCATTGTAGCACAATAGCACCTCAGTGAGTCACTTGTTGATTATATTCTTCGATGGCATAACTTGAGTATGAAGTGTGAACCACAGCTGTCTAAACAACATGCCATTGAGATTCTCTTGAAGAATATCCATGGCGTCACTTCATGCTTAAGGGCTTCACTATCAAGATATTTGAGAAGCTAATCAACAAGGCGCTAGTACAAGGAGAGGCCAGTTGCCTTTTCAAGATCTCAAAAAAAATCCCAAAGTTTATGAGAAGAAACCGAGTAGTAGCGTTGACAAGGGGAAGCCTAGTTAGAGATCCCGAGAGACCATGACCTCAAGCAGCCTCCACCTCCTTCCACCACCAAAGCAACCCCGGCCTCATCAGAGCCTCCACGTAGCACAGCCCACCGCCACCATACCACCAGAAGGCAAGCATGCATATCCTCCAGTAGCTATGGTCCACCTACTCTTTAGATAAGTTAAACAAACCTTATTCTTTAAGAGGTAATCAAGAAGATCTTTAAGAATCTCTTAAAGCCCTGATTTTAGCTACCCGAGCCTAGAGACTAGAGGAAGTAGTAAAAGTCATGATCCAAACTTTTTCCCTTACCACGTATGCTAGCCATATTTTGGAGGATTGCTTCACATTCAAGGATTGGCTTGAACATTTCAAGATTGATCAGTTATCCCAAAGGAATACCTTATGGAACAACCTTCCGCCCATTAGGGTAATCCTTGGGGATACATGTGATCCTACCAAAACCAAAGAAGGTTGGGACATCTCTTTGTCTAAAACCTCTAAGAAACTAATTCAAAAGATCAAGAAGCTTTCCTTATAGGTGCCTGAGTCAGCTCAAACCTCCAACACCAAGGAAGATTTGCAAGTTGCCAGTGCCAACTCTAAGAAAGAAAAGCGGAGTAGCAAAGAAGATGTGTCACCAGATAGCCTTTAGCACAACCACCGACCGTGTACGACCTCTAGCCTTCAGTTGCATCTTCCACACCGGTGACTTCTTCCATTTTAGCTTGCTCTTCTATTTCTTCTACTAGTAGAACTCTTGTATTAGCAAATAAGGGCATCACATCTCTTACTCCACTCATTCTACTTGACTTCTACTTTGTACCTCCAAATAATTCCAAGAAATTGAAGAATAAAGCTAATTTGAATTATATTTACATCTCTTCTAATTTTAAGAGTCCCATAGGAGAAGCTGTAGGTGAGCCTGAAGTGCAGAATCTTCTGCCACCATGCCTCAAGAGATTACTGAAGACAACCTCCATAGTGGCAAAGTTCTACCTTTTAGGGTAGCACCTTATGAAAGAGAGAAACAAGTCATTGGTACTAAAGATCGAGAAGCCCCTCCACAAGATGCTCCACCCATGGATATGCTTGTGGAAGACTAGTCAAAGGTGGACTACAATATCCTTTCTCATCTAAGAAAGTTGCCATCTAAGCTAAGCATATATGATTCCCTTATTTTATCCAAAGAGAAGAAGAAACCATTAATCAAGGACCTCCTTGATCCTAGAATATGCTTAGCTCAGCTTACTTCTATAGGTGAGGAAGCACATTATGCAAAAGAAGCCCAAGGGATCACCTTCACAAATGATGACCTTCTTCTGGGAGACTTGGAGCACAACTGTCCCCTTTACATTACAGTTGACATGGATAGGTTCAAACTCGCTAGGGTTCTCATGGGCACAGGTGCATCAGTGAATATTATGAGTCTAAAGACCCTTGCCTATTTGAAGATCGACATCTCTACACTCTAAGGAGATAGGATGATGTTGAGAGAATTCAATGATCAAGGTGAGCGTGCTTTAGGTTCTGTAGTGTTGCCTATGGAGATCGATGACTGAAAGACTGAAGCCAAGTTTTACATCATCGATTCAAATACTTCACTCACTGCTTTGCTTGGTAGGCCTCAGATATATTAGAACAAGATCGTTCCATCCTCCCATCATCAGTGTATCAAGTTCCAAAAAGTTGGAATTGAATACCGTGTCAACAGGGATGATATACCATTTTCAGTTAGAGAGGTTGAGATTTATGAGGATGCAACCTACTATCATCCTTAACACACCCTTGGTCATGAACTTGGACAAAACTCAAATGCAAATTCAAAAAAAAAAAAGAAAATAAAACAAAAGAAAGATGAAAGAAAATGAAAAGAAAAATAAAAGTGTAAGTGAACAAGGGGAATTGAAGAAGAAATAGATCTGCATATCACATTCCACCCACAGTTCATTCCATCATATGAACATGTGGGTGGAATGGCTCAACCTCCACCAGGTAGAGGCAGAGGCATAAATAAAGGCAGTTCATAGGTGGGAGGCCCCATGGTTGGCCTTCAGCCAACATAGTCTGTGTTCCAATTCATAGGAGTACCCATACTATTCACATAGACTTGGAATCCATCTCGAAGAATGAGTCTAATGTGATTAGTATACCAGCAAACCCCTCTTAGTGGGTTCCATGGGAGTTGACTTTTGATCCAGATAGAGACAAAGACTAGGCCTCCAAGTAAAGCAAAGTATTTGAATCTAGTTTATGTGAAACAATTAGGCAGCATTTGGGAACCTTAGCTCTAACCTCACTGTCACCTCAGAAAGTTGAAGGTTTAGTAGTTAAGGAAGTCCCTAAGTATTCCAGTGACATGAAGTAGATGAAGTTCTTTTTGGAATCATCATCCTCAAGCCCTAAAGTTGATGTAGAGCTTATGGAAGATACTTTTAAAGAATTAATTGAATTACCTCTTGATTTTTACTCAGCTTATGTTCATAATCTTGTACATAAAGGTTTGGTTCCTCACACATGGTCCAAGCACAGGCCGGAGTAGTTTCAAGAAGCTATGGAAAATTAGTGTGGAAGCACAATCAAGAGCAAGACTAGGATTCGCTACAATAGGTCTCGATGATGAAGATTATTGCCTAGTTGTTACCAACCATTTGGAGTCTGATAGGTTCTTTTCACACATACCCAACTTGTATGAGAATGTGCGTTTAGAAACTTCAGATGATCCAGATGATCTCCAAGTGAAAGAGGTACCACCGTAGTTTGAAGAGGAGATTCATTCAACAATTGACAAGCTTAAAGAAATCAACCTCAGGACAGAAGAAAATCCATGCCCGACATATATAGCAATTCATTGCTGAATGAAGAAGAAACTAATGACTTAGTTAGACTATTAACTGAGTTTAAAAATTACTTCGCATGGAGTTATGAAGAAATACATGGATTATCTCTTGAAATAGCAGTCCACAAGCTAGCAATATATCCTAATGTTAACCCTATTAAGCAAGCTCCTAGATGCATGCGATTAAAAATTGAACAACATCTCAAGTCAAGTTGATCGATGCCGGTTTCATCGTGAAGAAAAATATCTACCCGTTAGCTAGTGTCATCCAGTTAAGAAGAAGAATGGCCAAATTCACATTTGCTTCGATTTTAGGGATTTCAATAAGGCATGTACTAAGGATGAGTTTTCTCTTCCTATACTAGAATTAATGGTGGATCATGCAGTCTTTTCTTTCATGGATGGGTCATCTGGCTATAACAAAATCAAGATGTTTCATGAAGATGAAATAAACACTACTTTTTGAACCCTAATTGTAATCTTTTGTTATAAGGTCATGCCTTTCAGTCTTAAAATGCTAGTGCTACATACCAACGGGCCATGACACATATCTTCAATAAACTTATCCATCATCAGGTTCAGTGCTATGTTGATGATCTCATAGTCAAGAGCAAAGAAAAGGAAGACCACCTCTTTGACTTGAGATTAGTTTTCTAACGGTTAAGACAATATAACCTCAAAATGAATCCCCTGAAGTGTGCATTCGGAGTTGCTTCAGGGAAATTCATTGGGTTTGTTGTTCGACACTGGGGAATAGAAATAGATCTAGCAAAGATTAAAGCTATCTTAGAAATGCCACCTCCTAAGAGTTTAACTCAACTCAGATACTTTCACGGATGGCTGGAGTATCTAAGATGCTTTATCTCCAACCTATCAAGGAGATTCAAGCCATTCTTTGCACTTGTCAAAAAGGATGCCAAGTTCAAGTGGGATGACAAGTGCAAAATCCTCACATGCATTTCATATGAAAAATGAGAGAGGAAATCTAAAGGAGCTTAGAATGCTTGGGAAACTTGAGCTTTCCCTGATCCTGATTCAATCAATGCAAGGAAGGTGGTTTGAATGGGAATGAGGGGAGTATATCTCTCCTGATCATCAGGCTTTGTTGTTTGACCAAATTAAGGAGAAATGGTGCTTTTAGGTTGTTGAGCTCCATGTGCTTGCTTTCAGGAGTGGAATGGAGGAGGTGCACATCTAGGTGAGTGTGAGGTGATCCAAGGAGAAATTTTATTGAGGGGTCTTTTTGGTTAGTCATATCACAAACCCATGTGTGCACACCTCCTTAGTGTCTATATGGTCCATTGGAGGATGCCAACGCATGAAAAGGAATTAACCAAATTACAGTGATTTGGCAAAGGTTACCCTGACCCAATGGTAAAATGGTTATTTAGGCTTGATTTTGATTTTGGCAAATTGAGATGTTTGAAAAATGGGTTGTGCTAATTTTCAATGAATTTGAAGTTAATTTGATATGAATTGTTCTCAAGTTGACCATGAATCAAAATGGGTCAAGTTGATCAATTAGTCAAATTGGGTCAAATCATGGTTAGGATAAGTTCATATTACCATTTGAAGTGTTTTGGTATCATTGGTTTGATTCGATTTGGTTTAGATTTGGTTTTTGTTCATTTGAGTTCACTTAGGTCAAATGGGTCAAGTTGACAAATTTGACCCATTTGACCCAATTGGGTTAGGCCATGGATTGGTTTAGTCTTGGTTGATCATTTACAATGTATTGCAAGATTTAGTTTCAATCAATTTTGGTTTGGTTTGATTTCAAGTTGATTTAAGCTCCTTCTCAATTTGATCCATCGCAAACCAACAGAATCCATAAAAAAAAATTAAAAAAATGAAATTAATCTTTGACTATCTTTAAATTGATCTAAGTCCCCCAACAACATTCACTCAATAGTCAGCCATAGGCCGGGTTTGATTTGTTGCCCAAAGCAACCAATCACCCCAATGGTTTCTTGTTTCCAGAAGATATGAGTCCCCATGCTTTCTTCTTAAGATTTGGCCATTATATAGCAAAAGGCATTTTCCTTTGGTTAGTCCTACCTTGTGGTTGGTAGACTACTCCCTTTGAATTGATAAATCAAAGTTAAGTCTAGACTCGCGGGCCCCTACTGCGAGTCATCGTAACTAGGGATCCATCATAATCAAAATAAATAAATCTAAAATGAAATAATCTTGACTATCTTTGAGTTGATAGTTTCCTAATGGTATTAGCTCAATAGTGCCCCTAGATGTTCAATCTGTATCTTGCCAAAGATTACCCCGAATGGTCCCTACTTTGGAGGATGTAAGTCTGCTTTCTTCCCAGTAACATACATCGAAAAGGCATCCCTTTGGTTGGCTAGTCCTGCTATGTGCTTAGTAGACTTCCCTTTGGATTGGTAAATTTAAGTTAGGTCTTATCCTCCATGGTTCCTACTTAGTGCAACCCATCGTAAACCAATAGGGTTCATCCAAAAAAAAAATTCAAACTTAATAAAAATTAAGACAAATTCAACCCTCTTCCCCAGCAGAACAAATTAAACCTTTTTCTCTTCAGTGAGACTCTAATCAAATCAAACCTCTCATCCCCTTTAAGGATGACTTGAACTTGCTTCCTTAGTAGAAGGTTCATACTCTATCCCTTAGTGGATTCTTCCTTCTCTCTTATGTCTTGGACATAAGTATAGCCACATTGCACTAAGTTCTGGATTCTTTCTATGCCTTGGGGTTAAGGGTAGATTGTTTTTGTTAGTGCTTGTGATCTTTCGGTGTTGTTGATCATTTTGATCAACACACAGGTGTTCCTTTCACACCACACACCTATTGGGAGCCCTTTTGTTGACCTCATTTTTGGAATAAGCTCTCAACCCCTCCATCTTAGACATAAGACTTCTCTTAGACTTTAAGAGTTTCTTAGTTCTAAGACACATCTAGTGATTAGGTGGATGCTCCAACCTAGCCCTAGAAGACTTAGAAGAGTTAGCCATAAGAATAGGTCATGCCTTAAGGGTGTTTGGAAAATCTCCTACTGTTAACTTAAACCATTCCTCACTTTCCTTCCTTCTAGTCAAAATCCAAATCAATTCTAATTCATGATTGAAATCTATGATTGAAACCCATGATCAAAATTCATCAAAAAAATAAAAAAAATCAAAAAAAATAAAAATTTTGCTTAAGTCCTTAATCCTTCCTTAAGGACTTAACCAAAATCATGATTCAAAACTATTTAAACCTTTGAGATTTTCTCATACCTCATTTATATTCTCATTTATATTCATATTTATAAATGAAGTATAAATTCAAACTCATCAAATCAAACTCAAAATTCCAAATCAATTCATTAAAATTTTCTTAAATCCCATTAATTTTCCATTAAAGGACTTAGCCAAAATCAATCCTAAACATTGATCAAACCTATTCAAATTCATGAGATTTTCTCAAAACCTATTTATATTATCAATATAAATGAAATATAAATATAAATCAATCAAATCAAAGGCAAAAATTAAATTCCAAATTTAAAATCCTTGAAATTCCCTTAAATCATTTAAATTCTCTTCAATGGATTTAACCCAAATCATGATCAAACCACTTCAAACCCTTGAAATTTTCTCATGATCAATTTATATTCTCATTTATATTCACATATATAAATGAAATATAAATTCAAACAATAAAAACCAATTCCAAAAATCAAACTCAAATCAAACCAAAATCCAACCTAAGTCTTTCAAGTCAAAATCTTGAACTTAGCCAAATCATTTTCAAATCAAGCCAACCTCTTGATTTTCTCTCATGGTTCAATCAACCCTACAATCAAGAGCTCATATATAAATCCTAAGTTCAATCACTCAATCAAAACCTAGTCCCAAAATCAAAACCAAAACCCTTTCATATTCTTCCTTTGAATATGAAATTTTCAAATGGATCAAAATCCATTTGACTTCAAACCACTTGTAAATGGATTTATATTTCAATCATGAGTCCATATACAAGATCAACCAACTCAAATCAAGCTTTAACCAAGCCATTTTTTAAGCTCACTTGACCCAATGTGACCTAAGGTACCTTTATGAGCCAACTTTTGATCCTAACCAAATTGGATTGAACAAAACTCATATTTCCCTCTCATCATGATCACCAATCATCAAGGGATGATCCATCAATCAAATTGGGTCAAATAAAGTCAAACCTAGGGGTTGACCAAGTCAACACTTAACCTAAAATGAAACCTTACATAGCTAAATTCCACCAGAGGACAAATTGATTGAATCCATTGATCTAAGTTCACTCATGACCTATGTTGGAACTTGACCAAGCCAACATTTGAGCCTAACCTAGCCCAATTGGCCACTTGATCCAAGTTGACCCATTTTGACCTAAAAGGGTCAAAATGTATCAAAAGTTGATCTAGGATAAATTGATTGAAACCAATGGGCCAAGTCCAATCCAAATCACTCGTGGAACTTCACCAAAGCCTCAATTGGCCAACTAGACCTAACCTAGCCCAATTGACCTTAGAGCCAACATGACCGAAAGGGGTCATGTTCAGCTAAAATTGAACCTAACCCAAATTGATTGGAAATAAAGATACTAATCAACTCTATATGACTAACCTAACCTAAAACTACCCTTGACCTACCTCAAATAGGTCAAGTTGACCCATTTGACCTAAGAGAAGTCATATGAGTCAAAACTAAATATATACCAAATTGAATCAAACTAAAGCCACCAAAATATTTTAAATGGTCATATGAACTTGACCCAACCCTTGGTTTGACCCAATTTGACCAATGGGTCAACTTGACCAAGTTGACCCATTTTGACCTAAATGGGTCAACATGAGCCAAACCTAATCAAATGTATTCCAAATCCAATCAAACTTGGCCAAACCTATTTTGTCAACATACCAAACATACCCAAAGTGAAAAAAATAGCAAAATGACCATCCTACCCCTCGACCATAGAATAAAGTTTGGCTTAATCCATGGGTAATTTGGTCATACCCTCTTCACGTCACTTGAGGCTTTCCTAAAAGCTCAAGGGGACTTAGTGATGAGTGGTGCACCCAACCCAATGGGTTTGGATTAGCCCATTTGACCCATAGACCAAACCCGACCATATAGCCTAAAATTGGAATTTCAAATTCCCTCATAAGCTCAATTTCAACACATGGGAAGTTGGCATTCCACTCAAGGGAGCAAACCATGAAAACAACCTCCCCAATTTGGTTAATTGGATAAAAATGGCATGTTTATGCTTGGTCATTCAATTTCCATTGGGGGAGATATACTCCACCTAAATAAATGAAATTTCACTTCAATCACTATCGATTGAGGCTAAACCCTAGAATTATGAGCTTTCCCAAGGTCCCGAGATTTGAATTCCATTCTTCTGCTTGCATAGTCCAAAATAGGGGAGCTCAATCCAATAACTAATTTCCTCTTCATTTGATTTTGTTCTGATTCCTCTTGTACACTTAATCTAGGAGCTAAATCGAATTGGTCTAAGTTTTCTGAAGTTCAAAAGGAAGAGCTCAATTCAATCAGCCAAGGATCAAGAGGAGTTGTCCATTGATCCACTCAACGCCTAGAATTTCAAGATTTCATCTCCATCAGACGAAGCTACCTCATCGAGCTCGAGCATCGATGAGGTATGTAATTTTCTGACCACTTAGCCTAATAGGTGTTGGAGATTTGTGAAAGAAACATTCATGGAATGTGAAATACACTGTTGGATTGGCCGCTCTATTCCTTTAGATGGTGTGGGTTGAGTATTGTATGATTTTATGCTAGATCAGGCTCGGATCTCCCCTTGGATCATGGACGGTTCACATTGATCCTCAGGGATGAACTTGACTCATCTCAGTTGTCAATCCGCTCATTTTGGATGGACAGCTGAGATTATTTGGCATGTTCAATAAATCCTTTTCTATTTTAAATGGTGAATCTTAATCGCCCGATCTTTGATGACTATCAAGGATATAAGCCATAACCGCCTTTTCGATATGATGCTTAAGTGAGTGCTCACATCATGATGCGTGTAAAGCGCGCTGACCTCCGTCGCTATGCATCACGCCGTGAGCTGGGTATTAATCAGGGATTAATTACTTGCTTAATTAATTTCTAATAAATCCCTAGATCTTCTAAAAATCATAATTCATCATAGAAAAATTAGAAAAATAAAAGGAAAAAAATGCTATGGAAAGATAATTTCATCTAGAATATTTTAAAAATGTTTTCAATGAATTTTGAATTGCCCTTTTCTCTGAATTTGCATTTCTTTGGGAATCATAATTAGCTAATTATTCTTTAATTAGGTCACCAATTGATCTCAAATTTCTAGGGTTCATTTTAGGGGATGACCTCTACCTCCCTTGATTTGTTTGAGGTTTATTTAGGGCTTAATTAGAGAAATTGTTACTTCATTCCCTAATTACCCCTTTCATGTAATTAAGGGTAATTAATTTGTGATTGGTGGATTTACCCTATGATTAGGTTTGATCTCCAAAGAGTAAAAGTTTTATGGAATAATTTTGGGGCATTTTTTAGAATTAGATGGGGACACTTAAAGAACATAAATAAAAATATTTTTAAGAGCAAGCTACAAGAGATTAGATTTGGATGTTCAAAAGCTAACATTATGTAAAAAATAAAGAAGTGAAATTAAGTAGCTAAAGATGTGCTTGAGAATCAAAAAGAAAGCTTTAATAAGAATAGTTGGTGGTGGAGTATGAAGAAAAGATAAAAAAATAAGAAGTATTGTTATAAACTTGGTTTAGATGTAAACTCAAAGAATTGGGAAATATAAAGTGGCTATGAGATTCTAAGAAAAATATGATGCAAAAATTTAGCTTTTAGTGATTAAATTAGATACCAAAGAAGGTGAAAGATGTATGTATAAGTTAGCCAACCAAAGAGATAAGAGAAATAAAGACATAGTTCAAGTGAGGTGTATTATGATGAAACTAATAAAATACTTTAGAAAATGATATTGAAAATATGGATGAGGTATTTTGATAAACTTTTCAATGAAGGATTTGAAAGTACCATTGATTTTAGCAACCTTAATACCCCAAACAAAATAGAAATTTCATTTTATCAAATTAGTAATGTTAGAAGCTTTAAAGAAAATGAAATGTGGAAAAGCAAAACCTGATAATATTCCAATAATGGAAATGTTTAGAGATCAAGGAATTTATTTTTACAAATCTTTTAATGTCATTTAAAGACCAAAAGATGCCGATGAGTGGAGAAAGAGTTTGTTCTATATTTAAGAATAAAGGTGATGCACAAGAGGTGCAAATTATAGGAGTTAAGCCATACATTAAAAATTATGGGAGAGAGTAATCATAAGTTACGATGTGATACGTTTTCACAATCGCTTCCATGCATAGATCTACTATGGATGCTATACATTTGTTAACTTTGATGGAGAAGCATGAGAAAGTAAGGATCTACATATGATATTTATTGATTTAGAGAAAGCTTATGATAAAGTTTCAAGAGATGTTCTTTGAGAGTTCTAGAACAAAGGAGTTAATATTGATTATATTCAAGTCATTAAGGATATGTATACTAGAGTCACTTTGTCCAAACGCAAGGAGGATTGACAAAATATTTTCCTATTTCATGGATTACATCAAGGATCCTTTAAGCCCTTATCTTTTTACTTTAGTTATGGATGTTCTTACTAGATTTTACAAGAAGATGTACCTGGCATGCTTTTGTATGACATTCTTCTTATTGATAAGACTAGAGAGGAGTCCAACGTAAAACATGAATTATGGAGGTCAACCCAGAGTCTAAAGGTTTTCATTTAAGTAGATCTAAAATTGAATATATGGAGTGTAATTTTATTGTATAGTTCTGTGATAGTTTTACATTGGATCAAGTCATTAATAAGAGTGAGCATTTCAGATATTTAGGCTCATTGTTCAAAATGATGGTGAAATAGATGGAGATGTTGTTAGTATAATTTAAGTTGGAGTGAAAAATGCATCTCCTATTATGTGAAAGAAAAGTTCCACTTAAACTTAAGGGAAAATTTTATAAGACGGTAAGACCGCAATGACTTATGGTATGTTGCCAAAAAAAGAGAAGCATAAGACTAAGCATTGAGATGAGGATGCTTTGGATGAGTGGCTTTACTCTTAGAGATAGAATGCAAAATGAGTATATCTAAAAAATTAAAGCTCCAAATGGTAGATAAGATTAGGGAGAGTCTCCTAGATGGTTTGGCCATATAAAGCCTCTTGATGAGACAGAGAGTAGGTGCATTAGATTTCATGTTAAGAAAGGAGAGGTAGACCTAAAGACTAAGATGTATAAAATGATCTTAGTATACTTGAAAATGAGAATTTATACATAATTGAACACAATGGAGATGAAGGATTCATGTAGCCACCACCTAGTGGGATTAAGGCTTGTTTTGGATTTGTCCCTAACCTATTCCTAAACCTCTTTTCTCCTTAATCCCCTTTATTAAGGGTTAACTCAACAACCCCCCTTAATCAATTTTCAAAATTCTAAAAGTTCCATAACTTAATTAATCTACCTTAGTTAGATACTTAGGTGTTTAATATCCTAAGTTCAATTAGGAAATTAAAACCCCTTTCATAAGTAAAGGGTGTTTAAAAGTACTTAAGCTAAAACCCCTTAGCTTAATTAACTTTAAGTGAGCCAAATTGCATTAGTTCATTATTAGGTGCATTGCAAATTTAAATACCTTATAGGTTTTTATATCATCTCATTGGATCATAATTAATTAGTAATGTTTTCTAAGGTGGTGTCGCTAAGGGTTAATTAAGCCACTTAATTCATACCTTAACCTAATCAATGCTTAAAAATGGATTTAATTATCTAAAAATTAAACAAAAATACAAAACATATATGGGAATGGGTTAGGAACAACAAACTCATTCACCTCGTTAAAATTAAATCAAACTTCAAACTAAACAAAACTAATTTTGAAATTCACTTTGATTTATTCTAAAATTTCTCATTCCTCAAGAATGTATTTAGGATTTAAGTAAAGTGAGTTTGTTTACAAGCTTTCATTGCTTTGGATCTTTCCCAACATGTTAACTTGTATGTCATGTGATTCATGCATTCATAATTTCATGTTTCAAATTTTAAAATGAAAATTATTTATGTCACATTTGCATGTGTTGGCTAAAGTAAAATATGAATGGCTACTATCACTACTAAATCCAAATTATTTTCAAAACTTATAAATGAAATGTAAAATATGAAAGTGTGCTATTCATATCTTAATTATGAGCTTGCATGTGAAATATTATAAAGGTATGCTTAGTATAGATTTCCTTTCTTTCCAATGTTGGTATAGTTTTGAATATAAATTTTGGTGAGACATATGGTTCATTTGAAAGGGACCTAATGCTCACCTAATTTCATATCCTATACCCTATGCCACCATAGAAGGAGGATTACCTATAATTGCATATATAAATTGTATAAACAAAATAAATCTATTAAACAACTTTTGTATCTTTTTTTTTTTCCATTTTTTTATTTGTAAATATTGCTTGCATCTAAGGAAAGTGGTATATTAGTCTGGACAACCATTGGGTTGTGAGGCTTAAAGTATCCCCAAGTAGGTCTTGTACCTTAAACCTCAGTTAACAATGATGTACTCATTTATGCCTTTATGCATTTATGTATGTGAAATTGGAAAAGATTCCTTTTCTAGTGAAGAAAAGCATACATGTTAACTTCTAAATTTTCTTAAATGGATTACTTAGCATGCATCATAAAGTGTGTTAACTACTCTCATTTGCATGTATATATAAATGCTTAGGGTCCATCCATATGCATGTTATATATGTTGGGAAAGAAGTGAAGTAATGTGTGTTATGTGAATTTTGATTCATTTTATTTAATCTTAAAATACCTTTCTTTTTGAATAGGTTTATTTAGAGATTATATAAACTTAGGATTGATTAAAATATGTAATCAAAACATTCACCTAAATGAAACTAAAACATAAACCTACTTTAGAAAATTACTTAAGGTTAGGGAAGGAAAGAGAAGTTCTATTCTCTTTACCTCTCTTCATAACTGAGTAATTAATTATAGGTTTCACTTAAAACCAAATTAAAACATGAAATAAAACTAACCCAAAATCACTAAACACACTTAAATGAAACCCCCTCTAAGGTGAATATGTTATTCACACTTAGAAAATTTGAACCTAAAGTCCTAAGCTAAGCATACCACACAAGCCTTCAAAGCACACACATTAGCCTAAGTCACCACTTCTAGCCCTAGGTTAGGTCGGTGCATGGTTTGATGTTATGTTTTGTTTTGTGATATATGTTTTTATACTGGATGTTAGGGTGTATGCTCGTAGAATGAATGATATGACGTGCTTAGTCTAATTATTATTTTTTGCAGGGGATTGTGCTTAAGGGTGCTATCATAAATAAAAATATAAATGCTTTTGCTTGCAGGTGCTTTATACCCCCTAAGAATAATCCATAGGCTAGGTGGACTTAGTCACCCCTGTGTGGGGTGATAAGTCCAATATACATGCTTGGGATTTATGTGGTGTGATTTAATTAACCTTTGTTTTATAGGTGTTAGTTAGATTTCCCTTTCCATTTTCATGTAAAAATTTGTATAATTAGGATTTTGGAATGATTTATTATGGGGATTAAGATGAACATTGGTCATAAAATCCTATCTTATGTACCATGTGAAGCCTTGTAGCATCTACCATCCAACCTTCCAAAAGAGGAACCAAAGAAGAAAAGAAAAAAAGAAGAAGAAAGAAAGAAGAAAGAAAGAAGAAAGAAGAAAGAAGAATAAAGCTTGAAGACTCCCATAATAATGAATTCCTTTGCTTAAATTGTAATTTAATTCATTTATAATTTGGGTTGCATAAGGGTAGAGCTTGGCTACCCACATTTGATATTTTTGGGTTTGTGAGGTGGTGCCCAACCACAACGGCCTCTTATTATTTTGTGTTAGCTTTATAAATTGATTGATGATTTATTTAGCTTGTGCAATTAAGTGGCATACTTTTCCTAGTTTCTTCCTTTCTTTATGTATGGCCTGGATGTGGTTTAGGCTCTTTAGGAAAAAAATAAATTTTTTACCCAACTTAACAACTCAAAATAAAATTAAACAACAATTAACCTCACCTAAAGCTTAGGTTTAAAATCAAGATAAAAGAATTAGTAATCCCTTAGTTGGATGAGTACTTTTCTTTATAATATCATGTATAAATGCATCTTGTTTCACTCTTGATTGGAGGGCTTCCACCTTTTCTAGAGAACCTCGCTTGACCTTTGAGGGTCGTGGTGGAAACTCACCTCCTCACTTCTTGTTGATTTTGTCCAATAACTTTCTTTCTCATGCATTAGTCATAAAAAATCCTATTAGTCGGTCAATAATGTCCAAAAATAAAAAGAAAAAATGAAATTTGAGTTACATTAGTCTGAAGTCATTTGAAGTAGTCCCTACATATAGCCTCTTTGGGGAGTAGCATAAGGACTTAGCTCTCTAAATACCAATTATTTGCATCTCAAAGACTTCCTCATATTTAAAATAGGAGTTTAGGTTAAGATTATTTAATATTTCACTAGATCTGTTAATTTTAATAAATGTAACTCAAATAAACTAAATCAATTTCTAAAGAGAAATATATATATCTCCTATTTACTCCTATTTTGGCTTCAATAATAACTCCCTTTTTTGATCAATCCCATTTGATCTTCAAAAATGAACCAATCGATTGATAATCCCTTCCTATTGAAATCTTCAAAGATAATGATCATTTACCTTAATTGAGAGTTTTCCTAAGGGATCCCGTCCTTTATGATGTAATTAACTATGGGGGCTTGGCCCTGTAGGGAACTTAACGAACCTGATTTAAAATAAACCTTACTTTACTTTTTTATATAAAGTAGGGGAAGAATCTCTGATACATATGCAAACCCATCATCCTTATTGAGATGATTAGGTCCATTAAAGGGTAGTGATTTCTATCTTTAGAGATAATGCACTATTTTCTTGATGACGTACTCGATCACCTGAATAAGTACATATGTGGATCTGTGTGGCATTTTATGAAGATGAATTTTTATAGTGTCTTGCCTCTTTCATTTCTCCCCACAGATTTGAAAGGTGACTCCCTATAGGAATTGTTCACCACATATGCATGATGCGAGAAAAGTAATACAACATCGAGCTAATGGTTTGCTAATTCTTTTATCTTAATTTATAGCCTAAGCTTTAGGTGAGGTTATGAGTTATTTTATTTTAGTTTGAATTGATTAATTTGGTAGAAAATTTATTTTTTCCTAAGAGCCTAATCATCATCCAGGCCATACATCAAAGCAAGGAAGAAACTAGGAAAAGATTCCATCTTAATGCACAAGTTAAACAAACATCAACCAATTTATAAAACTAGCGCAAAAGAATAAGAGACCATTTGTGGTCACTCTGCAAACTTGAAAAAAATTGGGTAGAAGCACTTTATACAACCTAGATTACAAATGAATAAATTACAACCAAGTAAGGAAATTCATGTTATGGGGGGTCTTCATTCTTATTTTCTTCTTTCTTCTTCCTTCTTTTGGATGGTTAGAATGTGGATGCTCCAAAGGATTCACATGGTACATAAGATGTAATCTTATGACCAATGTTCAATCTAATACCCCATAAAAATCATTCAAAAATCTTAATTGCAAAATTGCATAACAATCGAAAAAAAGAAATCTAACTAAAACCTGCAAAATAGAGATTAACTAAATACAAACCACACAATCCCTAGCATGTATATATCTATAAGTTAGACTTAGCACCCCACACATGGGTAACCAAGTCCTATTGGATTATGCTTAAGGGTATAAGCAACCTGCACAGCAAAAGTAGTTATATTTTTATTACATCACCCCTTAAGCGCAATCCCCTATAGAAGATAATGATTAGACTAAGATCGCCCTACCATTCAATCTATGCACATACACCCTAACATCCAGACTAAAGTATTACATCATAAAACAAAAGCAAACATCAAACCATACACCGCCCTAACTAAAGCTAAAAGTGTTGGCTTAGTCTAATGTGTGTGCTATTTAAGGTTTGTGTGGTATGCTTAGCTAGGCTTTAAGGTTTATATTTTCTAAGTGTGAAAATGTTCAACTTAAAGGGTGGTTTTATTTAAGTTGTTTAGTTGATTTGGGTTAATTTTATTTGATGATTTTATTTGATTTGAATGAACCTACTTAATTACTAAGTTGTAAAGAGAGGGAAAGGAGAAAAGAACTTCTCTTTTCTTCCCTACCTTACATAATTTCTAAAATAGATTAATGATTCTTCTTTAGTGAATATTTTATTATGTGTTTTAATTAATCTTAAGTTTAGATTTTTCCTAAACAAATCTATTAAAAAAGGCATTTTTAGATTAAGTAAAGTGAACTATTATAACACAACACGCAACATTTCATTTCTTTCCAAACATGTGTAACATACATATGGATGAAGCCTAAGCATATCTATACATGAAAATAGAAATGTTTAGCACACCTTCATGATAAATGCTATGTGATGTTACTTAGGAAAATTTAGATGCTTTATGATGCATGGTTTTCATTAAGTAGAAAAGAGTGATTTTTTTATCCACTTTTCATATACACATATATGTATGAAAGGCATAAGTGAGTACGACACCATTGTTAGCACCAGGGGTGTAAGGTACATGACCTACTTAAGGCTACTTAAAGCCTCACAACCCCAGGGTTGTCCAGACTAATATACCACTTTCCTTAAATACATATGTATGTACAAAAGAAATGAATGGAAAAAGAAAGATGCAAAAGTTTATGTTTGTTTGTTTGATTTGTTTATGTAATTTATATGTGTAAGTATGGATGCACTTATTAAGTGATAACATAGGAATGAATAGGAATGGATTTAAGTAAGTGTTGTGTTCTTTTCAAATAAACTATACACTTTACAAAATCCTATCCAAAATTATGTTAAAAGAGAAGAAAAGGAAAGCCACACTATGCACACCATTATATTTATATTCACATGCAAGCCTATAAATAATTATAAGTAGCATACCTTTCAGTTTTGATATTTGATTTATAAGTTTTTGAATATAATTTTGGATTTAGTAGTGATAATAGCAATTCATATGCATACTTTAGCCAAAACATGCAATTTGACATAAGGGAAACATTTCATTTTTAATTTGATTTTTAAAAGGTATGAATGTATGATTTTCATATGACATACACATTTAGCATGTTAGGAAAATAAATAAAGTGATGAAAGTAATGTAAATTCATTCACCCTAATTAATTCCTAAAGACCATCCTATAGAATAAGATTATTTAAAGTAAATCAAATTTGATTTAAAGAAAGTTTGATATTATTTTGAATTTGATTTAAATTTGAGAAATGTGAGATCAGTTTGATGGTTCTAATCTATTCCCCAATGTGTGAGCTATTTAAGTTTAATTTTTAGGTGATTATATTGATTTTATATTTTGTCTAGGTTAAGGTGTAAATTAAATTCATTAATTACCCCTTACCTATACAACTTTAGCATATTTAATCAACTAATCATGAGCCAATGTATGACATAAAATCACAAGAAATTTAAATTAGCAATGCATCCTAAGAAAGAAAGGGCCTAATGCAATTGGCTCATAATTAGTGATTAATTAAGCTAAAGGGTTTAATTTAAGTACTTTCATAACCCTTCCCACACATGTGGGTTGAATTTTAATTTCCTTAATTTACTTAGGTTATTAAACACCTAAGCACCTACCCAAGATGAATTGGTTAAGTTCTAGAATGTTTTGATTTTGAAAAATCTTGATTAATTAAGTCATTTAATTAAGTGATTAAATTATTTAATTAATTTGCAATTTAATTAGGTTTTTTATCCAAATGAAATAAACTTAAGGAAAAAAGATATGGGAGAGAACTCCTAATCTCATTCCCTAAATCTATTCACTATCCTAAGGTAATTAGCAAACATAATTAATTAATTTATCACTATTTAAAAGGTTAATTAGCCATTTAACTGATTTAGAGGACAATTAGGAATGAACCATGCAATTACCCCAATTAAATCATTAATAAATTTTAAAAAAAATTATGGGAGGTAGAGTTCATCCCATTAATCAACCCTAGGAAGTTTGGAATTAATTAGTGGAATAATTATGGAGTAATTAATATAATTACATTCCCAATGAAACCCTAATTCAAGAAATATCACTATTCAAAATAATTGAAATTAATTTTAGATTATTCCTCTTTAAATTATCATCACAATGCTTTTTATTTTGTGTTTTTTCTAATTTTTCTATATTTAGTTATGTTATTTTGAAGTTTACATTATTATCCATTAATTAAATAGCCTAATTAAAAGACTAATCATCATTGCCACGGACCATACGCGGTGCACGCACGCGTGGTGGTGGGATTCATCTTAAGTTGTCATGTCGAGTGCATTAGCTGCGCGCTTTCTCTCACCCATCCGATTTAAGATCATGGTCGATTGAGTCCACGGTTCTTAAGGGATTAAATCAGAGATCCTATGCAGCTTGATCATGGTCGTCCATCCTAAATGCTTTGGATGGATGGCCCATGATACGTCCCTGAGCTTGCCTATGAGAGAGGGGAACCGTCCATTCTCTAGGGCAAGATCTGAGCTCGATTGAGCTTAGATTAAGCTCAAACTCAACCCACACCATCATCATGCAAGGGCTTGAAGATCTAACAGTTCATTTCACTTGAGGTGACAATTTCTTTCACAAAATATCACACACTCTCTATTCTAGGCTTAGTTTTGATCCATACCTTGTTAGAGGCTATCACCAACGTTCCCAACCATTGAGATAGCTTCATATAGTAGAGACGAAGCTCTGTTGAAAGTTTCAAGCCTTGGGATGAAGTGGATCTTCTTATGGACCAAGCTTCTCTTTAATTGGGTTCTTCCTTGGACTAGCTCCCCTCTCCCGTGCCTTGAAAACTTGGATTAAGCTTTAGGAAAGCTCAATTGAGTCCTCTAAAGATGCTTGCAAGAGGAATTGGCTTGATATTAGGTATTAAGTGAGATGGAAAAATGGTGGAGCTCCCTTACTTTCATCTTGAAGAAACCGAGAAGAGGAGAATTGGAGATTGCTCTAGGAATCTTGGGGAGACTTTCCAATGCTTACTCTGAGTTCCCTAGCTCCAATCGAGTGTCTGAGTGTTGGATTCAAGTGGAATTAGGGGGAGTATATCTCCCCCTTGAAGGATCGGATGACTGCAAGCTCTCCTTTTATTTTTATCAAATTGATGAGATGGAATGAGTTTGTTAGGCTATTAAGGGTGGCATGACAATCAGTTTTGGCCAGAGGAGGTAGTGGAGGAGTGCCATGTGCTGATTTTGGGTGGAGGAGGGATCCAATGTGCTTAATTTTCAAGTGGTGGTTGGATCATTGGGTTGGGTTTGGCTGACCCAAACCCATTGGGTCATTTGCACCATCCTCATTAGTGACCATTTGGTCCACGAAGAGGTTGCCAAGTGTCCATGAAAAGGAAATGACCAAATTCCAAGTGGTTTTGATTTCAGGTTACCCTATGGTTTAGGGGTAAAATTGTCATTTGGCTTGGATTTCAGTTTGAATATGTTTGGTATGATTGAAAAATAGGTTATGCAAAGTTTCAATGAATTTGGAATTGATTTGATATGATTTGGCTCATGTTGATGCATTTAGGTCAAAATGGGTCAACTTGGGTCAAGTTGACCAATTGGTCAAATTGGGGCAAACCAAGGGTTGGGTCAAGTTCATAAGACCATTTGGAATGTTTTACTGGCTTTGGTTTGGTTCAATTTAATTTATATTTGGTTTTGGTTCAATTGAGTTCATTTAGGTTAAATGGGTCAAGTTGACCAATTTCACACATTTGACCTATTTGGGTAGGTCATGGGTTGGTTTAGGTTTCATTGGTCATTTGAAATGGATTGATATCTATCTAGTAGAAAATAATTTCTATACAGGGGAGTCACCTTCAAATCTATGGGGAGAAATGAGACAAGTATATAAAAATTCATCTTTTAGGATACCACGTAGATCTGCAGATGTGCTTATTCAGGTGATCAAGTACGTCATCAAAGAAATAGTGTACTATCTTAAGAGATAGAAATCACTACCCTTTAATGGACCTAATCTCCTCAATAAGGACTCCTAAGGATGATGGGTCTGCATATGTACTAGAGATTCTTCCCTACTTTACATGAAAAGTAAAGGTGGTTTATTTTAAACCGTTAAGTTCCCTCACAGGGAAAGCCCCATAGTTAATTACATAGACATGATCCCTTAGAATACTCTTGATTAAGGTAAATGATCATTATCTTTGAAGATTTAAATAGGAAGGGACTATCAATCGATTAGTTCATTTTTAAAAGATCAAATGGGATTGATCAAAGGGAGGGATTTATTATCGAAGCCAAAATGCAAGATAAGTAAGAGATGCCCACGATGCTAGGAAAACTAGTGAGCATCCCAAACAATTCTATAGTTGGGCTTTACATTTTCAAAATTGATTTAGTTTGTTTGAGTTGGATTTTTCATTAGAGATCTAGGTCTTATGATTCCATGACACAAGATTAAGGAAATGCCTAAGAGGTGAAGAATTATGCTTATGACCCACAAAGGGGAGAAGCAACCTCAGAACCTAAATCTAGGGAGCATTGGAAAGTGCCAAAAGTATAGCCTAAATCTAAGGCAAAAAGGGGTAATGGTTTGTCTCCACAAGAGAGGACAAACCACCCGACGGCTTGGACTTACAACCTCTTAGGGGTGGCCGCCAACTAACTCCTCCTATGATTTTAAATATATGTAGGCAAGTCTTTATATTTATGCAAGATAGTTAGGCTATTATTTATTAGAAAAAGACTAAGTCCTTAAACCTACTCCCTAAAGAGACTAGATCACGTAAAGTGACATGCTTCAAATGACCTAGATCTAATGCAATTCAAATTTCATTTTATTTTCATTTTTGGATAATTATTTTTGACTCAGGCTAATAAGATTTTTATGACTAATGCATGAGAAATGGAGTTATTGGCCAAAATTAGCAAGAAGGGAGGAGGTGAGTTTAACCATGGCTCAATTATGTATGATATTATAAAAGAAATGCTCATTGAACTAAGGGGTTGCTAATTATTTTATCTTAATTTTAAACCTAAGCTTTAGGTGAGGTTATGAGTTATTTATTTTTAATTTGAGTTGTTAAGTTTGGTAATAGATTTATTTTCCTTTAAAGAGCCTAACCACATCTAGGCCATACATAAAGTAAGAAAAAAACTAGGAAAAGCATGCCACTTAATGCACAAGCTAAACAAATCATCAATCAATTTATAAAGCTAATCACAAAAAGAATAAAAGGCTGTTGTGGTCGGGCACCATCGTACAAACCCAAAAATATCAAATATGGGTAGCTGAGCTCTACCCTTATTCAACTTGGATTACAAATAAATTAAATTATAATTAAGAAAGAAATTCATTGTTATGAGGGTCTTCAAGTTTTATTTCTTTCTTCTTTCTTTTTTGGTTCCTTCTATTGGATGGTTGAAAAGTAGATGCTTCAAGGCTTCACATGGTGCACAAGACAGGATCTTATGACCAATGCTCATCCTAATCCCCATAAAATAATTCCAAAATCCTAATTACATAAATTTACATGAAAAGGAAAGTGGAATCTAACTAACACCTGGAAAATATGCTTTCTCATAAGGTGAACTTGATCTCCCGAATCAATCCACTACAAGATTCTCATGACACACCAATGCTATCTGACGCTGTTTGGCTCATTGGTCCATGATACTCAATTTGATTTCACTTTTGCACTCTCCGTGCTAAAGGATGAACTGATTTGGCAAAGACACCCACTTCCCGATTCTCCGCTTAGTGATGATCTCCCCAATAAACAAATTATAAACTTAGGGGAGGACAGCAACCGCCGATGAGAGATGTATTTTTATGGTGCTGCTTCTTTTCATAAAGGAGAAGTATCACGATCTATTCTCCTAGGAAAAGGGGAATAGTTTCTAACTCAACCACGATGTGATGAGATTCTCATACTTTCTATCAACCCGCACCAACAAGGCCGAGCATGAGGCTTTGATTGTCGGCCTGAGTTAGCCATCACTATCAATGTCAAGAGCATCAATATCTTTAGGGACTCTCAGTTGGAGATCAACCAGATTGTCGGGTCCTACTAGGTACTCAAACCCAAGCTTTGTCATTACTACGAGTATACCATGAATCTTTTGGCTCAGATTTCCAAAGTCACCATCAATAAGGTTCCTTGAGCAGAGAACGCAATAGTAGATGCCTTGGCCAAACTTACCAAAGAGTTGGCATGTCTGGAAAATGAGTCCATTTCAGTAAGGATACAAAATAGTCAAGTCTTATCCCTTATCGATTCTGAACTCATCAAGAGGCTTTCTCTTGAAGGGGAGGTTGCTGTTGCCAAAAAGGATGAGGAGCTAGATTGGGAAAAATTGTTTATAGATTATTTGAATACCGACAAACTACCTCAAGAGAAATCTCAAGCCCATCAGGTGAAACAAAGAGCTCTTTCCTATGCTCTTATTGATGGCACCCTATACCGACAGTCCTTTGACCAGATGTGGTTGGACAAACACAAAGCCCATGGCATTATAACTGAGGTACATTCATATCTATGTGGAGTGCATCAGTCCGGTCCAAAGATGAAGTCAAAGATCAAAAGAATTGGATACTACTAGCCTTCTATGATCACATATTGTATGGATGTAGCTAGGAGATGCCAAGTGTCAGGTGCACGGTGTGGTCCTCCACTAACCACCAAACATTCTATGCCCTAATTTGGCTTCATGGCCATTTGAGTGTTGGGGTACTGACATTGTAGGTCTGATCGACCCTCTTTCTTTTAAGGGGCATCAATTCATCTTAGTTGCTACCGACTACTTTCCCAAGTGGGTGGAAGCCATCCCACTTAGAGAGGTCACAGCTCAGCATGTGCTTCAATTTTTTAGGAACCAAATCGTATAGAGGTTCGGAGTGCCTTGATGAATTATATTCGATAATGGTACTGCATTCAAAAGTACAAAGATTAATAGCTTTGCTAGAAGACATGGTATAGATTGGAGATACTCCACCATCTATTACCTTAGAGCTAATGGCTTAGCAGAAGCATTCAACAAAACTCTCATCCAGATCTTGAAGAAAACATTGGATGACAACAAACAACAGTGGAATGAGCAATTGATTGAAGCCTTGTCGGCCAACTGCACCACATACAGAACTCCAACTCTACCCATTTTCTTAGGTGTCCAAGCCATTCTTCCTTAAGTTCAACTCCCGTCACTAAGGATAGCATTGGGTAACAAGATCACTACAGAGCAGAATGCCAAGTTGCGATTAGAAGAGCTCAAAGGTTCGGAGAAAATTCACCTATGGGCATGCCAAAACCTCGAGTTATACAAGGCCAAAATGGTTCAAGCTCACAATAAGCTGGTTCGCCCTAGGTCTTTCTGAGTAGGAGAATGTGTTAGTCCTAAGGAGACCAATTGTTGCCCGTCGAAAGATGGGAGGCAAGTTCGAACCCACTTGGGAAGGCCCTTATGTCATAGAGAAGGCCTACCAAGGAGGATCTTATCAGCTTATTGATTATAAAAGGGGAACCCGATGCTTCCAATTAATGGGCTATATCTAAAGAAATATCATCCATAAAATAAAACTTGTTTGAAAATAATCATTAATAAAAAGAACAAAATATGATTCCATTCATCAAATCTTCTCTTCTTTCGAAGTGTTGTTTGCTTATCTTGCGAATCCACCTTGACGTGTTTAGAGTTGGAGTAAGAGTCCCCCAGTGGCATCCTATCCCTCTTTCACAACACAAACACAATCTCCCAATACTTTTAGAATAGGTGTAAGAGAACCCGAGAGGCATCCTATTTTGATTAGCATAACTAAGTTGGGGAGTGAGAACCCAAGACATCCTTTCTTAGTGGGAATTCTTATTTGCCATCTATGGCATCATTTCATAATTTCCATGCATGTTTTAAGGTAGGTGTAAGAGTCCCATAGAGGCATCCTATTCCTTTTAACACATGCACAAAAACACAAACACAAATCTTTTGTCTCATGCTACTTTGATGTGAGAGCAGGACCCCTGTGGCACTCACTCATTAGCTACTCTAGGTCGGGTCCACATGCTACCTTGCTAGTATGTCACCCAAGTGATCATTTATCAAAGGATGTGAGTCCCCACAATTTCTTCCTAATTTGATCATAGCAAACTAATAAGCACCTTGTTAGTATGGTAGGCTCCACTGCCGAGCCAGTAAGCTACCTCATGTTGACTTTGCTTGTTCTTGAACTAGCCATCATGTTCTAACTAGGTCGAGTATATTCGAGGTTTAGGATAAGTTCCCAAGAGGCCCCTTTCCTCTTGACTACTTTTCGATCGATATAAGTCCCCTAGTGGCATTCACTTAGTAGTCGCCCTAGGTTGTATAGCACCCATCGAGCTGATGACAGACTATCCTAGCAATCAGTTTCGCTATGGGAGGATGTGAGTCCCCGAGCTTTCTTCCTAAACTGATTTTTGCAAACCAACAAGAACCATAGGTTGGCTGATGTTCGCTATGTTGACAGCAACTCACCCGGTGAGTATACCACTCTTGGTCCCATGCTTTCTCCTTGAGTTGGACACCAAATATCTATTTGATATATGACTAGCCATGTCATTTTCTCCAGGGTGTTGGACTAAGCCCTTACACCCCATCCCCATGGGCACTCTATTTGGATCAAGTCCTCCCCATTTAGACACTACCGGTTACTTTTGGATTGGACAATCCCTTTCCTAGTCCACCCCTTGGTTGGAGAATTTGTTCAATAATATGTGATTCTCCTTTGGTTCAAGAATGAGATAGGTCTAGGCTGGTTTAAGTTCTTTCTCAGTTTGATCCCTCGCAAACCAATAGGATCCACATTAAAATAAACTAAAACAAACAAACAAAATTAATTTGCTTATGGATTAAGATTCAAGTCCCCCAAAGGGCCCCTTCTCCTAAGCAGACATCCTATCTTTATGACAGTGTCAGCAGAACTCCCTATAAGAATTGCTTGACTACCTGAGTTTAGATAAATCCCTAGATCAGTACTCATTCTGTAGTCACCCTTAGGTCAGGTTCAATCTATTTTGCCACAAGCAGGTTACCTCGACTGTCATCCCACTTTGAAAGATGTAAGGCTATGACACATTCTTTCTAGCATACTATCACAAACTGATGGGCAGCCCTAGGTCGGGTTTGATTTGTTGCCCAAAGAAATCGATCACCCCAATGATCTTTTCTAGTGGAAGATGTGAGTCCCCGAGCTTTCTTACCTTCAATTGATCATTGCAAACCGAAAGACACTCCTTTGGTCGGATAGTTCTCCCATAAGCCAGAAAGCTACTCCCTTTATTTTTTTGTAAATTTGAGATAGTTCTAGGCTTCTATAAGCTCCTTCTCAGTGTGATCCATCACAAACCAACAGAATCCATCAAAATAAATGAATCTAAAAATGAAGTTAATCTTGACTATCCTGAATTGATTTAAGTCCCCCAGCAGCATTCACTCAATAGTCAGCCCTAGGTTGGGTTTGATTTGTTGCCCAAAGTAACTGATCACCCTGGCTCCTTATCTCTAAAAAATGTGGGTCCCCGTGCTTTCTTCTTAAGACTCAACCATTGCAAACTGAAAGGCATCTCTTTTGGTTGGATAGTCTTACCTTGTGGTTGGTATACTAATCCCTTTGAATTGGTAAATTTGAGTTAGGCCTCAATGGCCTCTACTCAGTATAATTCATCATAAACCAACAGAATCCATCAAAGAACTAAAACAAATTCTAAAAGTAAAATCAATCTTGACTATCATTGAGCTGATGTAAGTCCCCCAACGATATTCACTTAATAGTCAGCCTTAGGTTGGGTTCAATCTATTGCCTTGCCAATAGATCACCCCAGCAACTAGTTCCTACCCTGGAGGATGTAAGTCTACTATGCTTTCTTCCTAGTACAGCTATTGTATACTAAAAGGCATCCCTTTGGTTGGCTAGTCCTACTATATGTCTAGTAGACTACCCCTTTGGATTGGTAAATCTGAGTTAGGTGCAGGCCTCCATGGCTCCTACTTAGTGCGATCCATCGCAAACCAACATGGTTCATCTCAAAATCCAAAATCTAAAACAAATGTAAAAATTTGAAACAAATAAATCCAATGAAACAAAATAAAACAAACAATTAATCTAAACCACTCCCTTTTGCTTCTCCTTAGTGAGATGCAAATCTTTCTCGTCCCCCGATGGATCTAGGATTCTTATCCCTCATTAGATTTTCTCAACTCCTCCCTTGTGGATGATTTGAACTTGCTTCCCTAGTGGAAAGTTCACCTTTCTGTTCCCCATGGAGTCTAATAAAAAAAACTTAAAATAAATAAAACAAATCAAATCAAATAATAAAATTGAAACAAATTCAACCCTCTTCCCTCATGGAACTCAAATCAAACCTCTCATCCCTTTATGGATGACTTGAACCTGTTTCTCTAGTGGAAGGTTCACACTCTATCCTTTAGTGGATTTTCCCCTCTCTCTTATGTCTTAGGCATAAGTAGAGTCACATTGCATTAGGCTCTGGATTCTTTCTACTCTTTAGGTTAATGATAGATTATTTTTGCTAATGCTTGTGATTTTCTGTTGTTGATTTTCAATAAAATTCCCCGGGTCACACCACCACACTTATTGCCCTTTGTTGACCTCATTTTTATATTGAGCTCTCAACACCTCCATCTTAGCATAGGATTACTCTTAGAATTTAAGAGTTCCTTAGTCTTAAGACACATCTATTGATTAGGTGGATACTCCCCAGCCCTAGAAGACTTTAGAAGGGTTTAGGATTAGGTCATGCCCAGGGTGTTAGAAATTTACCCCTTAGCTTGCACCATTCCTCACCTTTCCTTCTTTCAAGTCAAAAAAATCAATCCTATTTGATTTTCTCAAATCTAAATCAAATCCATGATTGAAACTTTGATTGAAACCCATGATCAAAAAATAAAAAATAAAAATAAAAATTTCAAGTTCAATTTGCTAAGTCCTTAATTTTCCTTAAAGACTTAACCAAAATCATAATTCAAACCTATTCAAATCTTTGAGATCTTTCGATGATCCATTTATATTATCATTTATATTCACATATATAAATGAAATATAAATTTAAATTCATCAAATCAAACTCAAAATTCAAAATCAATTCATGAAATTTTCTTAAGTCCCTTTAATTTTCCATTAAAGGACTTAGCCAAAATCAACTCTAAACTTTGATCAAACACATTCAAATCCATGGGATTTTCTCATAAATTATTTATATTCTCATTTATATTCTCATATATAAATGAAATATAAATATAAATCAATCAAATCTAACTCAAAATTAAATTCCAAATTTAAAATCTTGAAATTCTTAAATCCCTTAATTTTCCATTAATGAATTTAGCTTAAACTTTGATCAAACCATTTCAAACTCATGGGATTTTCTCAAAATTAATTTATATTCGTATTTATGTTCTCATATAAATAAAATATAAATATAAATCAATCAAATCCAATTAAAAAAAATTAAATTTCTAATTAAAATTCCTTAAATCCTTTAAAATCCCTTTAATGGATTTATCCTAAATCATGACTAAAACACTTCAAATTCTTGAAATTTTCTCATGATCAATTTATATTCCCATTTATATTCACATATATAAATGAAATATAAATTCAAACAATCAAAACTTACTTCAAAAATCAAACTCAAATCCATTCAAAATCAAATCTATGCCTTTCAAGCCAAAATCTTGAGCTTAGCCAAAACACTTTCAAATCAAGCCAACCCTTGATTTTCTCTCATGGTTCAATCAAACCTACAATCATGAGCTCATATATAAATCCAAACCTCAATCACTCAATCAAAACCAAAATCAAAAATCAAACCCAAGATCTCTTCATATTCTTCTTTTGAATATGAAATTTTCAAATGGATCAAAACCCATTTGACTTCAAACCACTTGTAAATGGATTTATATTTCAATCATAAGCCCATATACAAGATCAATCAGCTTCAAATCAAGCTTTGACCAAGCCATTTGATCTACATAGGCTCACTTAACCCAAAGTGACCTAAAGGACCCTTATGAGCCAACTTTTGATCCTAACCAAATTGGATTGAACTGAACTCATATATCCCTCTCATCATGATCAACAATCATCATGAGATGATCAATCAATCAAATTGGGTCAAACTAAGTCAAACCTAAAGGTAGTCAACACTTAATCTAAAATGAAACCTTACATAACCAAATTTCATGATAGGCCAAATTGTTTGAAATCATTGATCTAAGTTCACTCATGACCTATGTTTGAACTTGACCAAGCCAACAATTTTGCCTAACCTGCAATCTATTGTTGACCCATTTTGGCCTAAAGGGCCAAAATGTGTCAAAACTTGATCTAAGCCAAATTGACTCAAACCATTAGGTTAAGTTCATTACAAATCACTTGTTAAACTTGACCAAAGCTTCAATTGGCCAATTAGACCCAGCCTAGCCCAATTGACCTTAGACCCAACATGACCTAAAGGGGTCATGTTGAGTCAAAATTGAACTTAACCAAAAATTGATTGGAAACAAAGATACCAATCCACTCCATATGACCAACCAAACCTAAACCTACCCTTGACCTAACCCAAATAGGTCAAATGGGTCAAAGGGGTCAACTTGACCCATTTGACCTAAATGAGTCATATGAGCCAAAACCAAATCTAATCCAAATTGAACCAAACCAAAAAAATATTTCAAATGGTCATATGAACCAACCCTTGGTTTGACCAAATTTGACCTATATCAACTTGACCCAAGTTGACCCATTTTGACCTAAATGGGGTCAACATCAAACCCTATCAAATGGATTCCAAATCCATTGAAATTGGCCCAACCTATTTCACAACATACCAAACATACCCAAATTGAAAAAATAGAAAAATGACCATTATACCCCTAGGCCATAGAACAAATTTTGGCCTAGCCCATGGGTATTTTTGTCATACACTCATCACATTCACTTGAGGCTTTCCTAAAACTCAAGGGGACCTAGGGGAAAGTGGTGCACCCAACCCAATGGGTTTGGGTTAGCCCATTTGACCCCTAGACCAAACCCAACCCCATGGGTCAAATTGGTTCATTCCAAATCCTTCTTCCACTCACTTTGATGCACATGGGAGGTGACATTCCACTCAAGGCCTCAAACCGACCATGTGCAAACTCCAAACAACCAAAATAAACTCTCCAATATGGTCAATTGGATCAAAATGACATGGGAGGTGCCAGCCATCCAATTGCCATAGGGGGAGATATACTCTCCCTAATTCACTCTAATTACACATTCCTCATTGTCATTGAGTAAGGGAGAGTGTTAGAAGAGATCAGAGAGTCACCCTAAGATTCCTAGGAGGGATTTGAAGTGGGCATTCCTCAGTTCTTCTTAAGCAAAATAAGGGAGGCCGATTGAATCTTCAACTTTCTCCACACCCAATTTCTTTCCAAATTCTCGCACACTAAGTGCACCTAAGCATTCCCTCAAGTTTCTAAAGCAAGGAAGAGTGCAATTGGATCAAAGTCAAAGCCTAAGCAAGGAGGAGTTGGTCTTCCCATGGATCCACTCAAGCTCAATGCCTAGGAATTTCAACAGGGCTTCATCTTCACTAAACGAAGCTACCTCATCGATCTCGAGCGTCGGTGATAACCTCCACTGAGGTAAGTAAGTTTTTGATCACTAAACTCAATGTGGTGTAGAGCTTTGTGAAGGAAATCTTTACCTCATCGAATTTTGGTCGTTGGATTTGTCGCTCTTGGTCTTTAGATTGAGTGTGTTGAATTTGTGAATCCATGCTAGCTTGGATCTTCCCCTTGATCATGGATGGTCTCTTTGATCAGGGAAGAACTATCTTAGCTATCCATCATGCATTTTAGATGGACTGAGATTAAGCACATTTTAGAATTAATAATCCCTTTAAAACCACGGGGAGATCCTTAACCGTCTGATCTTTGATCGATTAAAGCGGCACCATCCGTTAGGTGACAAGTTATGTGACCCTTCACACAACGCACGTAAAGGACCGCCGCCACATCATGCCGCGATTAGAGATTAGTTAATTATGTAATTAATTTCTAGATCTACTAAAATTCATATCACAACCTAGAAAATCAAAAAAATATAAAAAAAAATGGATGATGGATAATTTCAGAGAATTTTAAAAAATGTTTTCATTTTTGATCTCCCTTTCTTTGAATTTGTTTCTTTGGGAATGTTAATTAGCTAATTATTCCTAATTAAGTCACCATTAATCTCAAACTTCTAGGGTTCATTTTAGGGGATGACCTCCACTTCCTAATTTTCTTGAGATTTATTGAGGCCTTGATTGGGAAATTACTCATTCCTAATTACCCCTTCATGTAATTAAGGGTAATAAGATTAGGATTTTCCTATGATTAAGTTGGATTAAGGACATATATAGTGAGTAGGGGTTTTATGGAATAATTTTGGGGCATTTATCTTAAGATATTCTCTAAACCCCCTTTTTTTCCTTAATCCCTTCTTAATTAAGGGTTAATTCATTAATTGCCCCTCTAATTTCAAAATTCAAAATCTAACTCAATTAATCTACCTTGGGATGCTTAGGTGTTTAATAGCATAAGTCTAATTAAGAAATTAAAACCCCTTTCATAAGTGTGAAAGGGTGTTTTTAAAAGTACTTAAGCTAAAACCCTTAGCTTAATTAACTTTTAATTGTGAGCCAAATTTCATTAGGCCTTTTCATTACTAGCATTGCAAATTTAAATACCTTGTTTTATGTCATCTTATTGGCTCATAATTACTTAGTTAATTTTTCTAAGGTGGTGTAGGTAAGGGTTAATTAAGCCACTTAATGCATACCTTAACCTAATTAACACTTAAAATGGATCTAATGAACTAAAAATTAAACAAAAATACAAAACATATGTGGGAATGGGTTAAGGACATCAAACTCATCACCTTATTAAAATTAAATCAAACTTCAAATAAACAAAAATCATTTTGAAAATTCACTTTGATTTATTCTAAATATTCTTTTTCTTTAAGAATGTCTTTAGGATTTAAGGAAAGTGAGTTTGTTTACATGCTTTCATTGCTACATAAAATCTGAAAGTGTGCTATTCATATCTTAATTAAAAGATTATGTGATAATTAGGTTCTCTTTCTTATGTTACATGCATAGGTTAAGAGTTAGTAAGATGTGGGGTTCATTTGAAAAGAACCCAACACTTACTTAGTCTCATACCCTATTCATCTCTGCTATCATTTAAGAAATTTTACATATATTTGCATGCATAAATTGCATAAATAAAAAATGAAACCATTAAACAAATTTTGCATTTTCTTTCTCCATTTATTTCTTTTGCACATATGCTTGCATCTAAGGAAAGTGGTATATTAGTCTGAATAACCCCGGGGTTGCGAGGCTTTAAGTAGCCCCAAGTAGATCTTGTACCTTACACCCCTGGTGCTAACAATGGTGCCGTACTCACTTATGCCTTTTATGCATTTATATGTGCATGTGAAAATTTGGTTAAAGAAAACCTTTTCTATTAAGAAAAATCATGCATGCTTAACTTCTAAATTTTCTTAAATGGATTACTTAGCATGCATCATAAAGTGTGTTAATTACTCTTATTTACATGTATAGATATGCTTAGGATCCATCCATATGCATGTTATATATGTTGGGAAAGAATTGAAGTAATGTGTGTTATGTGAATTTTGATTCATTTTTCTTAATCTTAAAATGCCTTTCTTTTTGGACAAGTTTGTTTAGAGTTTGTCTAAACTTAGGATTCATTAAAATATATAATCAAAATATTCACCTAAATGAAATTAAAAATGTGAACTTACCTTAGAAATTACTTAAGGGTTAGGGAAGGAAAGAGAAGTCCTCTTCTCTTTCTCGCTCTTTATAACTTAGTAATTAATTGTAGGTTTCACTTAAACCAAATAAAACATGAAATAAAATAAACCCAAAACACTTAAACAACTTGAATGAAATCCTCCTCTAAGTTAAACAAGTTCTTCACACTTAGAAAATTTGAACCTAAAGTCCTAAGCTAAGCATACCACACATACCTTCAAAGCACACACATTTGCCTAAGTCACCACTTCTAGCTTTAGGTTAGGTCGGTGCATGGCTTGATGTTATGTTTTATTTTGTGATGAATGTTTTAGACTGGATGTTAGGATGTATGGTTATAGAATGAATGGTAGGATGTGCTTAGTCTGACTATTCTATAGGGGATTGTGCTAAAGGGGAGCTATCATAAATAAAAATATAAATGCTTCTTGCTTGCAGGTGCTTATACCCCCTTTGCATAATCCATAGGTGGACTTAGTCACCCATATGTGGGGTGATAAGTCTAATATACATGCTTGGGATTTGTGTGGTGTGATCTGACTAACCTTTGTTTTGCAGGTGTTAGTTAGATTTATACCTTTCCTTTTCATGTAAAAAAATTATATATTTAGGATTTTGGAATGATTTGTTATGGGGGATTAGGAACATTGGTCATAAGATCCCATCTTATGTATCATGTGAAGCCTTGGAGCATCCACCTTCCAACCATCCAAGAAGAAAGAACCAAGAGAAGAAATAAGGAAAGAAAGAAGAAAGAAAGCTTGAAGACCCCCATAATAATGAATTCCTTTGCTCAAAATTGTAATTCAATTCATTTGTAATCTGAGTTGTATAAGGGTAGAGGTCGACTACCCACATTTGATATTTTGTGCGTGCGACCACAATGGCCATTTATTCTTTTACTAATTTTATAAATTGGTTGATGTTTGTTTAACTTAGCATTAAGTGGCATGTTTTCCTAATTTCTTCCTTGCTTTATGTATGGCCTGATGATTAGCTCTTTAGGAAAAATAAATCTTTTACCCAACTTAATAACTCAAAATAAAATTAAACAACTCATAACCTCATTTAAAGCTTAGATTAAAATCAAGATAAAAGATTTAGCAACCCCTTAGATGAGCATTTCTTTATAATATCATGCACAAATGCATCATATTTCACTCTTGATTGAGGGCTTTCACCTTTCCGGAGAACCCACCTTGACCTTTGAGGTCGTGGTAGAAACTCACCTCCTTAAACTTCTGGATAATCGATTTCTCATGCATTAGTCATAAAAATCCTATTAGCCTGAGTCAAAATAATTTTCCAAAATAAAAAAAATGAAATTTGCAATGCATTTAGATTTAGGTTATTTGAAGCATGTCCCTTTACATTATCTAGTCTCTTTAGGGAGTGAGTTTAAGCACTTAGTCTCTTTCTAAATAAAAATAACCTTACTATCTTGCATTAAGCATAAAGACCCATCTACATGAATTTGAAATTGTAGGAGGAGTTAGTTGGCAGCCACCCCCAGACGGTTGTAATTCTAAACTGTTGGTGGTTTGTCCTCTCTTGTGGAGGCAAACCAATTACCCATTTTTCACCTTAGATTTAGGTTGTGCTTTCGGCCCTCTTTGAAGCTCCCTAAATTTAGGTTCTGAGGTTGCTTTTCCCTTTTGTGGACCATAAGCATAATTTCTTAACTCTTAGGCATTTCCTTAATTTTATATTAATGAATCTTAAGTCCTAACTTTCTAATGAAAAATATAACTCAAACAAACTAAATCAATTTCTAAAATGTAAAAGCCCAATTTTAGGATAGTTTGAGATGCTCAGTTTCTAGCATCGAGCATCTCCTACTTATTCTCATTTTGGCTTAATAATCTCTTTTGATCATTCCCATTTGATCTTCAAAACAACTAATTGATAGTCCTTCCTATTGAAATCTTCGCAGACAATGATCATTTACCTTAATCGAGTTTTCCTAAGGGATCCCATTCCGGGATGTAATTAACTATGGGGCTTCTCAGGGAACTTAACAAACTTAGTTTAAAATAAACTGCTTTTACTTTTCATGTAAAGTAGGAAGAATCTGGTACATATGCAGACCCATCATTTTTATGGGTCCTTATTGAGGTGATTGGTTCCATTAATGGGTAGTGACTTTTATCTCTTGAGATAGTACACTATACCTTGATGATGTATTCGATCACCTGAATAAGTACATCTACAGATCTACGTAGAGTCTTACCAAGATGAATTTCCATACACGTATATAAATTTTGCCTCTCCTTTATTCCAACAAATTTGAAGGTGACTTCCTAATATGTGTGTGGGAATTTTTCTCCACAAACAAATCACATAAATTCTAAGCATGTATATTGGACTTATCACCTCACATATGGATGAATAAGTCCACCTGGCCTATGGATTATGCTTAGGGGGTATAAGCACCTTCAAGCAAAAGTATTTTTTATATTTTTATTTATGATAGTGCCCTTTAAACACAATCCCCTATAGAAAATAATAGTTAGACTAAGAGCGTCCTACCATTCATTCTACGAGCATACACCCTAACATCTAGTATAAAACATATATCACAAAATAAAATAATCATCAAATCATGCACGCCTTAAAAGCTAGTAAATGTGTATGCTTTTGAAGGTTTGTGTGGTATGCTTAGCTATGGCGTTATATTCAAATTTTCTAAGTGAAAACATGTTCAACTTAGAGGAGGGTTTCATTTAAGCGGTTTAATTATTATAGGTTGATTTTATTTCTTATTTTGATTAGGTTCAAGTGAATCCTATAATTAATTACTAAGTTATGAAGAGAGGGAAAAAGGAGAGAACTACTCTTTCCTTCCCTAACCTAAGTAATTCCTAAAGTAGATTCACATTTTATTTTTATTTAGGTGAATGTTTTGATTAAATGTTTTACTTAATCCTAAGTTTAGATATTTAAACAAACTATTCAAAAGAAATGCACAAGATCTACCATTGTTAGTGCTACTTAAAGCCTCACAACCTCATTTGTCTACTAATATACCACTTTCCTTAAATGTAAGCATATGTGCAAAAGAAGTAAAAGTGAAAGAAAGAATTCAAAAGTTGTATTAGTTGATTCATTTTGTTTATGCAATATAGTAACCCTTCGGTGATAACATATAGGATGAATAGGATATAGAATTAGGTAAGCGTTAGGTTCCTTTCAAATGAACCATACATCTTGCCAACTCCTATTCAAAATTATGCTAACATAAAAGAGAGGAGAAACCTATACTAAGCACACCCTTATATTCTTTTACATTGAAGCTCATAATTAAAATATAAGTAGCGCACTTTTAGATTTTATAATTGATTTATATATATTTTGAAAATAATTTGAATTTAGTAGTGAGAATAACCATTCATATTTCTAGTTTAGTCAACACATGCAAATTTGACATAAAGTAAACCATTTCATTTTAAACTTTGAATTTGAAAAATATGCATGCATGAAACAACATGACATACAAATTTAATATGTTGGAGAAATATTCAAAGCAATGAAAGGATGTAAACATATTCACTTCACTTAAATCCTAAAGACATTCTTATGGAGTTAGAAAGTTTTAAATAAATCAAAGTGAATTCAATGTGATTTTTATTTAGTTTGAAGTTTGATTTAATTTTGAAAAGATGAGTTGAGTTTGCTGTTCCTAACCCATTCCCACATGTGTTTGATATTTTTGTTTAATTTTAGATGATTAGATTCATTTTTATGTATTAATTAGGTTAAGTATGAATTAAAAATTAACCCTTACCTACACCACCTTAGAATAATTAATCAAATAATTATGACCAATGAGATGACATAAAAACTCACAAGGAATTTAAATTTACAATGCACCTGATAAGAAAAGGGCTTAATGCAATTTGGCTCACAATTAATGATTAATTAAACTAAGGGGCTTAGCTTGAGTAATTTCAAAACACCTTTTCATACATATGAATGGAGTTTTGATTTCCTTAATTGAACTTTGGTTATTAAACACCTAAGCATCTACTCAAAGTATATTAATTAAGTTCAAGAAGTTTTTATGAATTTTTAGAAATTAATTAAGGGGATAATTAATGAATTAACCCTTTTAAGAGAAGATTAAATAGAGAGAAGAGGGTTTAAGGAATAGCTTAAGGGAAATGCCCAAAAATTATTCCATAAACCTCCTATCTATTGGATCTAACCTTAATCAACCCTAATCATGGATTAAAACCACTAACCATACCCTAATTATCCTTTATAAGGAGGTAATTAAGAAATCCATATGCAATTTTCCTGATTAAGCCTTCAAAATTAGGAGAAGTCAAAATCCAAACAATTTGGGATTAATTAGAAGATTAATTAAAGGTAATTAGCTAAATAAACTTTCCAATAAAACCCAAAATCAGAGAAAATTATAATTCAAAACCCATTGAAATTAATTTTACAATATTCTAGGTTTAATTATCTTTTCATAGGATTTTATTTCATATTTTTTTTGAATTTTATAAAGAGAGTTATGAATTTTAGAAGATCCCTAAATTAATTAGGATTAATTAAAGCATTTTAACTAATCTTATAGCTCACGGTGCAATGCATGGCAGTGGCAGTCAGCACGCTTTACACTCATCGCACAGTGAGCCACTCACTTATGTTATGAAATCCAAAAGGCGGCGGATGGCGGATGAGCTTTGATCTCTGCCATTCGATCAAAAGTCGGATGGCTAGAGATCTCCCCGTGATTTTAAAATGGATAAAGGATTTCTAAACATGTGAATTATTTTAGCCATCCATCTAAAATGCATGGATGGATGACTGAGATCTCCCAAGTTCTTCCCCACCTTGATCAACAGAGGTCGTCCGTGATCTAGGGGAAGATACGAGCTCGATTGAGCTCAGATTCAAATTAAACTTAACCCACACCATCTAAAGCTAAGACGCGACACATCCAATGGTGGGATTCACTTGAATTGAAAATTTCTTTCATAAAGGACCAACATCTCCTATGCTAGGTGGTCAGAAAATCCCATACCTCACCAGTGCTCGAGATCGATGAGGTAGCTTCATAAGAAAGCCCCTGCTGAAATTCCTAGGCTTGGGATTAGTTTTGCTCTATGGACCAACACCACTTGAAGATCCTTGTAGCTTTGATCTAATTGCTCCTCTCCTTGCTATGGGAACTCCAATGGAAGCTTGAGTATGCTCAGATTGGTCCTTCGAGGGAGTGTTCAAGAGGAATTGCAATGGGATTGAGTATAGAGGAAGTTTAGAAATGAGAGGAGCTCCCCTATTTTCCAATGGTGAAGAGAGAGCTTTTTTCACCCCCTCCTCAAAAGAATGCTCTCGATGGCTCCCTAACACTCTAGGCTTAATCAAATTGAGGAATGATGGATTTGATTTCAATTAGGAGTATATCTCCCTTGAAGGATCGGATAAAGCCATTGTGCCATTTTGATCCAATTGATCACAATGGGAAGGCTATTTAAGCTATTAGGAGTGTGCCACATTGTCGGTTTGAGCCAAGGAGTGGATTGCCAACCTCCCATGTGCTTGAATTTGAGTGGAAGAGTGGTTTTGAATTTGTCATTTTGACCCATGTCTGTCTGTGGACAATGGGTTGACCCACCCATTGGCACCCACTCTTCATTAGGTCCCCTTGAGAAAGCCTCAAGTTGATATGAAGAGGGTATAACCAAATTACCCATGGAGTAAGCCAAAATTCGTTCTATGGCATAGGGGTAGAATGGTCATTTTGTTGAGTTTTCAATTTGGATATGTTGGGTATCTAGAGAAACTAGGTTTGGCCAAGTTTCATGAGATTTAGAATTCATTTGATAGGGTTTGGCTCATATTTAGGTCAAAATTAGGTCAAACCAAGGGTTGAGTCGAGTTCATATGACCATTTGAAATATTTTGGTGGCTTTAGTTTGATTAAATTTGGTATAGTTTTGAATTTGGCTCATATAATTTCATTTAGGTCAAATGGGTCAAGTTGACCTATTTGGCCCATTTGTCCTATTTGAGGTAGGTCAAGGGTAGGTTTAGGTTATGTTAGTCATATGGAGTGTATTGGTATCTTTGTTTCTAATCAATTTTGGTTAAGTTCAAATTTGGCTTAACATAACCCCTTTAGGTCAAGTTGGGTCTAAGGTCAATTGGGCTACTTTAGGCTCAAGTTCGCCAATTGAGGCTTTGGTCAAGTTCCACAAGTGATTTGGAATGAACTTGACCCATTGGTTTGGATCAATTTAGCTTAAATCAAGTTTTGACACATTTTGACTTTTTAGGTCAAGTTGGTCAACTTGGGTCAAGTGGCCAATAGAGCTAGGTTAGGCTCAAATGTTGGTTTGGTCAAGTTCAAATATAAGTCATGAGTGAACTTAGATCAATGGTTTCAAATAATTTGGCCTATGGTGGAATTTGGCTATGTTAGGTTTCATTTTGGGTTAAGTGTGGACTTGGTCAACCCTTATGTTTGACCCAATTTGGTTGATTGATCATTCCATGATGATTGTTGATCATGATGAGAGGTATAGGTGAGTTTGATTCCATCCAATTTGGTTAGGATTAGAATTTGGCTCATAAGGGTACATTAGGTCACTTTGGGTCAAATGAGCCTAAGTGGGTCAAATGGCTTGGTCAAAGCTTGATTTGAGTTTGATTGATCTTGTATATGGTTATGATTGAAATATAAATCCATTTACAAGTGCTTTGAAGTCAAATGTATTTTGATCCACTTGAAAATTTCATATTCAAAGGGAGAATATGAAGGGATTTTGGCTTTGATTTTTGAATTGGATTTAATTGAGTGATTGAAGTTTGTATTTATATATGAATTCATGATTGTAGGGTTGACTGAATCATGAAAGGAAATCAAGAGTTTGGCTTGATTTGAAGTTGATTTGGCTAAGTTCAAGATTTTGACTTGAAAAGGTTGGATTTTGAGTGATTTGTGCTTGATTTTGATATTGGTATTGTTTGAATTTATATTTCATTTATATGGATATAAATGAGAATATAAATGGATCATGTGAAAATTTCAAGGATTTGATCATGATTTAGGCTAAGTCCATTAAGAAGGATTTTAAAGGACTTGGAAAAATTTTGGAATTTGAAAATATATTGATATATAATATGAGGATATAAATGAATTATGAAAGAAATCTCATGACTTTGAAATGGTTTGATCAAGAATTTGGCTAAGTCTATTAATGGAAAATTAAAGGGACTTAGAAAAATTTTAGATTTGGAATTTAATTTGAGGAGTTTATTTTATTGATTTATATTTATATTTCATTTATATATGAATATGAGAATATAAATTTTTGAGAAAATCCCATGGAAATGGTTTTGATGATCATGGGTTTCATATGGAGTTGATTTGATTTTGGAGACAATCAATTAAGATTTGGAGTTTGACAAGGAAGGAAAGTGAGGAATGATTCAAGCTAAAATTTTCCAACACCTCAAAGGCATGATTTTCTATGGCTAACCCTTCAAGTCTCTAGGGCTATTTAGTGTCCACCCAATCACTAGATGTGTCAAGATAAGAATCTCCTATAGTCTAAGAGGAATCCTATGTCTAAGATGGAGGGGTTTGAGAGCTCATTCTAAAAATGAGGTCAATAGTATCTTTATTTCCAATCAATTTTGATTTAATTTTGTTTTGGCTCAATTTGACCTCTTAGGTAGGTTCATGAAGGGCTTGGGGGGTATGGTTGGTCAATTGAGGCTTTGGTCAAGTTCAACAAGTGATTGAATGAACAACCCATTGGTTTCAATCAATTTGGCTTAGATCAAGTTTTGACACATTTTGACTTTTAGGTCAAGTTGGGTCAACTTGGGTTAAGTGGCTAATTGAAAGCTCAAATGATGACTCAAGTTCAAACATTGATCATGAATGAACTTAGATTAATGGTTTCAATCAATTTGGCTTAGGTGGATTTTGGCTAGTTTATTTTGGTTAAGTGTTGACTTGGTTAACCCTTAGGTTTGACTTGAATTGACCTAATTTGATTGATCATCTCAATGATCACAAGACTTAGGTCTTAGTTCAATCCAATTTGGTTGGGGAATTTGGCTCATGGGGATACTTTAGGTCACTTTGGGTCAAGTGAGCCTAAGCGGGTCAAATGACTTGGTCAAAGCTTGATTTGAGTTTGATTGAACTTATGTATGGACTCATGATTGAAATATAAATCCATTTGCAAGTGGTTTGAAGTCAAATGGGTTTTGATTCATTTCACAATTTCAAGTTCAAAGGGTGAAAATGAGTTTGACTTGGGTTTGATTTTTGAATTTAGTTTTGGTTTGATGATTGAAGTTTATATTTATATTTGGATTCATGATTGAATGATTGATTGAATCATGAAGAAAAATCAAGGGTTTGGCTTGATTTGAGTTTGATTTGGCTAAGTTCAAGAATTTGACTTGGAAGGCTTGGTTGGATTTTGGTTGAATTTGGGTTTAATTTTTGAATTTAGTTTTGGTTATTTGAATTAATATTTCATTTATATTTGTGAATATAAATGAGAATTTAAATGGGTTATAGGAAATTTTTTTTGAATTCGAGGTGATTTAGATTTGATTTGAGCTAAGTCCATTAGAGGGAATCGAAGGGCTTAGGAAAGATTTTGGGTTTGATCATGGAATTTAATCATGGGTTTCAATCATTTGAATTGATTCATGATTTAATAAAATCATTGGAATTGATTTGAGAAGTTTGGAGTTGATTTGAGCAATTTAACTTGAAAGAAGGAAGTGAGGATGGTTCAAGCTTAGGTAAATTTTCTAACACCCCCAAGGCATGACCTATTCCTATGGCTAACTCTTCTAAGTCTCTATGGTTAAGTGTTCACCTAATCACTAGAAGTGTCTTAAGACCAAGAAACTCTTAATAAAGAGAATCTGAAGATGGAGGGGTTGAGCTCATTCTAAAATGAGGTCAACAAAGGGCACCCATAGGTGTGGTGTGATTGACAAGGTACAGACGTGATCGAAATGATCAACAACACCAAGATCACAAAGCACATAAATGGTCTACTCCTAACCTAAGGTATAGAAGGAATCCAAAACTTAGTACAATGTGACTCTACTCATGTCAAGGACATAAGATAGTGAAGGTAGAATCCATTAGGAACTTAGTATATGAACCTTCCATTAGGGAAAGAGGTTCAAGTCATCCACAAAGGGATGAGAGGTTTGATTTGATTTGAATCTCACTAGGGAGAATTTAATTTAGTTTGTTGAATTTGTTTAGTTATATTTATTTTCATCGGGATGAGGTTGAATTTGTTTATTTCATATTTTACTCTATTAGGGGAGTTAGGGGGAATTTGCATTTTTGTTTAGTTAGACCCTAATAGAAAAGAGGGTTGAGTTTTTTTGTTTTGGATTTTAGATTTTTGGTTTTTTGAATGGATGAATCCTGTTGGTTTGTGATGGACTATACTGAGTAGGAACCATGAAGGCCTTGATCTACATTAGATTTACCAATCCAAAGGGGTAGTCACTAACAGTAGGGACTAACCAACCAAAGGAGTGCCTTTCGGTTTAATGGTCAATTCAGGGAAGAAAGCTACTACATCTTCCACTACAAAAGACCAGGGATGATTGGTTGCTTTGAGCAACAACCCAACCTAGTCAATATTGAGAATGTCAGGAGAAACTTAAATAGTCAAGATTACTTTCTTTTTTTAATTATTTATGGATGTCATTGGTCATGATGGATCGATAGGGACCATGGCCTTGATCTACATTAGATTTACTAATCCAAAGAGAAAACCATAGTAGGACTATCCAACCAAAGGTTTTTGCAAGTTTAAGAAGAAAGCGTGGGACTCACATCTTCCAAAATAAAGACCACTAGGGTGACTAGGCATCAAATCAACTCAACCTACAATTATTAAGTGAATGTCGTTGGGGGACTTAAATCAGCTTAAAGATAGTCAAGATTAGTTTCATTTTTAATTTGTTTATTTTGATGGATTCCATTCATTTACAATAGATCATATTGAGAAGGAGCTTATTTCAGCATAAACCTATCTCATATTTACTGAACCAAAGGGAGTAACTTCTCAGCCGATGGGAGAACTATCCAACCAAAGGAGTACCTTTCAGTTTGCAATGATCAATCCAAGGGAAGAAAGCCCAGGGACTCACATTTTCCACTAGAAAAACCACTCGGGTGATCAGTTGCTTTGGGTAACAAATCGAACCCAACCTAGGGCTGCCCATCGATTTGTGACAACCATGCTAGAAATAATGCATCATGGTCTTACATCTTTCAAAGTGAAATGATTGTCAGGGTAACCTGCTTGTGGCAAAAATAGATTCAACCTGACCTAAGGGTGACTATAGAGTGAGTACCGACTCGGGGATTTATCTCAACTCAGGTAGACAAGCAATTCCTATAGGGAGTTCTGCTGACACTACCCTAAAGATAGGATGCCTACTTGGGTAAATGGGCTCTTTGGGGGCTTAAATTCCTAATTCACAATTATTTATTTTATTTGAGTTTATTTTTTTTATGGGCCCTATTAATTTTTTAGGGGTCAAACTGAGAAGGAGCTTATATCCTAGACCTATCTCGCATAACCAAGGGAGAATGCATTTTGTTAACAAATTCTCCAACCATAGGGGTGGTTATTAGGAAAGGGGGATTGTCCAATCCAAAAGTAACCTAGGTAGTGTTTAGATTATGTCACAAAGGACATGATCCAAATAGAGTGCCCACAGGGGATGGGGCCGGTAAGGGCTTAATCCAACACCCTGGAGAAAATGACATGGCTAATCATATATCCAATAAGTATTCGCTGTCCAACTCAAGGAGAAAGCACAGGGACTTATATCAACCAAGAGTGGTGTACTCACCAGGTGAGTCGCCGTCAGCATAGCGAACATCAACCAACCTAAGGTGCCCGTCGATTTGCAACAATCAGCCAAGGAAGAAAGCTCGGGGACTCACATCCTCCATATAGAGAACCGACCGGATATGTCTTGGCTCGACAGTGCGTGACCTCGAGAGACCACCAGAGGACTTAGATCGACCAAAAGTAGTCAAGAGGGAAACTTATCCTAAACCTCAAAAAATACTCAACCTAGAGCATGATGGCTTCAAGAAGAAAGCATGAGGACTCACATCTTCTTAAACAAAGTCAACATGAGGTAGTTTACCGGACAATGAAGACTACCATACTAACAAGTGGTTTTGTAAATGGTCAAGTTGAAAGAAAGCGGGACTCACATCCTCCAACAAATGACCACTGGGGTGATATACTAGCGAGGTAGCATGTAGACCCGACCTGAGCAGCTAATGAGTGAGGGCCATAGGGGGCTTACTCCTACATCAAATAACTCGAGATAAAAAATTTGTGTTTGTTGTTATGTATGTGTTAAAGGAATAGGACGCCTCTCGGGTTCTCTTACACCTATCTTAAACACTTAGGAAATTTGATGAAATGGTGTCATGGATGACAAATGGGGTTCCCACTAAGAAAGGATACCACTTTGGTTCTCTCAGACCTAACTTAGTTGTGCTAATCAAAATAGGATGCATGTTGGGTTCTCTCACACCTAATCTAATAGCATTAGGAGATTGTGTTTGTGTTGTGAAAGAGGGATAGGATGCCACTGGGGGACTCTTACACCTACCCTAAACACGTCACGATGGATTCGCAAGACAAGCAACAACACTTCGAAAGAAGAGAAGATTTGATGAATGAAATCGATTTTTGTTCTTTTATTAATGATTTTTTCAAACATGATTTGTTTCATGGGTAATATTTCTTTAGATAGAGCCCATTAATTGGAAGCATCGTGTTCCCCTTTATAATCAATAAGTTGATAAGATCCTCCTTGGTAGCCTTCTATGACATGGCCTTCCCAAGTGGGTTCAAACTTGCCTCCCATCTTTCAACAAACAATTGGTCTCCTTAGACTAACACAAGTCACCTAAAAAAGACCTAGGTGTTGTGAGCTTGAATCATTTTTTGCTTGTACAACTCGAGGTTCTGGGACTCCCGTAGGCGCTTCTCCTCTAAACCTTTGATCTCTTCTAACCAAAACATTACATTATGCTTTGTGGTGATCTTATTACCTAATGCTATCCTGAGTGATAGGAGTTGAACTTCTAAAGGAAGAATGGCTTCAGACCCATACACTAAGGAAAATGGGGTCTAAGTCGAGTTTGGTAAGCGTGCCCACAGCTTCTTCAACCAACTGCCGCCATTTCATCGCTTACTATCATCAAGTCTTCAAGATCTGGATGAGAGTTTTGTTGAATGCTTCTACTAAGCCATTTTCTCGGGTAGTAGATGGTGAGTATCTCCACCCATGTCTTCGTGAAGTGATCTGTGCTTTTGAATGCGATCATTATTGAATATAATTCATCGAGGCACTAACCTATATATGATATGGTTCTAAAAAATTGAAGCACATGAGGACCTCTGAGTGGGATGGCTTCCCACCACTGGAAAAGTAGTGGCATAAGATGAATCGATGCCCCTTGGAAGAAGGATCGATCGGACCCACAATGTCCATAACACTCAAATGGCCATGAAGCCAATGTAGGTGTAGAATGTTGGGTGGTTGGTTGGAGGACCACACCATGCACCGACATGATGCTACATCCATGCACAATCATGAGGCCATCAGTATCCAAGTTTTTGATCTTCATCTTCATCTTTGGACCGATTGATGCTCACATAGAAAGTGTTGGTTACAATGCCACTTTGTTTTGTCTAAACAATGTAACCACATTTTCAAAAGTGCCATCAAAGAGCATGGAGAGAGCTCTCTTTCACGATGGGCTTGTGACTTTTCTTGGGTAGTTTATTGGTGTTCAAGTAATCTATGAATCGTTGCCTCCAATCTAGATCCTTGTCCATTTTGGCAATCACAACCTCCCCTTCAAAAGAAAGTCTCTCAATGAGTTCAGAATCAATAAGTGACAAGACATGTCTATTTTGGACCCTTATTGAAATGGACACATCTTCTGGACACACCAACTCTTTGGAAAGTTTGGCCAAATCTACTACTATGTTCTCTCCTCAGGGAACCTTGCAGATGGTGACTTTGGGAATTTGGCCAACAACTTCATGGTATACTAGTAATGACTTGGGTTTGAGAACTAGACCGACAATGTTGATGACCAACTGAGAATCCCCAAAGATGTTGATTCTCTTGACACTAATAGTGATGGTTAACTCGAGATTGGAAATCAAAGCCTCATACTCAGCTTCGTTGTTGGTGCAGGGGTTGGAAAGATAGTATGAGAATCTCATCACATCATGATTTAGAGTTAGAAGAACTATTCCTACCCTTGCCTTTCCTGGGAGAATAGATCATGGTGCTTCACCTTTAAGAAAAGAAGCAACACCATCAAAATACATCTCCCATCGTGGTTGCCTCCCCAAGTTTATGATTTGTTCATCGAGATCATCATTAAGTGGAGAATCAGGAAGTGGGTGTGGCTAAGAAATCTAGTGCTGATCGCACGAGGGGTACAAATGTGATATCAACTGAGAGAATCATGGACCAATGAGCCAAACATCCGGATAGCATTGTGTCATGATACTATTGATTTATTCTAGATCAAGTTCACCTTTTGGGAAAGCATAATGTGTAATTTGGGAAGCAAAGATCAAAGCTAGTAATATTTCTCTCAATAGTGGATAGCTTCAATAGGGATGATGATGAGGTAGAGAGCGCTCTCCTTCCTCTTCATCATTGGCTTGGGCCAACAGGTGTCGAGAGTCATCCAATGCATAGTGTAGAGGATGAGTGGCCGCCTGGGATAGCTAGGACTGAAGGCTTCATTCTTTGATGCGACACTTATCATCCCACTCAACTTGGCATCCTTTTGACAAGTGCTGAAAATTTCGATAGGTTTGAGATAAAGCATCTTAAATAGGATCCATCTAGAGTGGCATTTCTAAGATAGTTTTGATCTTTTGGATCTATTTCTATTCCTCAATGTCAAATAATAAACCCAAGGAATTTCCCAAGACTAATGCACACTTGGGATTCATTTTGAGGTTATATTATCTTAACCATTCAAAAAACTACTCTCAAGTCAAAGAGGTGGTCTTCCTTTTCTTTTGCTTGACTACTAGATCATCAATGTAGCACTCAACCTAATGATGGAGTTCATTGAAGATCTGCGTCATGGCCCGTTGGTATGTAGCACCAACATTTTTAAGGCCAAAAGGCATGACCCTATAATAGAAGATTTTGATCGGGGTTCAGAAAGTAGTGTTTCTTTCATCTTCGGGAGGCATCTTGATTTCATTATAGCTAGATGACCCATCCATGAAAGAGAAGACTGCATAATATGAGGCAATGTCCACTATTAATTCTGGTATAGGAAGAGGAAACTCATCCTTAGGACATGCCTTGTTTAAGTCCCTAAAATCGATGCAAATGTGAATTTGGCCATTCTTCTTCTTAACTGGGATGACACTAGCTAACCATGTAGGATATTTTTCTTCCCGATGAAACCAGATCGATCGCTTGACTTAAATAAATATGTTGTTCAATTTCTAATCATATCCATCTAGAAGCTTGCTTAATAGGGGTAATGTTAGGGTCTACTGCTAGCTTGTGGATTGCTACGTCTGGAGATAATCTGGGCATTTCTTCATAACTCCATGTGAAGCAGTCTTTAAATTCAATTAATAGCCTAATTAACTTATTGGTTTCTTCTTCATTCAACAATGAACTGATGTATGTCGGGCATGGATTTTCTTCTATCCCGAGATTGATTTCTTTAAGCTTGTCGATTGTTGAATGAATCTCCTCTTCAAATTTTGGCGGTGCCTCTTTGATTTGGAGATCATCTGAATCATCTGAGGTTTCTAAACACACATTCTCATAAGAGTTGAGGGTGTGTGAAAAGAACCTATAAGACTCCAAATGATTTGTAACAACAAAGCAATAATCTTCATCATTGACCAGACCCATTGTACTGAATCTTAGTCTTGCTCTTGATTGTTCTTCTCTACCTGTATTGTTCCATAGCTTTTCAAGTACTCCTTTGGACCATGTGAGGAACTAAACCTTTCTCAGTATAAGATTTTGAACACAAGGCAAGTAAAAGTCAAAAGGTAATTCCATTAATTCTTTAAAAGTATCTTCTCTTACATCAACTTCGTGACTTGAGGATGATGAACCCAAAAAAGAACCTCTTCGCTTCATGTCATTGGAAGACTTAGGGACTTCCTTAACTACTAAACCTTCAACTTTTAGATGTAAGTGAGGTTAAGACCTAGTTAATAGTTTCACATAAATCAAATTCAAATACTTTGCTTTGCTTGGAGGCATGGTCTTCATCTCTATCTGGATTGAAAGTCACCTCGAATGGAACTCGAGGGGTTATTAGTATACTAATCACATTACTCATCCTAGCTAGATTTCCAAGTCTATGAATAGTAGGGTACTCTGAACTGAACATGACCTCTATGAAGGCCAACTGGGGTCTCCACCTCCTGAACTACCGCTTCCACCCTGGAGGTTGAGCCATTCTACCCATGTCCATATGTCCATGGAATGAACTGTGGGGAATGTGATATGTGATCTATTTCTTCTTCACCCCTTTCCTCACTTGGACTTTATTTTTCTTTTCATTTTCTTTTATCTTTTCTTTTACTTCATTTTATTTTCATTTGAATTTTATCCAAGTTCATGAGAAAGGGATTTTGAGGAAGATAGTAGGTCACATCCTCAAATCTCAACCTCTAACTAAAATGGCTTTTCATCACATTGACACGGTATTAATCTTTTGAACTTGATGCACAATGGAGGGGAGGATGGAATGATCTTGTTGATGTATCCAAACCAAGCAAAGGAATGAAGTATTCAAATCAATGATGTAGAACTTGGCTTCAATCTTCCAGTCACCTATCTCCAAAGGTAACACTATAGAACCTAAAGCTCGCTCACCTTGATCATTGAATCCTCTCAACATCATCCAATCTCCTCGGAGTGTGGAGATGTCAATCCTCAAATAGGTAAGGGTCTTTAGACTCATAATAATCACCGATGCACCTATCCATGAGAACACAGCAAACCTCGTCCATGTCAACTGATGTGAGGGACGTTCAAGTCCCAAAAGAAGGTCTTCATCTGTGAAGGTGATCCCTTGGGCTTCTTTTGCATAATGTGCTTCCTCACCTATAGAGGTCAGCTAAGCTAAGCATATTTCAGGATCAAGGAGAGCCTTGATTAGTGATTCCCTCATCTCTTTGGATAAGACAAGGGCATCATATATGCTTAGCTTAGATGGCAACTTTCTTAGATGAGAAAGGAAATTGTAGTTCACCTTTGGCTGGTCCTCCATAAGCATATCCAAGAGTGTAGCATCTTGTGGAAGAGCTTCTCAATCTTCAATACCAATGACTTATTTTCCTCCATCTTGAGGTGTTACCCTAGGAGGTAGAATCTTGCCACTACGGAGGTTGACTTTGTGATCTCGAGGGGTAATGGGTGAAGGTTCTACCCACATTAGCTCACCTACGCTTCTCCTAGGACCCTCAAAATCGATGATTCCAAGTCTATCTCAAGAGGTGAACCCATAGTATTCGTGAGTTGAAAGTTGAAAAGAGGAAGATCAAAATCATTATAGTTATTTAGACTTGAAGAGTTAACATTAGAATAAATGAAGACAACCCATCAGAAGTGACATAGATGTAATTCAAACTAGCTTTATTCTTCAATTTCTTGAAATTATTTGGAGGTACAAAGTAGAAGTCAAGTAAAGTGAGTGGAGTAAGGGATTTGATGCCCTTATCTACTGATACAAGAGTTCTACTAGTAGAAGAAATAGAAGAGCTAGCTGAAATGGAAGAAGTCACCGGTGGAAGCAAATGAAATGGAGGACATGGGTGGCTATGCTAAAGGGCTATCCCGTCGACACATGTTGTCGCCGAGCTCCCACTTTCCTAGAGTTGAACCGCAACTTGCAAACCTTCCTTGGTGTTGAGGTTTGAGTGACTCACCGCAAGGAAAGCTTCTTGATCTTTGGATAATCTTCTTAGAGGTTTTGGATAAAGAAATATCCCAACCTTTTAGTTTTAGGATCACATGTATCCCCAAGGATTACCCTAATGGAACTAGAAGGTTGTTCGATAAGATATTCCTTTGGGAAAAGCCAATCCTTGAATGTGAAGCAATCCGCCAAAATGTGGCCTAGCATACGGTGGTAAGGACAAAAGTTTGGATCATGACTTTTACCCTACTTCCTCCTCTCCTAGCTCGTAGCTAAAATCGTTTTCTTTAAAAGATTATTAAAGATCTTCTTGATTACCTCCCTATTTAAAGTATAAAGTTTGTTTAACTTATCTAAAAGAGTAGGTGGACCATAACTACCTGATGACGGGTATGCATGTCACCGTTGGTGGTGGTATGAGGCAGGATGTGATGTGTGGAGGCTACGTGAGGCCGAGGGCTACCCCTGGTGGAAAGGAGGTGGAGGTCGAGGTCATGGTCTGACCGATCTCTAGCTAGATGCTTCCCCTTATCAACCACGCTGCCCGATCTTCTCATAGACCTTCTGGCTTCGCATATGCAACTAATCTTGAAAAGGCAACTATTTGGCCTCCCCTTGTAGACTAGCCTTGTTGATTAGCTTCTCAAATGTCTTGATAGTGAAGCCCTTAAGCATGAAGGTGACGGCCATGGATATTCTTCAAGAGAATCTCAATGGATTGTTGTTCATATGGTTCATACTTCATACTCAGGTTATGCCAACAGAGAATATAGTCAACAAGGGACTCACCTGGGTGTTGTTGTGCTACAACGAGATCACCTACAGTAACCCTTTGCGAAGCTCCAGTAAACCTCTTGATGAAGAGTTGCTCTAACTCAGCAAATGTCATTATTGAATTGTTGGGTGGTTCAACATACCAATCAAACAAATGAAAAGGTGGAAAGCATCACCACTGTGTTGCAACAACCCTAAATGTGCTATATGTTGCCTTTGGGTTTCCACTACCATCAAAGCTTTTGAAGGAAGGATGAAAACCCTTGGGATATTGGATAACATTGAATTCCTCCAGGTAGGGTCTACCCTTTGGAACCGATGATCCTCCCCGGGCTTGAGCCAAAGCTTCCTTCACTTGTTACTCAACCATGGATTTTATGTCCTTTTCTTATATAGAGGTACTTTCCACTACCTTCCTATACATGCTACTACTTGCTCAATGGAGGTAAGGTCTTACTGGGTCCAAGACATGCACTAACTCAGTTGACCGATATCGAGTAGTAGGATGAACTAAAGGGGCTTATTTTTGAAGTACTGAAACTGCTGCCAATAAGTCCTCTAACTATCAAGCCATCCTATCTATCTGCTCATTCTTCTCTCAACGATGTCGAGGTGTTGATTCAGTGTCTTCTGATCAACCTCATCACCTTCTATGGCCTGTTGTTCCCTAAGAAGAGATCCTCTAGTGTCAACCATGCAAACTCCAACTTGAGTCTCCCAACAAGTCATCTTCATTGGGATCAAGCTTTTCTTCATCCGACTAATCGTATCTTCTTTCCAAGATAATGAACTACTATCTCAAGAATGATCCATCTCAGGAACAAATGATCTAGGCTCGGTGATCACTATCGACTAAGAGGCACCGACCTATCACTGAGAGTCAATCTTATGGACCGTAATCACTAGATGAATGACACTCGATTGCTACCGGCTAGGGGTAACAATCCTAGGATGTTCCACTACCACTGCTTGGACTATCATCTAGAATATCTAATACTCACCATCTCACATCCCTCGTGGAGTTGTGAAGGGATGACCACGATACTTTGGGGTCGCCACTCCTTCCGCACCACTATTGGGGTAGAAGGTCAAGCAAGAGAGCTTGGCCCTACCACAATGGGTGGTGTAGAAGGGGTAGGATCCCTTGGTTGTAGCCGGATCACCAACGGTGCTCTTTTCCCGATGGCCTTCATGGCCTTGATGGAATGGAGATGCTAACAACTAGCGATGATGAAGTAGAGCGGTGGAGACACCATCGACTCTCTGTGCACATGAGCTATCTTCCTATGGTGGCTAGTCCTAGTGAGAAGGATACTATTAATATGGTCGATGGGCGAGCAGCTAGAAAATCAATCAAAGCGAGCGCCGACACTGAACCTCGCTCTCCCTGCTAGTAATGTGGGTTGTATGAGCCTCACAGGCCCTCTCTTAGCGAATCTGCCTCCCCACGCTGTGGGGGATGATAGATCAGAGATCAAACTGAGTGCCACTCGAGCGCCAGATGCTCCCTACCTAAGATAGATCGAGGTCCATATGACTTCCTACTCCTGGAAACTTCTTATTGAAAATGCACCACTAGAGAAGATGATGAACAGATCCTCTTGACATCCTCCCTGTCTGATCTAGAGAGAGGATGGAACTGGTTTTTTATAACCAATGCTGAAGTAACAACGGAGAACTCATCCACAGTTGAACGCACTACTCCTCTACCTAGTGTGGTACACTGATCATGCGTTCTTATTCCTATGTGTAGGTAGGATGGAGAGGAGTGCAAGCTAGAACCATACTCAAATATAGGGGAGGCAAGCCCTGAGACCAGGGAGCCTTACCCTTGGAGGGTATAGATGAGATGGTGCTAGCCACTAAGACATGAGAACCGAACAACGCAACTGGTAATCAGCCGCTATAATGGCCCGTGGTATTGCCATAACTTTCCTCTTCACGAGGAGACATCAATCAAGGGTTCAATCCCGATAACCTCGCTTCCGCTTAACCTTGGACCCACTAATCAGGGTGAGGGGAGTGCCCTCACAAGTAATTCTGGCTCCCTCAAATTCTCGACCAAAGTGAATCAGATGCGTATGGTCGAGATGGGGGAAGTCAGCTTGATGCAAAGCTAGATCCATGCCATGGGGGAAGGTAAAAACAAACTTCTGAGAACCAGCCATTTCAACAACTGTAAGAGACTAAAAATGAACCGCTATTACAGTAAGAATACAAGAAATGAGTTTGTATTAGACTTCTATATAGATTTTGAATTTTGAATTTGAAAATTTGAACCCACATCCAACAACTTGGAAGTGTGGGGTTCAAATGGATTTGAGAATTTAAGATTGATTGAAAGAGAATTTTGAATATGAATCCAACTTCAACAAATTTAGGTATGTTGAAATATGGATTCAAAATTTTGAGAAGGATGCTTCCATAGGTTTGAATTTGAATTTTTTGATTTGAGGACCCTTTCCTTTAACAAATTTGGGTATGTTAAAGTAAGGGTAAAATTGATTTTGTTTTATTTGATTGATTTTGAATTTCACTTACTTAGAATTTGTATGCTAAGTGAAGTGTTGAAAAGTGATTGTTTCTTTTGTGAATTGTTGATTTTGAAAATTTAATTCTCACTTAGCAAATTTATATGCTAAGTGAAGAATCCAAGTGTGTTTTGTTTGATTTTGAAAATAGATTCTTAGCAAATTTAGGTATGCTAAGAAAATCCTAAGTGTTTCATTTTGTTTGATGTTTTGATTTTTGAAAAGGGGATCCTTAGCAAATTTGGTATGCTAAGGAAATCATTTTCATTTTGATTTTGTTTGAAAGTGGAGACTTAACTTTAAGAAAAATTTGGTATGCTGATGAAGTCCCACTTAGTTTTGTGAAATGGAAATTTCAATTTAGCAAATTTATGCTAAATGGAACTCCAAATGATGTGTTAAAAATTTTTTATTTCATTTTGGTTTTGAAAATGGAAACTTCCCCTTACAAAATTTGGTATGGTAAGGAAAGAAGTTCCAAAGGTGTTTGAGAATTTTTGATTTTGAATTTGGAGACTTCACTTAATAAATTTGAAAATATTAAATGAAGTTCCACAATGTGTTTTGAAAATTTTGTATTTTGAATTTGGAGACTTTACTTAACAAATTTGGGCATATTAAATGAAGTTCCAAAATTTTGTTTGAAAAGAAAAATTTTTAAATATGATTGTTGATTTTTGATTTTGGATTTGGAAACTTCACTTAGCAAATTTGAGCATGCTAAATGAAGTTCCAAAATATGTTTTTGCAAATTTTAAAATATGATTGTTGATTTTTTATTTTGGATTTGGAAACTTCACTTAGCAAATTTGAGTATGCTAAATGAAGTTCCAAATACATGTTTGAAAATTTTAGATTTTGAAATTGGAGACTTCACTTAACAAATTTGGGTATGTTAAATGAAGTTCCAAAAACGTGTTTGAAAATTTTGATTTTTAGATTTGAAGGCTTCACTTAACAAATTTGGGTATGTTAAATGAAGTTCCAAAATGTGTTTTGAAAATTTTGGATTTTGAATTTGGAGACTTCACTTAACAAATTTTTTTGAAAATATGAGTGTTAAATTTCATTTTATTGAAAAGAGGACGTTCATTCAACAAATTTGGGTATGTAGAATGAGTCAATCTCATTTTGAAATGTGAAAATTTTTACTTGTGTGATTATTGCTTTTTTGAAAAGAATTCTAACTTAAACATATGTGGGATACGTTTAAGTGGGTTTTCCAAATGATATTTATTTTTAATTGAATGAAATCTTCATTTAATAAATTAAATGAAGATGTTCATATGTGCTTTTTGAAAAGTTTAATTTTGTTTACAAATGAAACTTCCATCCAATAAGTGTGAGTGTAGTGAATCGGAAGATTCATGTGTGCTTTTTGAAAACTTTATTTTTGGAAAGATGATTGTTCATTTTATTTTTGAAAATGAAATCTTTATCAAAGTGATTTGAAAGAAGATATTCATTTGTGCTTTTGGAAAATATTGTTTGTTTTATTTTTGAAAATTCGTACATGTAACAATTATGAGAATTGTTAAATGAGGGTGATAAAATTTTGTGAAAAATATTTTATTAAGTGCATTTTTGAAAAATGTGCTTTTTGAAAAGCAAAGTTCTTTATAGAAGTTTTATTTTATCTTTATTATTTTAGGTTAACCTTTCCTTATCATAAAAATGATGAGGGGGAAGTCTTTAAAATGTTTTCTGCCTATTTAGATTTTTTTATTTTTACCCATTGGAGAACCCAACGGGGATTTTAAGACCAACAAGGAATGCTATCCTAAAACCTAAAGATGTTGGCTAACTCAACCTAAGAATGAAATAACAGTGTGCGAAAGAAAGATAGTCTTTGATTCATACTAAAGTATAAACCCACTATCGATACTCAAAGTCAATGATCATTTACCAAAGATGGAGAGAGGAACCATCCCCACTGGAGTCACCAGAAAAATCTATCTGGTAGAAAAAAATTTCTATATAGCGGAGTTGCCTTCAAATCTATGGGGAGAAATGAAAGAGACAAGCATATAAAAATTCATATTTTTAGGATGTCATGCGAATCTGCAGGTGTACTTATTTAGGTGATCGAGTACATCATCAAGAAAATAGTGTACTATCTCGAGAGATAGAAGTCACTACCCTTTAATGGACAATCCTCAATAAGGACTCTAAGGAGATGGATGCATATGTGCAGATTCTTCCCCCACTTTACATGGAAAATAAAGCAGGTTTATTTTAAATCGGGTTCATTAAGTTCCCTGAGGCAAGCATAGTTAATTACATCCTAAGGGATGTGATCCCTTAGGAAAACTCTTGATTAAGGTAAATGATCATTGTGTTTGAAGATTTCAATAGGAAGGGACTATCAATCGATTAGTTCATTTTTGAAAGATCAAATGGGATTGATCAAAGGGAGGGATTTATTATCAAAGCAAAATGGAAGATAAGTAGGGACATGATGCTAGAAACACAAGCATCTCAAACTATCTATGGTTATACATTTTAGAAATTGATTTAGTTTGTTTGAGTTGAATTTTTCATTAGAAATTTGGGACTTAATTCCACACAAGATTAAGAAATGCCTAAGAGGTGAGAAATTATGTTTATGGCCCACAAGGGAGAGGCAATCTCGAACCTAAATCTGGGAGCTTTGAGGTGAGGGAAAAACAACCTAAATCTAAGGGAAAATGGGTATTGGTTTGCCTCATGAGGACAAACCAGATTTGGACTTACAACAACACGGGGTGGCTAACTCCTCTATAATTTTAAATACATGTAGGCAAGTCTTGCTTATGCAAGATAGTTGTATTATTATTTAGAAAGAGACTAAGTCCTTAAACTCACTCTAAAGAGACTAGATCATGTAAAGGGGCATGCTTCAAATGACCTAAATCTAATGCAATTCAAAATTTCATTTTATTTTCATTTTGGACAAATATTTTACCTCGAGCTAATAGGATTTTTATGACTAATGTATGAGAAATCAGATTATTGGCCAAAATCAGCCAAAAGGGAGGAGGTGAGTTTCCACCACGGCTCTCACAGGTCAAGCTTTCTCAGCAAGGTGAAAGCCTCCAATCAAGAGTGAAACATGATGTTATGAATGATATTATAAAAATAAATGCTCATCCATCTAAGGGTTGCTAATTCTTTTATCTTGATTTTAAACCTAGCTTTAGGTGAGGTTATGAGTTATTTATTTTTAATTTGAGTTGTTAAGTTTGGTAAAAGATTTATTTCCCCTAAAGAGCCTAATCCACATCCAGGCCATAAATAAAATAAGGAAGAAACTAGGAAAAGCATGCCACTTAATGCACAAGCTAAAAAAATCATCAATCAATTTATAAAGCTAATCGTAAAAATAATAAAAGGTTGTTATGGTCGGGCACCACCGTACAACTTGAAAATATCAAATATGGGTAGCCGAGCTCTACCCTTATACAATGTGGATTACAAATGAATTAAATTATAATTAAGAAAGGAATTCATTATTATGGGGGTCTTCATGCTTTATTTCTTTCTTCTTCTTTCTTATTCTTTTCTTCTTTCTTTTCTTCTTTCTTCTTTCTTCTTTGGTTCCTTCTTTTGGATGGTTGGAAGGTAGATGCTTCAAGGCTTCACATGGTGCATAAGGTAGATCTTATGATTAAAGAAAGGCATTTTAAAATCACATAATTTTACATGTAAGGTACAAATACTTTAAAAATCTAAAATTGTAATATACCACTTTTAAATGTAAGGATATGTGCAAAAGAAGTAAAAGTGAAAGAAAGAATTCAAAAGTTGTATTAGTTGATTCATTTTTTATGCAATTTATGCAAGCAAGTATAGGTAACCCTTCTTAGGTGATAGCATAGGGATGAATAGGATATAGAATTAGGTAAGTGCTAGATTCCTTTCAAATGAACCATACATCTTACCAATTCCTATTCAAAACTATCTAACATAAAGAAAGACAAACATTAGTTTGCAATAGATTACACCTCCTAACATCAGTTAACAATGGTGATCATAACATGTTGGACTATCCAACCAAAGGGGTTGCCTTTTGATGTGCAGCAACTATACTTGGAAGAAAGTGTAGTAGACTTATATCTTCCAAAGTAGGGATTAGTTGGTAACACAAATGAATAAGATTGAGGAATCTTTACTTTCACTCAAAATAGTCAAGTAGTTTCATTTTTTAGTTATTTTGATGGATCACATCAATTTATATAATTTCTTTTAATTTACCAATCAAGAATAGTCTAAACACATATGACTATCAAAAGTATTTTTTTAAAATAATTATATTAGGAAGAAAGTGTAGTACTTACATCTTCCAAAGTAAGGATATTTTGATTTGGTAACAAATTCAACTATCTATACTACTAAATGAATCGCTTGGGGACTTATCCATTAGATGTCAAGATTAATTTCTTTAAATTGTTATTTTTGATGGATATTGGTTTTGATGGATTAGAGTAAGGTTTTCCTTAGCTAATACATATTTACTAATCAAAAGTAGCTTGAGCTATCCAACTAAAGAGTGGCTTTTAGTTTAGGTGCCTTATTTAAGAAACTCCTACATTAATAACATGTCAACTCGACCCACAAGGTTTTCCATCAATTTGTGATCATGCTAGAAAAAATGCATAATACATTTCAAAATAATATTATTTTGTTTAAATAGATTGGTAAGGATGATCTTAGAGAGTGCATAGGACTTATCTGAATAGGATAGTGAAATTTTGTATGCTTTTGTTAACATTGCTAAAGATATGCTTGCAGAAAAGGGACCTTTGGGGCTTGAATTCTAATCCATAAGTGGAAATTTTGTTTTATTTTGTTTGTTCATTGAATTTGGTATAAAGGGATCATCTTTAAGAAGCTTATATTAGTGACCATCTGATTTATCTTGAACCAAAGGAAAATTTTGTGCTTATGATTTCTCTAACCATTTGACTATAGGAAATGTCCAATCCAAAGTAACTTGGGTAGTGTCTAAATGGGGCTCAAGGACATGATCCAAATAGAATATTATGGGGCCTCTAATTTATCCAAAACCACAGAAGATAATTTACATGTATTTTGGCCAATAATGACTCACTATCAGGTTGTATTCATGTGAGTTTGCTTTTCATCAACATCCCAAGGTGATATTTTGTTATAAAGCTGACTCACATTCTTATTATTAAGATATTTCTTTGATGGGTCTATCGACTTGGGCAATATTGATGAATACCACAACTATATCAAGAGTAGTCAAAAAAGGAGCCTTTGGTATCTTAAATCTTAAATATAAATTTGGTCAATACATGATGGCTAGTTCAAGAAGAATGGAGGACTCACATCTTCTTCAAAGTCAACATGAGGTAATAGCATGAAGTCACACCAAACTAATAAGGTGCTCATCAGTTTACAATGGTCAACTTAGGAAGAAAGCATGGGGACTGACATCCACTTAACAAGTGACTGGGGGATTTAGGTAGTAATAGATAGAGGAGTTAATGAGTTTGAAAGCTTGCTCATCAAAAATAACAGATAAGATATGTGTTTGTTTTTATGCTTGTGTCAAAGGGAATAGGATGCCTATTGGGTTATCTCACGCCTATCCTAAAACATGTTGGGGAATTTGATGAAATGATGCCAATGGTAGTTAGGATTCTAAGAAAGGATGTCACTTGGGTTTCTCAACTTAGTTTTTTCTTTAAAATAGGATGTCTCTTGGGTTCCTCACATATCTAGTAGAATTATGTTTAATTTGTGTTCATGAAAGAGGGATAGGATGCCTCTTGGGTTCTCTTACACCTATCTAAACCGTCATGGTGGATTTAAGACAAGCAAATAACATCAAATGAAAATATTTTGATGATTTGGATTATTTTTTTGATAATTATTTTAAACATGATTTTATGGGTATTTCTTCAAGAGCCCATTAATTGGAGCATTGAGTGTTCCCCTTTCAATCAATGGCGATAAGATCCTTTCTGGTAGGCCTTCTATTACATAGGCCTTCAGTGGGTTCAAACTTGCCTCCCATCTTAGCAACAATTGATCATCTTAGAATACATGAGCTCTCACTTGAAAGTTCTAGGGGTGGCGCTTGTTGTGAGTTTGAATCATTTTGGCTTTGTACTCGAGGTTGCAGCCCTTAGGCATCTCTCCTCCAAACCTTGAAACTCTTCTAACATAACTCATTTCTGTGGTGATTTTTATGTCTATCTAATGATGGGAGTTGAACTTTAAGGTAGAGCGACTTGACCCATACACTAAGGAGAATGGTAGATTCAGAGTTGTATGTGTGTGTATGCCCATAAAGCTTCAACATAATCATTTTGCTTGTTGTTGAGCATCTTCTTTAGTATCACGGATGAGAGTTTTTTATTGAATGCTCACAAGCCATTTCCACAGGATTAGATGGTGAGTATCTCCAATATTTACCATGTCTTTTTAGCAAAGCTATTGATCTTGGTACTCTTGAATTGATATCATTATCGGATATAATTCATGAGGCACTTGAATCTATACGATATGGTTCGAAAATTTCACAAAGCTAAGTTGTGAGCTCTGAGTGGGGTTGCCTCTATCCACTTGAAAAAATGTCGGTGGCTAGAATGACCAATGACCCTTGAAGAAGAAGGAGGGTGATGGGACCCAATGTTGGTAGATAATGATTGAGCCAGTAGGATGTAGAATATTGGGTGGTTGATGTAGCACACATGTAAATGGCATCTCTTAGCCACATTGTAGATCATCATGAAATTGAGTATCTAGTCTCTTGATCTTTGCTTTCATCTTGGTCGGTTATGCTCCATATAGACACGAATGTACCCATCACAATCCCCATGTGCATGTTTGTCCAACATAACCACATTTGATCGAAGATGATGAAAGGTGCCATCCCCGAGAGCATAGGAGAGATCTCTTTGTTTCATCTGATGGGCTTGTGACTTCTCTTAAGGTAGTTTGCCTCTAATCAAGTAATCCATGAATGGTTTTCTCCAATCCAACTCAACATCTTTATTGGTAATGGCAACCTCCCCTTCAAGAGAAAGTCTCTCAAAGAGTTTAGCATCAATAAGGGATAGGACTTGTCTGTTTTGGAACCTTATTGGAATGGAATCATCTTCCAGACCTACCAACTATTTGGAAAGTTTGGCCAAAGCATTTGCTACTTCATTCTCTCCTCGAGGGACCTTGTAGATGGTGATGAATTTAGACCACTTCATGGTGCATCATTGAGTGATGCTTGGGTTTGAGAACTTTATAAGTCAATGGTTGATGTCCAATAGAGTCAGTAGATGTTGATGCTCACACATTGTGATGCTCAGATGACAATCAAATCCTCATACCTTATTGGTGTAGGTTGGAGAGATGATGAGAATCTCATCACATCATGATATGGAGTTAAGAGACTATTCACCCTGCCTTTCACGGAAGAGTAGATCATGGTGCTTCTCCTTTATGAAAGAAAGCACCATCAAACATATGGGATGATGATTGTCAACCTCCCCAGTTATGATTTGTTCATGAGATCATCACTAAGCGATACAAGTGGTGTGTTGCTAAAAAATTTTAGTGCTTGTCCTTTCACCACATACAAATTTGATATCAAACTATAAGTGAATCATGGAACAACATGTCAATAGATAACATGATTGTAAGATAAGATCTCAATAGATTAATTCTTGAAATAAAGTTCACCTTATGAGAAAGCATATAATGTCATAGCTTTTGGGATGCAAATATTAAAGCTAAATAATATTTCTCAATAGGTGGGTAGTTCACTTTGGGGATCAGATGATTGTAAGAGCATTCTCCTTCCTCATCATTGGCTTGGGCAAAAAGCATCAGAGTCATCAATGCATTTGGATGATGGTAAGATAAGCTACTAATTGGCGCTTCACCAAGATCTTGTTTGATATCTTTGAAGGCAAGCTAACACTTTTCATCCAACTTGAACTTGGCATTCTTTTTGACAAGTGCTAAAAATAGTTTGTATCTTCTCGATAGGTTGGAGAAATAGCATCTTAGATATGCTAACTACCCTTGGAAAGATCTGAGTTGAGTTAGACTCTTAGGGGGTGTCATTTCTATGATAGCTTTGATCTTTTGGATCTATTCTATTGATGTGGACAAACCCAAGAATTTCCCTTAATGCACATTTGGGGTTCATTTTGAGATTGAATTATCTTAACCGTTGAATACTACTCTCAAGTCAAAGATGGTCTTCTTTTTCTTTGCTTTTGACTAAATCATCAATATAATCAACGATGATGGATAAGTTCATTGAAGATCGAGTCATGGCGTTGATATGTAGCACCACATTTTAAGGTAAAGGCATGACCTTATAACAATAGATTAATCGGGGTTAAAAAGTGTTTCTTTCATTCTGGGGTCATCTTGATTTGGTTGTTGAGATGACCCATCCATGAAAAGAGAATACATGAGATGGCGATGTCCACCATTAATTCTAGTAGGAAGGAAAACTCATCCTTAGGACATACTTATTTAAGTTGAAATTGATGTATGCAAATTTGGCCATTCTTCTTCTTAAGCGGGATGACATTGGCTAAGAGTGGGTATTTTTCTTCCCTAATAAAATCAACATCGATCAATTTCTTGACTTGATGACTTGTTGATTTCTAATTGTGCGTAGAGCTTGCTTAATAGGGGTTAGGTTAGGATCTATTGCTAGTTTGTGGACTGCTACATCAGGAGATAATCCAAGCATTTCTTCATAGCTCCATGGAAAGTAGCCCTTAAACACAATCAATAGCCTAACTAAGTCGTTAGTTTCTTCTTCATTCAATAATGAACTGATGTATGTCAGGTGAGGATTTTCTTCCATCCCAAGGTTGATTTCTTTAAGCTTGTCAATTGTTGAATGGATCTCCTCTTCAAATTTTGGTGGTGCATCTTTGATTTGGAGATCATCTAGATCATCTAAAGTTTTTAAACATACTTCCTTATAAGAGTTGGTATGGTTTAGGAAGAACCATCGACTCAGATGATTGGTGGTTAGCGGTAATCATCATCATCGATACCTTATAAAACTAGTGATCTTGATTGTGCATCCTACCTCTATTGTTCCATAGCTTTTTTGAAGTACTTATGACCTATGCTTAGACCATGTATAAGGAATCAAACCTTCTTTGCAAGATTAAGAACACAGAGTACCAATCAAAGGTAATTCCATTAATTCTTTATATGAATTATCCTCAATTCTACATCAACTTGGACTTGAGGATGATGATCCCAATATGAATCGACTTCAAGAGGGGCTTCCTTAACTACTAAACCTTCAACTTTTGAGATGAAAGTGAGGTTAGAGCTAAGGTTCCCAACTCTCGATAGTTTCACATAAATTTGATTGAATACATTCATTTTTGCAGGGGTGGTCTTCATTGATGTCATTTCAGTGTCACCTCAATGAAACCCGAGAGGGGTTGGCTGGTATAATCACATTAGACTCATCCTCGAGTTGGATTCCAAGTCTATGTGAATAGTAGGGGTACTCTGTGAACTAACATAACCCATTGGTTGGCGCAGGGTCTTCCACCTCTAGAACTACCTCTATTTTGCCTCTACACGGTGGAAGAGTCATCTTACCTACATATCCATTTGATGGAATGAACTGTGGGTGGAATGTGATATACGAATCTACTTCTTCCTCGATATCCTTTTCTCATTTGTTTGTATTTTCAATTTTCTTTTCTCTTTCTTATTCTTTTTTTTTCTTTTACTTCTTTTTATTTTGCATTTGAATTTTGATCAAGTTCATGAGAAAAGGTATTTTGAGGAAGGTAGTAGATCACATCTTTATATATCTCAACCTCTCTAATTGAAAATAGCTTTTCATCTCCTTTGACATTATTCAATCTCATCCTTCCACGAACTTGATGCAGCGATGGAGGGAGGATGGAATCATCTTGTTGATGTATCCAAGGCCTACCAAGCAAAATGTGAATGAAGTATTTGAATCAATGATAAAACTTGGCTTGTCTTTCACACCTATCTCCAAAGGTAACACTATGGAACCTAAAGCCCTCTCCTTGTTCATTGAATCCTCTCATATCATCGATCTCTCGGAGTGTGGAGATGTCAATCCTCAAATAGGCAAGGTCTTTAGACTCATAATGTTCCGATGCACGGATCACAAGAACCGGAGAGTGAATCCCCATGTCCATTGTAATGTAGGGGGAGGTTGTGCTCCATGTCCCCAGAAGAAGTCTTCATCTGTGAAAGTGATCCTTGGGCTTCGAATAATGTGCCTCCTCTCAATAGTGTCAGGAGCTAAGCATATCTTTGGATCAAGAAGAGCCTTGATTAATGATTCCTCATCTCTTTGGATAAGACAAGGGCATCATATGCTTAACTTAGATGAAACTTTCTTGGGTGAGAGAGGACATTGTATCCACACTGATCCTCCACAAGCATATCCAAGGGTGGAGCATCACGTGGAGGAGCTTCTGATCATCTCAATGACTTGTTTCCCTCTATCTTGAGGTGCTACCCTAGGAGGTAGAACTTGCCACTTCTGGAGGTTGACTTGGTGATCTCTTGTGGCAAGTTAGTGAAAGTTCTACACACCTTTCGTCAAGATTCTCCTATGGGACCCTCAGTCATGATTTGAAGTCTATCTCAAGAGGTGAACATATTATTAGAAGGAAAGTCCACTCTAAATCAAAAGAGGAAGAGTTATTATAATTGTTGTTTAGACTTGAAGAGTTTTCTAAAAGAATAGAGTTAGACAACCCATCAGAAGTGACACAGATGTAATTCAAACTAACATTATTCTTTGATTTTTTGGGTTTTGAAGGAGGTACATATTATAAATCTAGTAAAGTAAGTCGGGTGAGGATTTGATGCCCTCATCCAATACAGATGTCTACTAGGAAAAGATGAAGTAGAGGTGCTCACGATAGTAGTACATGATGGGTGGAGGCGGGCTCGGTCGTTGGTTGTGCTACTTGGCTATCGGTCATGGTTCTTGCTACTGCTATTGAGCTCTACCCCAAGTTGTCGATAACTTGCAAACCTTCCTTGATGTTGGAGGTTTGAGACCTCAAGCACACAAAGTTTCTTGATTTTGGATACAATCTTCTTAGAGGTACGATATAGGGAGATATCCTAACCTTATTTGGTTTTGGATGGATCATAGGTATCCCCAAGGATTACCTTAATGGGACTGGATGGTTGTTCCATAATCTTGGGATAACTATGGCTGTCTTGAAGCTATGCTTAAGGTCCTTGAATGTAAAGCAATCCTCCAAACATGACCTAGCATGCGTGGTAGGGGAAAAGTTAGGATCATTCTTGCCCACTTCCTCCACCTTCTAGGTTGGAGCTAAAATCAAGTTTCTTTAAGAGATTCTTTAAAGATTCTTAAAGATTTTTCTACCTCCCTCTTAAATGAATATGGTTTATTTAGTTTATCCATAAGAGTAGGTGGACCAGTAGCTACGTGGTATGTGTGCTACTACTATGGATATGGTTGAGGAGAGAGGTGGTGAGGCCATGGAGGCTATGTGTGGTGGGTGGGATGCCCTCGGTGGTGGTAGAGGAGGTGGAAGTGATGGCTGTGGAGCATGAGGTCTCTCATATTGCTCTCTAGCCGACGGCTTCCCCTTGTCTACTATTGTCACTTCCCCTGGCTTCTTCTCATAAGCTTTCTGCGGCTTTAGCTCTGTTTATTGATCTAGAAAAGAAACTGTTTGGCTTCTCCTTGTAAGCTAGCAGCTTTGTTGATTAGCTTCTCAAATATTTTGATGGTGAAACCTCTGAGCATGAAGACAACTGGGCCATGAATATTCTTAAGTAGAATTTCAATGGAATGTTGTTCAGATAGTTATGGTTCATATTTCATACTCAAATTATGTCATCTGAAAATATAGTCAACAAAGGACTCACCATGAGTTATTGAGCCACAACGAGATTGCTTATAGTCACCCTTTGTTGAGCTCCAACAAATCTGTTAATGAAGAGTTGCTCCAACTTAGCAAACTTTTCACTAAATTGTTAGGAAGTTCAACGTACCAATCGAAGGCTATGCTTGCTAAATCTTGACAAAAGAGTAAGAGCATCATTGCCCCACATTTCAACAACCACGAAATGCTATGTGTCTTGGGTTCCTATCATTTAAGCTCTTGAAAAGAAGGTGCACAAAACCCTTAGGATCTTGGATGGCATCAAATTCCTCTTTGGGTAGGTCTACCCTTTGGAATCGATGATCCTCCTTGGGCTTGAGCAAGCTTCTCTCACTCTTGCTCAACCATGGTTTTGATATCCTTTTCTATGAGGTACTATCCACTACCTTCCTATTATGGTGGCGCCTACTCTCTTGGAGGTAAAGTCTTGGTGGATCCAAGACATGCAACAACTTCTGGTGACAGTCTCTATAATAGGATTCTGTTGGGCTTGGTTACAAGTGCGCTAACAAGTCTTCAAGCATCTTCCCCATCCTATCTATTTTCATCCTTTTTCTTTATTTATTGTAAGAGGTATTGGGTCTAGTAGGCTGTGCCATCCTGCTTGGCCACATCACCTTCAAAGTCTCTGAGGGAACCCGTGTCTACCTTTGTCGAATCCTCAGCAGATCATCTTCATTAGATCAAAATGACCTTTTCATCCTCTAAATTAGACTAGGCATATCCTAGGATCTCCTTCTTCTCCACTAGATATTGAGCTACCATGTCATTTAGGGATTGGTCCAACTGAACGAGTACAAAATATCGAGGCTGACCGGTAGTAGGATCATTTCATGAATAGAAATGCATCTAACCTCTCCTGAGAGAGCTAACTATGAGGCTCACTCATTGGAAGAAAGATGCTCACTATCATGGATGGATGAGTGGTACTCCTAGGAGGATCTATGGCCATATGTGACTGAACTCTCTCCTCCTCCCTCTTTATCTCCATAGCCACTTTGTGGTGGTGGTGGTGATGGATGACTATGATACTCCAAGGTTTATTCTTCCTGACCAAAGGGTGAAGGGAGAGGCTCGACCTCACCGAGGGTGTAGATGGAATGGGATCTCTTGGCCATAGCCGGATCACCAGCGGAGTTCTCTTCTCCCCGGATGCAGCCTTCATGGCTTTTGCTGGAATGGTGGATGGTGGAACTTAGACTGGAGATGGTAGAAGTGGGGTAGAGTAGTATGGTGGAGGCACAACTAGCTCTCTTGGGGCAAGAGCTCATTTCCTATGATGGGTAGTCCCTGTCAGTAAGATGTTGTTAGTATGATCGACATGGGTAGCATGCCTCGAAAGTACAAGGGTTAAGTAGGCGTCTCATACCTCATCTCTCCTAGTGATATGTCAATATGTGGGCCTCCGGCCCTCTCTTGCATCTACCTTGCACTATGGGGATGACGATCTCAAAACAAATTGAGCCCCGACGATCATCCAGGCTCACCAACTCGTGAAAATTGATCTAAGGCTAGCGTGCAACATCCTCCTCTCAGATAGAGCACAAAACTATCACTTGGAGGTGGCGAAATCCACTAACATCTCCTTTCTCAAATCCAGAGAGGGGTGAAACTCTATGAGGAAACCACCCTAGGTGACTCCTCCCCGATAGCAGCGCCTCCAACTCCCTGGCTATGCGAGTATGATACCACTTGATCATGAGGTTCTTGTTTCGGCGTTGAGTCTTGGTAGGTTGAGCAGTATGGGAACTAGACCCAACCTCCAAGGCAAAGGAGGAAATCCTTGGAATCAAGGGAGCCTTCCCCTTGGAAGGTGCCAATGAGTGGGTGCTAGCTTGTACTATGGTGGCGAGGGAAACAATTGGGTGCACTAATTAGCTACTCTTCTGCGCCATAGCCTTCCTCTTGGTGAATCTCAAAATCATGTGTAACTCAACCATGATGACTTCGGTCACCAGCTCCATGTTGTGAGGGTGGTCCCCTCACATGTGATCTAGCCCCCTCAAAGCCTCCAAAGTGGATGAGGATGGGTGGGTAGGAGATGAGGTTGGCAGATCAAGGCCAAGTCCATCCCTTGAAAAATGTAAAGACATACTTTTGTGCGCCATTTGAAACTTGACCTACGAAAGCTTGAAAGTCAATGTTGAAAACAAGTTTGAATCAGATTTCCTCTTTGTTGATTTCATTTTTTTCAATTTTGATTTAGAAATTGAATCAACAGCTTGGAAGTGTTTAGTGGGGCTCAAATGAATTTAGAAGAGAGAATTTTTTTTTGAATTGATTGGAAAGGAGATTTTTGAATGTAGAATCTATTTTCAAAAAATTTGTGTAAGTTGAAAATGGGTTCAAATATTTTTGAAGGGATTGATGCTTCTATAGGTTCATATTTGAATTTTGATTTTTGATTTTGAGGACTCTTCATTTAACAAATTTGAGTATGTTAAAGTAAAGGGTCAATTGACTTTGTTTGGATTTGTGATTTTATAATTTACTCACTTAGAAAATTTGTGTATGCTAGTTGAGGTAACAATTTCTTCTATTATTTGCTTGTTTGTGAAAGATGTGTGAATTTGAGAATGGAATCTTCACTTAGCAAATTTTGGGCATGTTAAATGAAGAATCCAAACATTTTGTTGTTTTTGAAAAGTGGATCGTCACTTAGCAAATTTAGGTATGCTAAATAAAGGATCCATATATTTTGTTTTTGATGGTTTTTAAAAAGAGGATTCCTAGCAAATTTAGGTATGCTAAAGACATCCAAATGTGTTTTGTTTTGATGATTTTTTTGAAAAAAGGATTCTTAGCAAATTTAGGCATGCTAAGGAAATCCAAATGTGTTTTGTTGATGATTTTTGGAAACGAGGATTCTTTACTTAGCAAATTTAAGTATGTTAAATAAAGGACCCAAGTATGTTTTATTTTGATGATTTTGATTTTGAAAAGTGGATCTTTACTTAGAAAATTTGAGTATGCTAAATGAAAGATATAAATGTTATTTTGTTTAGATGATTTTGATTTTTGAAAAGAAGATTTTCATTTAGCAAATTTGAGTGTGCTAATTGAAGAATCCAAATGTTGTTTTGATTTTTGATGTTTTGATTTTTGAAAAGAAGATTTTCATTTAGCAAATTTGAGTATGCTAAATCAAGAATCCAAATGTTGTTTTGATTTTTGATGATTTAATTTTTGGAAAGAGGATTTTCATTTAGCAAATTTGAGTATGCTAAATGAAGAATCCAAATGCTATTTGAATTTTGAAAAGAAGGTTGTCAATTTTGATTTTTCAAAAGCTGATTGTTAATTTTGAAAAGATGATTATTGATTTTGTTTTGAAAATGAAATCTTCATTCAATGAATTGAATAAGTATGTTCATTTGTGCTTTTTGAAAACATGATTGTTGGATTTTACTTTTGAAAATGAAATCTTCATCAAAATGAATTGAGTGGAGATGTTCATTTGTGCTTTTGGAAAATATGATTCTTGATTTCACTTTTGAAAAAAAATGAAACCTTCATCAAAATGAATTAAGTGAAGATGTTCATTTGTACTTTTTGAAAATATGATTGTTGGATTTTACTTTTGAAAAATGAGATCTTCATCAAAATGAATTGAGTGAAGATGCTCATTTGTGCTTTTGGAAAATATGATTATTGATTTTATTTTGGAAAGTAAAATGCTCATTTAATAAATTGAATGAGGGAGTTCACTTGTATTTTTAAAAAGAGAGATTGTTGATTTTATTTTTGAAAAGGTCCTTCATATAACAATCTTGAAGATTATTAGATGAGGTTGATTTATGATTTTTTTTTGTGAAAATATTTTATTATGTGCATTTTGAAAAAGTGCTTTTTGGAAGTTAATGTTTTTTATAAAAGATTTTTTTCTTTATTTTGGAATGAACCTTACCTTACCATAGAAATGGTATGAAAGAAGTCTTTAGTTATTTCTTTTTATTTAGTTTTTATTTTTACCTATTGAGGAATCCAATAGGGGTTTTAAGACCTGCATGGAGTGAGGTCCAAAAACCTAAAGGATGTTGGCTAGCTTAGCTTAAGGATGAAATAAACTAAGTGCCAAAGAAAAAGAAGGATAGTCTTAGATTCATATAAAATACAAACCCACTATCGATACTTGGAGACAATGATTATTTACCAAAGATGGATAGAGGAACCTTCCCCAGCGGAGTCGCTAGAAAAATCTGTGGTGAAATTTTTATATTCTCATCTTCATCTATCCTTCTTACAAAAGGATAAATGAAAATAAAAATATAAAATCTACTTCGTTTAGACACCACTTAGATCCGTAGATGTTCTTATTAGGATGATCGGGTATGACATTGAGGAAAGGTGTACTATCTCAAAAGATAGAAGTCACCACCCAACAATGGACCTAATCACATTAATAAGGACTCCTAAGCACTATGGGTCTTCGTATGTACTAGAGATTTTCCTCCTACTTTACATGGAAAAGTAAGGTAAGGTTTATTTTAAAATGGGTTCGTTAAGTTCCATATGGAGGCAAGCCCCCATACTTAATTACATCCTAAGGAATGAGATTCCTTAGGAATACTCTCGATTAAGGTAAATGATCATTGCCTCCAAAGATTTCAAAGATAGGACTATCAATCAATTGGTTCAATCTTAGAAGATCGAGTGGGATTGATCAAAAGGAGGGTCAAAGCCGAGGGAAGACACGTAGGGGATGCTTACTATACTAGGAAACCTAGCAAGCATCCCAAACTATCCTATGGTTGGACTTTATATTTTTGAAGTCGAAGTGATTTATTTATTTGAGTTGAATTTTTATTAGAAATCTAGGATGTATAATTCCATGACACAAGGTCATGGAAATGCCTAAGAGGTGAGGATTTATGCTTATACCCCTTGCAAAGGGGAGAAGAAACCTGTGAACCTAAATCTAGGAAGCTTTGGCAAGGGGCAAAGTATGACCTAAATCTAAGGTGAAAATGGGCATATAGTTTACCTCCATAAGAGAGGATAAATCACCTAATTTTTTGGACATACAACCACCTAGGGGTGGTTGCCAACTAACTCCTCCTATGATTTTAAATACATATAGGCAAGTCATATGCTTTTTCAAGATAGCTAAGATGTTGTTTATTTAGAAAGAGACTAAGTCTTTAAACACACTTTCTAAGAGACAAGATTATGTAGGGCATGATTTAATGACTTAAATCTAATGCAAATTTTGTTACATTTTATATTTCATTTCGGACAATTCATTTGACACTGCTATGGGATTCACATGCCTAATGCATGAGAAATTGGATTATGGGCCAAAATCAGCAAGAAAGGAGGTGAGTTTCCACCATAGCTCTCAAAGGTCAAGCCAAATTCTCTGGCACAGGTGGATGCCCTCCAAATCAAGTGTGAAACAAGATGTTTTTATACATGATGTGAAAATATACAACATTCATCTAAGAGGTTAATAAATCTTATCTTGATTTTTATAACCTAGGCTTTAGGTGAGGTTATGAGTCATTAATTTTTAATTTTGAGTTGACTAATTGGATATAAAATTTATTTTCCTAAGAGCCTAATCGCATCTAGGTCATTTAGCAAAGTAAGAAAGAAACTAGGAAAACATGTCATCTTAATGCACAGGCTAAACAAACATCAAATAATTTATAAAGCTAGCGCAAAAGAATAAGTTTGTCATCTTAATCGCATCTAGGTCATTTAGCTAGGCTTTAAGGTTAGGATTTTTTAAGTGTGAAAAGGTTCAACTTAGAGGTTGGTTTCATTTAAGTGACTTAGTTGATTTGGTTGATTTTATTTTGTGATTTGATTTAGTTTGAATGAACCTATACTTACTAAGTGTTGTAAAGAGGGAAGAGAGTTTCTCTTTCCTCTCTTAAGTAATTGTTGATTCATTAATTTTTTTTTGTTTAGTGAATATTTTATTATGTGTTCTAATTAATCCTAAGTTTAGATTTTCCCTAAACAAACTTATTCTAAGAGGAAGGCATTTTAAGATTAAGTAAAGTGAATTACTATCACAAAACACACAACACTTTATTTCTTTCCAACATGTGTGACATGTATATGGATGAACCTTAAGCATATCTATACATGCAAGTGGAAATGTTTAGCACCCTTAATGATGAATGCTAAAAGATGTTTGTTTAAGAAAATTTTGGAATATTTCATGTATGCATGCTTTTATTAAGTATAAAATAGGGGAATTCTTTTATCCATTATTCATATGCATGTTTTGAAAGACATAAGTGAGTATGGCATCATTATTTTCTATTCTAGGTGTAGGTACAAGACCTTTGGGCTAAAAGTTCTGATGTCCAACTAATATGCCACTTTTCTTAAATACATGTGCATGTACAAAAAATAAATGCATGGAAAAAGAATCATGCAAAAGGTTTATTTTTATTTGTTTGATTTTGGTTGTTTAATTTATATGTGCAAATGTGAAGATCCCTCTTAAATGATAATATAGGAATGAATAGGAATAGATTTAATCAAGTGTTGTGTTCCTTTCAAAGAACCATACACTTTGAAAATCCTATTCAAGACTATGTTAAAAGAGAAGAGAAGGAAAAGTCACATAATACACATCTTATATTATACTCACATGCAAGCTCAAAAGTAATTATAAGTAACATACCTTCCATTTGCAATATTTGATTTATAATTTTTTAAAGTAATTTTGGATTTAATAGTGATAATAGCCATTCATATTCTTACTTTAGACAAAACATGCAATTTGACATAAAGGAAACATTTCATTTTAATTTGATTTTTTAAAAGACATGAATGCATGATTTTATATAACACACACATTTAGCATGCTAGGAAAGAACTAAAGTGATGTAAGCATGTAACTTCACTCACCTTAATTAATTCCTAAGGGAAAGATCACTCTCGCGGTATCAAAGGGATTAAACAGCGGATCTCATGTGTTTTAATCAGGACCATTCATCCAAAACACATGGGATTATGATTCATCCCACCTGCATGAGATGGAAATCGTCCATCCTCCATGGCTTGATCCAAGCTTGATTAAGCTCGAATTTAGTAGGGATTGATCACACACCATTAAGAAGGGATAAGCAAGACATCCAATGGTCAAATTCACTTGAGGTCACACTTATCTTCATAAAGTACCAAAGAAAATTTAATGCAAGCTCAGTTTTGCATAATACCTTACCGAAGGCTATCACCGGTGCTCCCAACCATCGAGGTAGCTTCTTCTAGTGGAGATGAAGCCTTGTTGATAGTTTGAAGGCTTGAGGTTGAGTGGATCTTCCTATTGGCCAAACTCCTCTTCAAATGCTTACGGCTTTGATCTAGACCCCTTTTCCTGTGGCTTGAACACTTGGGAAACACCTTGGGTAAGCTCGATTGAGTCCTCAAAAGGTGCTAAAAGGAGGAATTGAGCTATGGTGGTGAAATGAGCAAAGTTGAAATTTCAATGAGCTCCCCTATTTCAGCTTTGAAGAAATCCAAAAATGGAGAATTCAAATGAGCTTTAGAAACCTTAGGAGAGCTTGGCAATGCTTCCTATGAGTTCTTAGAGCTCAATTGAGTGTGAGTGATCTAAATTCAAGTGAAATGAGGAGGAGTATATCTCCCCCCACAAGGATCAGATGGTCGTGCTTGCACATGTCATTTTGATCAAATTGGCTTGATTGATTGAGTTTGTTAGGTCATTTGATGTGGCATGTGATTCAATTTTGATAGAGGAGTGGAGTAGTGAAGCTTTCATGTGCTTGAAATGAGAGTGGGAGTGATTCCATGTGAAAAATTTCCCATTGGGTGGTCAGTTTTGGCCTTGGGTTGGGTTTGACAGACCCAAACCCATTTGGTCATGTGCACCACACTCATTAGTGTCCACTTGGTCCATTAAGAGGGTGCCAAGTGGCCATAAAAAGGATTTGACCAAATTCCAAGTGGAATTGGCCATGGTTTACCCCTTCACCTAGGGGTAAAATGGTCATTTGGCTTTAATTTTACTTTGGACAAATTTAGAATAGTTTGAAATTAGGTTGAGCCAAAGTTCAAGGAATTTAGAGTTGATTTGATATCATTTGGCTCATGTTGACCCATTTTGGTCAAAATGGGTCAACTTGGGCCAAGTTGATCAATTGGACAAATTGGATCAAACCAAGGTCTGAGTCAAGTTCATATGACCATTTGAAATATTTTGGCATCATTGGTTTTGTTCAATTTGGTTTATATTTGGTTTTGGTTCATTTGATTTCATTTAGGTCAAATGAGTAAAGTTGACCAATTTGACCCATTTGACCCAATTGGGCTAGGTCATGGGTTGGTTTAGGTTTGGTTGGTCATTTGAAATATGTTGAAATCTTTGGTTTCAATCAATTTTAGTTTGATTTGATTTTCGCTCAATCACTATTAGGTCTTGATTAGTCAATTGGGCTAGGTTGGGTCTAGTTGGCCAATTGAGGCTTTTGTCAAATTCAACAAGTGGTTTAGAATGAATTTGACTCATTGGTTGAAATCAATTTGGCTTAGATTAAACACATTTTGACTTTTTAGGTCAAGTTGGGTGGTAATTATGGGTTAGGCTCAAATGATGACTTGGTCAAGTTGAACATTGATCATGAATTGGTTTTGACTAATGGTTTCAAAAAACCTATATTGATTTTCTGTGGAGTAAAATCGTTTGAATGGATTATTGAGTGATTGATCATCTGATGATGATTTTCAATGTGAGCTTAGGTGCTTAGTTCAATCCAATTTAGGTAGATTAATTTAGCTCAAAAAAGGTACTTTGGGTCACTTTGGGTCAAGTGAGCCTAAGTGGGTCAATTGAATTGATTAATGGATTCAAGTTCTTTGGACTCATATGGACTTATGATTGAAATATAAATCTATTTGCAAGTGATTTGAGTCAAATGGGTTTGATTTGTTTACAATTTCAAGTTCAAATCATGAGTTTGACTTGGGTTTAATTTGTAAATTTAGTTTTGGTTTGATGATTGAAGTTTATGTTTAGATTTGTATTCATGATTGAAGAATTGATTGAATCATGAAGAAAATCCAAGGGTTCAGATTGATTTGACTTTGGTTCAGCTAAGTTCAAGAATTTGACTTGAAAGGGTGTAGGTTAGATTTTGATTAGATTTAGGTTTGAGTTTTGAATTTGGTTTTAGGAATTTGAATATATATTTTGTTTATATTTTTGAAAATAAATGAGAATATAAATGGGTTATGAGAAAATTTTCTTGAATTTGATTTGAGCTAAGTCCATAAGATGGAATCAAAGGGCTTAGGAAAGTTTTTTGAACTTGGAACTGAGTTTTGGATTTAGTTTTGGTTATTTGAATTTATATTTCATTTATATTTGTGGTGAAAATATTCCATGCCTTCATCTATCCCCTTTGGAAAAAGAGGGGATAAATAAAAACAAAAATATACTTTGCTTGGGGCATGCATATGTGAGATATTCTTATTAAGGTGATGGTGCGTATTTGAGAGGTGTACTATCTCGAAGATGAAGTCACCACCCTACAATGAACCTAATCACCTCAATAAGAACTCCTAAGGACTATGGGTCTTCAGAATATACCAGAGATTCTTCCCCTACTTTACATGAAAAAGTAAAGTAGGGTTTATTTAAATCGGGTTCATTAAGTTCCCTATAGAGGCAAGCCCCCATAGTTAATTACATCCAAAGGAAGGGGATTCCTTAAGAATATTCTCAATTAAGGTAAATGATCATTGTCTCCAAAGTTTCAATAGGTACGACTATCAATCGATTAGTTTATTTTTTGGAAAATCAAGTGGGATTGATTAAGAGGAGGAAGTTCTTATCGAAGCCAAATGAAGATGAGTAGGGGATGCTTTGGATAGTAAGCACCCTAAACTATCCTATGGTTGAGCTTTATATTTTTAAATTAATTTATTTGTTTGAGTTAAATTTTATTTGAAATCTAGGGCTTACAATTCCATCACACACGATTATGGAAATGCCTAAGAGGTGAGGATTTATGCTTGTAGCCCATAAAAAGGAGAAGCAACCTCAGAACATGAATCTATGGAGCTTGGGCAAGGGCCAAAAGAACGACCTAAATCTAAGATGGAAATGGGTATTTGGTTCACCTTAAAAAGAGAGGATAAACCACCCGACTGTTTGGACCTACAACCATCTGGGGTGGCTGTCAACTAACTCCTCCTACAATTTCAAATACATGTAGGCAAGTCATATGCTTTATGAAAGATAGCTAAGCTATTATTTATTAGAAAAGAGACTAAGTCTTGAAACTCACTCCCTAAGTGACTAGATCATGTAAGGGCATGAAAAATGGCCTAGATATAATGCAAATTTTTCATATGTTTTATTCTCATTTTTGGACAATCATTTGACACCGGCTATAGGATTCATTTTTTTAATGCATGAGAAATTAGATTATGGGCCAAAATCAGTAAGATAAGGAGGTGTGTTTCCACCATGGCTCTCAATATTTAAGCCAAGTTCACTGGCATGGGTGGAAGCCCTCCAAGTCAAGAGTGAAGTAATATGCTTTTTTATGCATGATGTGAGAAAAAGTAATACACATCCAGCTAAGAGGTTGCAAATTCTTTTATCTTCATTTATAACCTAGGCTTTAGATGAGGTTATGAGTTATTTATTTTTAATTTTTATTGATTAGTTGGATAGAAAATTTATTTTTCTAAGAAACTAATCATCATCCAGACCATACATCAAAGCAAGGAAGAAACTAGAAAAAGATTTCATCTTAATGCACATGTTAAGCAAACATCAACCAATTTATTAAACTAGCACAAAAGAATAAGAAGCCATTTATGGTCGGGCTCCACCACACAAACTCAAAAATAAATTGGATACCCAAGCTCTACCCTTTTATAACTCAGATTACAAATGAATAAATTACAACCAAGTAAGGAAATTCATGTTATGGGGGTCTTCATTCTTCCTTTCTTCTTTCTTCTTTCTTCCTTCAAATGGTTGGAATGTGGATGCTCCAAAGGATTCAGATGGTACATAAGATGTCATCTCATGACCAATGTTCATCCTAATCTCCCATAAAAATCATTCCAAAATCTTAATTGCAAAATTACATGAAAATGGGAAAAAGGAAATCTAACTAAAACCTATAAAATAGAGATTAGTTAAACACAAACCATACAATCCCAAGTATGTATGTATATAAATTAGACTTAGCACCCCACACATGGGTAACAAAGTACACATGGCCTATTGATTATGCTCACAGGTAAAAATAACTTGCACAGCAAAAGCAATTATATTTTTATTACATTACCCCATAAGCACAATCCCATGGATGAACCTAATATTTGGATGCTTTATGATGCATGATTTTCATTAAGTAGAAAATTGGGATTCTCTTATCCATTTTTTTTATGCACTTATATGTATGAAAGGCATAAGTGAGTGCACACCATTGTTAGCACCAGGGGATGTAAGGGTACAAGACCTACTTAGGGCTTAAAAGCCGCAACCCCGAGATTGTCCAAACTAATATGCCACTTTCCTTAAATACATATGCATGTATAAAAGAAATGAATGGAAAAAGAAAGATGCAAAGTTTATGTTTGTTTGTTTGATTTGTTTATGCAATTTATATGTGTAAGTGTGGATGTCCTTCTTAAGTGATAACATAGGAATGAATAGGAATGGATTTAAGCAAGTGTTGTGTTCTTTTCAAATGAACTATACACTTTACAAAATCCTATTCAAAACTATGCTAAAAGAGAAGAGAAGGAAGCCACACAATGCACATCTTTATAATTTACTCATATGCAAGCATATAAATAATTATAGGTAGCATACCTTTCAATTTTGATGTTTGATTCATAAATTTTGAAAATATATTTGGATTTAATAGTGATAATAGCCATTCATATTCTTACTTTAGCCAAAACATGCAATTTGACATAAAGGAAATATTTCATTTTTAATTTGATTTTCAAAAGGCATGAATGTATGATTTTCATATGACATACACATTTAGCATGCTAGGGAAAGAAATAAAGTGATGAAAGTAATGTAAATTCATTCACCCTAATTAATTCCTAAAGGCAATCCTATGGAATAAGATTATTTAAAGTAAATCAAATTTGATTTAAAGAAAGCTTGATTTTGTTTTGAACTTGATTTGAATTTGAGAAATGTGAGATAAGTTTGCTGGTCCTAACCCATTCCCACATCTGTATGATGTTTTAGTTTAATTTTTAAGTGATTAGATCAATTTTATGCTTTGATTAGGTTAAGGTGTAGATTAAGTTTATTAATTACCCCTTACCTACACCACTTTAACATATTTAATCAACTAATTATGAGGCAATGTATGACATAAAACCACAAGGAATTTAAATTAGTAATGCATCCTAGGAAAGAATGGGCCTAATACAATTAGCTCATAACTAGTGATTAATTAAGCTAAAGGGTTTAATTTAAGTACTTTCATAACCCTTCCCACACATGTGGGTTGGATTTTGGTTTCCTTAAGCTACTTAGGTTATTGATCACCTAAGCATCTACCTAAGATGAATTGGTTAAGTTCTAGAATATTTAGAAAATTTTATCAAGTTAATCAAGTAGGTGATTAGTGGATTAGCCCTTAATTAAGTTTGGATTTCAGAAGGAAAGGGGTTTAGGGAATGGCTTAGGAAAAATTTCCCAAATCCATTCCATAAACCTCTTCTTCACTTAAACAAGGCTTAATTAACTTAATAATGGGCTAAACCACTATTCACATGCTTAATTACCCTTAATTACATAAAGAGAGTGATTAAAGATTCACTAATTGATTTTCCTAATTAACTCATCAATAAATCTCAAGAAAATTAGGGGAGACAGAGATCATCCCACTAAATACACTAGAGAAATTTGGAATAAATTAATGAAATAATTAGGGAGTAATTAGGGTTGTTAAGTTTTCATTAAAGCCTTAATTGAGGAAACTACACTGTTCAAAATCCATTAAAACATTTTTAAATTATTCTCCTAAGAAATATCTTTACAGTGCATTTAACCTTGTATTTTTATGATTTTTTCTAGAATTAGTTATGCAATTATGAAGATTCAGACATTAAGGATAATTAATTAAATCCCTAATCAAATAACTAATCTTATCGGCGCTACGTGGAGGCTGACGTGGCACGCACTTTCCACATGGTGCAACAGGATTCATCATTTAAGTTGTCACATCCTAGTGCCCCATTAGCGGCAGCACTACACGCTTTCTCCTCACCCATTTGATCTAAGATCGGACGGCTGAGATCAAGACCGCGATTCTTATGAGATTAAATCAGAGTTCCTATGCAACTTGTTCATGGTTGTCCATCCAAAATGCTCGAATGGATGGCCCATGATCCACCCCTAAGCTCGCTTGTGGGAGAGGGGAACCATCTACTCTCTAGGGCAAGCTCCGAGCTTGATTGAGCTCAGATTGAGCTCAAACTCAACCCACACCATCATCATGCAAGGGGATAAATATCTAATAGTCCATTTCATGGGTGAAACTTTCTTCACAATGGACCAAATACAAAATTAGGCTAATTTTGAATCACTCATGGAGGCTATCACCATCATTTAATCTATGGGTAGCTTTGTCACTGTGAGACAAATCCAAGTTGATGATTTGAGGCTTTGGTATTGGGTAGATCCTTTAATTAGCCAAGGTCACCTTCAAATGGATTCTACCTTAGTCTAGCTCCCACCTCCCTTGCCTTTAAAGCTTGGAAGAAGGTTTGGATCAACTCGAAGAATCCTCAAGATTTTGCAATAGAATCAGATGATATTGAGTATGAGCAAGTGGAATTTCAGCCTCCCTTATTTTGGTGATCAGAAGAGGAGAATTGGATGGCTCTAAGCTTGGGAGCAAAATGCTTCAGCTTCCTAAGTTCAATCAAGTATGAGAGTGTTCAATTCAAGTGAAATTAGAGGGAGCATATCTCTCCCTTGAAGAATCATATGGCCACAAGCTCTCCTTTCATTTTGATCAAATTGACCTCCTTCAGTGGGTTGTTTTGGCTATTAGAGCTTGCACATGGTTCGTTTTGGCTAGAGAGAGGTAGTGGAGGAGTGCCATGTGCTTGAAATGGGTGGAGGAATGATTCCCATGTGCTCATGTCAAGTTAGGTGGTCAATTTTAGCCTTGGGTGGGTCTGACCTAAACCATAAGATGCACCATCCTCAAAGTGACTATTTGGTCCACTAGAGGATGCCAAGTATCCATGAAAATAAATTGACCAAATTCCAAGTGGTTTTAATTTTAGGTTACCCTATGGCATAGGAGTAAAATGGTCATTTGGCTCAGATTTCAGTTTGAATATCTTTGGTATGATTGAAAACTGGGTTGGCCAAGTTTCATTTAATTTGGAATTGATGTGATATGATTTGGCTCATGTTGACCCATTTAGGTCAAATGGGTCAACTTGGGTCAAGTTCACCAATTGGTCAAATTGGGTTAAACCAATGGTTGGGTCAAGTTCATGTGACCATTTGAAATGTTTGGGTGGCTTTGGTTTGATTCAATTTGATTTAGTTTTGAATTTGGCTCATATGACTCATTTAGGTCAAATGGGTCAAGTTGACAATTTGACCCATTTGACCCATTTGAGCAAGTCAAGGGTAGATTTAGGTTTGGTAGCCATAAGTGGATTGGTATCTTTGTATTCAATCAATTTTGGTTAAGTTTGAATTTATAACATGATTTGTGAAGTAGGGTTCAAGGTTAATTGGTTGGGTCTAGTTGGCCAATTGAGGCTTTGGTCAAGTTAAGTGATTTGAATGAACTTGACCCATTGGTTTCAATCAATTTGGCTTAGAACAAGTTTGGACATATTTTGACTTTTAGGTCAAGTTGGGTCAACTTGGGTAAAAACCAATTCTAGGTTAGCTCAAATGTTGACTTGGCCAAGTTCAAACATAGTTCATGAATGAACTTAGATCAATGGTTTCAATCAATTTGGCCTATGATGGATTTTGGCTATGTTAGGTTTCATTTTGGCTAAGTGTTGACTTGGTCAACCCTTAGGTTTTACTTGGTTTGACCCAACATGGTTGATTGATCATCCCATGATGATTGTTAATCATGATGAGTGGCATAGGTTAGTTTGATTCAATCCAATTTAGTTAAGATTAGAATTTGGCTCATAAGGGCACTTTAGGCCACTTTGGGTCAAGTGAGCCTAAGTGGGTCAAATAATTTTGTCAAAGCTTGATTTGAGTTTGATTGAACTTGTATATGGACTTATGATTGAAATATAAATCCATTTGCAAGTGGTTTGAAGTCAAATGGGATTTGATTCATTTGACAGTTTCATTTTCAAAGGAAGAATATGAAAGGATTTTGGCTTTGATTTTTGAGGATTTTATGATTGAAGTTTGTATTTATATATGAATTCATGATTGTAGGTTGATTGAATCATGGGAAAATCAAGAGTTTGGCTTGATTTGAAATTGATCTAAGTTCAAGATTTTGACTTGAAAGGCTTAAGTTGGATTTTGAGATTTGAGTTTGATTTTGAATTGGTTTATTGAATTTTTATTTATATATGTGATATAAAATGAGAAAATAAGTATCCTGAATTCAAAATTGATTTGGAGTTGATTTAGGCTAAGTCCATTAATGGAAAATTAAGGAGTTGAGAAGGATTTTAGATTTGGAATTTAATTTGTTGGATTTGATTTGATTTATATTTCATTTATATATATATATAAATATAAATGAGAATATAAATGAAGTATGAGAAAATCTAGGGGATTTGAATAGGTTTAATCATGACTTTGGCTAAGTCCATTAAAAGGAATCTAAAGGACTTAGGAAAATTTTATGAATTGATTCTCAATTTTGAGTTTAGTTTGATTAGTTTGAATTTATATTTCATTTATATATGTAAATATAAATGAGGATATAAATGAATTATGAGAACACAAAATTTTATTCTTTTCAAATTATGGAGTTGGTTTGAGCTTGGAGAAAATCAAATAAGATTGATTTGGATTTTGACTTGAAGAAAAGAAAGTGAGGAATGGTTCAAGCTAAGGGTAGAAAAAATTTTATAACACCCATAAGGAACCTATTCCTATGGCTAACTTTCTAAGTCTCAAGGCTTGGTGAGTGTCATTCACTGATGTTTATTAAGGATCTAAAGTCAAGAGGATTGATCAAGATGGAGGGGTCTGAGCTCATTCCAAAAAAGGTAACAGGATGCTTGGGGATATTAGAAGCCTAAGCACCCCAAACTATCCTATGGCTGGGCTTTATATTTTTGTAATTGATTTATTTGTTTGAGTTAAATTTTATTCGAAATCTAGGGCTTATAATTCCATCATACAAGATGGTAGAAATGCCTAAGAGGCGAGGATTTATGCTTGTAGCCCATAGAAGGGAGAAGCAACCTCAAAACTTGAATCTAAGGAGCTTTGGCGAAGGCCAAAAGCATGACCTAAATCTAAGGCAAAAATGGGTATTTGGTTCACCTCCACAAGAGAGGATAAACCACCCGACTGTTTAGACTTACAACTTTCTGGAGATGGCTGCCAACTAACTCCTCCTATGATTTTAAATACATGTAGGCAAGTCATATACTTTATGCAAGATAGCTAAGCTATTATTTATTAGAAAAGAGACTAAGGCCTTAAACTCACTCCTTAAGAGACTAGATCATGTAAGGGCATGAAAAATGACCTAGATCTAATGCAAATTTTTCATATGTTTTATTCTCATTTTTGGACAATCATTTGACACAGGATATAGGATTCATATGCCTAATGCATGAGAAATTAGATTATGGGCCAAAATTAGAAAGATAATGAGGTCTGTTTCCACCATGGCTCTCAAATGTCAAGCCAAGTTCACTGGCCTGTGTGGAAGCCCTCCAAGTCAAGAGTGAAGTAATATGCTTTTTATGCATGATGTGAGAAAAAGTAATATATGTCCAGCTAAGGGGTTGCTAATTCTTTTATCTTGATTTATAACCTAGGCTTTAGATGAGGTTATGAGTTATTTATTTTTAATTTGAATTGATTAGTTATATAGAAAATTTATTTTCCTAAGAGCCTAATCGTCATCCAGGCCATACATCAAAGCAAGGAAGAAACTAGGAAATGATGTTATCTGAATGCACAAGTTAAATAAACATCAACCAATTTATAAAAGTGCAAAAGAATCAGAGGCCATTTGTGGTTGGGCTCCACCACAAAAACACAAAAATAAATTGGGTAGCCGAGATTTATCCTTTTATAACCTGGATTACAAATGAATAAATTACAACCATGTAAGGAAAGTTTTTGTTATGGGGGTCTTCATTCTTCTTTTCTTCTTTCTTCTTTCTTCTTTCTTCTTCCTTCCTTTGAATGGTTGTAATGTGGATGCTCCAAAGGCTTCACATGGTACATAAGATGTCATCTCATGACCAAAGTTCATCCTAATCCCCCATAACAATCATTCTAAAATCCTAATTGTAAAATTACATCAAAATGGGAAAAAGGAAATCTAACTAAAACCTACAAAATAGAGATTAGTTAAACACAAACCATACATTCCCAAGCATGTATGTATATAAATTAAACTTACCACCCCACACATGGGTAACCAAGTCCACCTGGCCTATTGGATTATGCATAGAGGTATAAGCAACATGCATAATAAAAGTAATTATATTTTTATTACAATGCCCCTTAAGCATAATCCTTTGCAGAAGACAATGATCATACTAAGATTGACTGACCATTTAGTCTATGCAAATACACCCTAACATCTAGACTAAAACATTACATCACAAAATAAAAGAAAATATCAAATCATGCACCACCCTAACATAGGACTAAAAGTGGTGACTTAGCCTAATGTGTAAGCTATTTAAGGTTTGTTTGGTATGCATAGCCAAACTTTAAGGTTTATATTTTCTAAGTGTGAAAATGTTCAACTTAGATGGTGGTTTCATTTAAGTTGTTTAGTTGATTTTGGTTAATTTTATTTGATGATTTTATTTGGTTCGAATGAACCTACTTAATTACTAAGTTATAAAGAGAGAAAAAAGAGAAGATAACTTCTCTTTCCTTTCCTACCTTAAGTAATTTCTAAAGTTGATTAATGATTCTTCTTTAGTGAATGTTTCATTATGTGTTTTAATTAATCATAAGTTTAGATTTTTCCTAAACAAACCTATTCAAAAATATATTCATTTTAAGATTAAGTAAAGTGAAATATTTCACAAAACACACAACACTTCATTTCTTTCCCAACATGTAACATGCATATGGATGAATAAGCATATTTATACATGCAAATGGAAATGTTAACACACTTTAATGATGAATGCTAAGATGTTACTTAAGAAAATTTGGATGCTTTATGATGCATGATTTTCATAAGTAGAAAAGAGGGATTCTTTATCCATTTTCATATGCACATTATATATGAAAGGAAAAGTGAGTAATCATTGTTAGTGGTGTAAGGTACAAGACCTACTTAGGGATACTTAAAGCCTCACAACCCCGAGTTGTCTAGACTAATATACCACTTTCCTTAATTACATATGCATGTACAAAAGAAATGAATGGAAAAAAAAAAGATGCAAAGTTTATGTTTGTTTGTTTGATTTGTTTATGCAATTTATATGTGTAAGTGTGGATGTCCTTATTAAGTAAGAACATAGGAATGAATAGGAATGGATATAAGCAAGTGTTGTGTTATTTTCAAATGAACTATACACTTTGAAAAATCCTATTCAAAACTATGTTAAAAGAGGAGAGAAGGAAAGCTACACAATGCACATCTTTATATTTTTCTCACATGCAAGCCTATAAATAATTATAAGTAGCATACCTTTTAGTTTTGATGTTTGATTCATATGTTTTGAAAATAATTTTGGATTTACTAGTGATAATAGCCATTCATAATCTTACTTTAGCCAAAATATGCAATTTGACATAAAGGAAACATTTCATTTTTAATTTGATTTTTAGAAGGCATGAATGTATGATTTTTATATGACATACACATTTAGCATGCTAGGGAAAGAAGTAAAGTGATGAAAGTAATGTAAATTCATTCACCCTAATTAATTCCTAAAGATAATCCTATGGAATAAGATTATTTAAAGTAAATCAAATTTGATTTAGAGAAAGTTTGATTTTCTTTTGAATTTTATTTGAATTTGAGATATTTGAGATGAGTTTGCTGGTCCTAACCCATTCCCACATGTGTATGATGTTTTAGTTTAATTTTAGTGATTAGATCAATTTTATGTTTTTGATTAGGTTAAGGTGTGATTAAGTTTATTAATTACCCTTACCTACACACTTTAACATATTTAATCAACCAATTATGAGCCAATGTATGACATAAAATCACACAAGGAATTTAAATCAATAATGCCTAAGAAAGAAAGGTCTAATGCAATTGGCTCATAATTAGTGATTAATTAAGCTAAAGGGTTTAATTTAAGTACTTTCATAACCCTTCCCACACATGTGGGTTGGATTTTGATTTTCTTAAGCTACTTAGATTATTGAACACCTAAGCATCTACCTAAGATGAATTGGTTAAGTTATGGAATGTTTTGAAAATTTTATCAAGTTAATTAAGTAGGTGATTAGTGAATTAACCCTTAATTAAGTTTAGATTAAGGAAGGAAAGGGGTTTAGGGAATGGCTTAGGAAAAATTTTCCAAATCCATTCCATATACCTCTTCTTCACTTAAACAAGGCTTAATTTACTTAATAAGGGGCTAAACCACTATTCACATGCTTAATTACTCTTAATTACATAAAGAGAGTGATTAAGGATTCACTAATTTATTTCCTTAATTAACTCATCAATAAATCTCAAGAAAATTAGGAGAGATAGAGGTCATCCCACTAAATACACCAGAGAAATTTGAAATAAATTAATAAAATAATTAGAGAGTAATTAATAATAAATTTTCATTAAAACCTAATTAAGGAAATACATTGAAAAAAAATCCATTAGAAACATTTTAGATTATTCTCTTAAAAAAATATCTTTACATGCATTTTATTGTATTTTATGATTTTTCTAGAATTATTTATGCAATTATGAAGATTCAGCCATTAAGGATAATTAATTAAATCCCTAGTCAAATAACTAATTCCATCGTGCCACATGGAAGCTGAAACGGTGCACACTTTCCACGTGGCATGATGAGATTCGTCACTTAAGTTGTCACATCCCTATGTCATGTCAGCGACGGTGCTACGTAATTTCTCCTCACTCGTCTGATCTAAGATCTGATGGCTACGATATAACCTGTGGTACTTAAGGCATTAAATCAGAGATCCTATACAGCTTGATCATGGTTGTCCATCCAAAATGCATGGATAGATTGCCCATGATCGGTCCCTGAGCTCGCTTGTAGGAAATGGGAACCATCCACTCTCTAAAGCAAGATCCAAGCTCGATTAAGCTCGGATTGAGCTAAAACTCAACCCACACCATCATCATAAAAGGGAATGAAGATCTAACAGTCCATCCTACTTAGGGTGAAACTTTCCTTCACAAAGGGCCAAAGAAAATTCAAATTATGCTTAATTTTGTATACTACATTACCGGAGGCTATCACGCTGAATCCATTGAGGTAGCTTCGCAGTGAGAAGCCTGTTAAGATTTGAGGCTTTGGTATTGAGATCCTTCAATTGGCCAAGGTCACCTTCAAATGGATTCGGTCTTGGTCTGTCCCACCTCCCTTGCCTTTCAAGCTTGGAAGAAGGTTTGGATCAACTCGACTCCTCAAGATGCTTGCAAAAGGAATTGATATTGAGTAATGAGCAAAGTGGAATTTCCCTAGCCTCCCCTTTTGATTTGAAGAAACCGAGAAAATGGAGAATTGAGATGGCTCTGGGAATCTTGGGAGACTTGCAAATTCTTGCTGGCTTCCTAAGTTCAATCAGTATGAGAGTGTAATGGGAATTAGGGAGTATATCCCCTTGAAAGATCGGGACCGCAAGCTCCTTATTTTGATCAAATTCCTCCTGAGTGGGTTATTTTGCTTAGAGCTTGCACATGGTTCATTTTGAGAGAGAGGTGGTAGTGAGGAGTGTCCATGTGCTTGAAATGGGTGGAGGAATGACCATGTGATCATGTCACGGAGGTCAATTTGGCCTTGGGTTGGGTGACCCAAACCCATTGGGTCATGTGCACCACATTAGTGACCATTTGGTCCACTAAGAGGATGCCAAGTGTCCATGAAAAGGAATTGACCAAATTCCAAGTGGTTTGATTTTAGGTTACCCATGGCCTGGGGTAAAATGGTCATTTGGCTTGATTTCAATTTGAATATGTTTGGTATGATTGAAAAAGGGCCAAGTTTCAATGAATTTGGAATTGATTTGATATGATTTGGCTCATGTTGACCCATTTAGGTCAAAATGGGTCAACTTGGGTCAAGTTGACCAATTGGTCAAATTCCATGGGTTGTTCATATGACCATTTGAAATGATTTGATATCATTGGTTTGTTTCAATTTGGTTTAGATTTGGATTTTGTTCATTTGATTTCATTTAGGTCAAATGGGTCAAGTTAACCCATTTGACCTATTTGGGTTAGGTCATGGGTTGGTTTATGTTTCATTGGTCATTTGAAATGTATTGGTATCTTTATTTCCAATCAATTTTGGCTTAATTCAATTTTGGCTCAATTTGACCTTTTAGGTCAAGTTGGGTTCAAGGTCAATTGGGCTAGGTTGGGTCTAGTTGGCCAATTAAGGCTTTGGTCAAGTTCAACAAGTGATTTGGAATGAACTTGACCCATTGGTTTCAATCAATTTGGCTTAGATCAAGTTTTGCACTTTTTGACATTTTAGGTCAAGTTGGGTCAACTTGGGTCAAGTGGCCAATTGGCTAGGTTAAGCTCAAATGATGACTTGGTCAAGTTCAAACATTGATCATGAATGAGTTTTGATCAATGGTTTCATTTGGCCTATGGTGGATTTTGCTAGTTTAGTTTCATTTTGGCTAAGTGTTGACTTAGTCAACCCTTAGGTTTGGCTTAGTTTGACCCAATTTGAGTGATTGATCATCTCATGATGATTGTTGCTCCCAAGTGGGGCTTAGGTGGGCTTAGTTCAATCCAATTTGGTTAGGATTAGAATTTGGCTAATAAGGGGTATTTTAGGTCAATTTGGGTAAAGTGAGCCTAAGAGGGTTAAATGGCTTGGTCAAAGCTTGATTTGAGTTTGATTGAACTCACATATGGACTTATGATTGAAATATAAATCCATTTGCAAGTGGTTTGAAGTCAAATGAGTTTTGATTCATTTGACAATTTCAAGTTCAAAGGGTGAACATGAATTTGACTTGGGTTTGATTTTGAATTTAGTTTTGGTTTGATGATTGAAGTTTATGTTTATATTTGATTCATGATTGAAGGATTGATTGAATCATGAAGAAAATCAAGGGTTTGCTTGATTTGAATTTGATTTGGCTAAGTTCAAGAATTTGACTTGAAAGGCTTAGGAATTTTTGAATTTGATTTTGAGTTTTGGAATTAGTTTGGTTATTTTAAATTTATATTTCATTTATATTTGTGAATATAAATGAGAATATAAATGGGTTATGAGAGAATTTCTTGAATTTGAATTGATTTGGATTTGATTTGAGCTAAGTCCATAAGAGGGAATCAAAGGGCTTAGGAAAGATTTTTTTTATTTTTTATTTTGGAATTTGAATTTGAGTTTTGGATTTAGTTTTGGTTATTTGGATTTATACTTCATTTATATTTGTGAATATAAATGAGAATTTAAATGAGTTATGAGAAAATTTCTTGAATTTGAATTGATTTGGATTTGATTTAAGCTAAGTCCATAAGAGGTAATCAAAGGGCTTAGTAAAGATTTTAGGTTTGATCATGGAATTCAATCATGGGTTTCAATCATTTGGAATTGATTCATGATTTGAGAAAATCCATTGGAATTGATTTGAGATTTGTTTTTGGAGTTGAAGTTAATTTGAGCTTGTAGTTTGACTTGAAAGAAGGAAGTGAGGATATGGTTCAAGCTATAGGGTAGGTAAATTTTCCTAACACCCCTAAGGCATAACCTATTCCTATGGTTAACTCTTCTATATTTCTAGGGTTAGGTTAAGTGCTCACCTAATCACTTGAAGTGTCTTAAGACTAAGGAACTCTTATTATCTAAGAGGAATCCTATGTCTAAGATGGAGGGGTTGAGAGCTCATTCTAAAAATGATGTCAACAAAGGGTTATGAGAAAATTTCTTGAATTTGAAGTGATTTGGATTTGATTTGAGCTAAGTCCATAAGATGAAATCAAAGGGCTTAGGAAAGGTTTTAGAATTTGAAATTCGATCATGGGCTTCAATCATTTGGAATTGATTCATGATTTGAAAAAATCTATTGGAATTGATTTAAAGTTTTGGTTTGGAATTGAAGTTGATTTAAGTTTAAGGTTGATTTGAATTTGGAGTTTGACTTGAAAGAAGGAAGTGAGGATTTGGTTCAAGCTATAGGGTAGGCAAATTTTCCTAACAACCCTAAGGCAAAACTTATTCTTATGGATAACTCTTTTAATTCTTTAGGGTTAGGTTAAGTGTTCACCTAATCACTAGAAGTATCTTAAGACTAAGAAACTTTTAGTGTCTAACAGGAGTCTTATGTCTAAGATGGAGGGGTTGAGAGCTCATTCCAAAAATGAGGTCAATAGCTCTCTACTACCTTAGTTGTCATCTAATTCCTACTGAAGCAAATGACCCACCAATTGAAAAGCATTTCTTAGATTTAATCTTTGCATCCCAAAAGCTACGGCACTACATGCTTTCTCAAAAGGTGAATCTGATCTCCAAGATCAGTCCACTGCAATATCTCATGACATTACCGACGTTATCCAAATGGTTAGCTCAATGGTCCATGATTTTATCACTGTTTGAAATCACATTTGTACCCCTCTATGCTATGAAAAGGCGGGCACTAAGGAATTTCTTAGCAGCAGACCCACTTCTTGTTGATTCTCCTCTTAGAGATGACCTCACCGATGAACAAATCATAAACTTAGGGAACACTAGCATTCACCATTGGGAGATAAATTTTGATGGTGCGGCTTCCTTTCATAAAGGAGAAGAACCACAATCTACTCTTCCAGGGATGGTAAGGGTAGGAATTGTTCTCTTAACTCTGAACCGTGATGTAATGAGATTCTCATATCATCTGTCCTATCCATGCACTAACAACGAAGCTGAATATGAGGCTCTGATTGCTGGTTTGGAGTTTGCCATTACACTATGCATCCAGAGCATCAAAATCTTCAGGGATTCTCAGTTAGTTATCAACCAAATTGTTGGGTCTTACAAAGTTCTAAAGCCTAAGCTCAATAATTACCAAAAGTATACCATGGTGTTGTTGGCCCAAATCCTAGAGGCCACTATCTACAAGATTCCTCAAGCAGATAACACATTAGCAGATGCATTGGCCAAGCTTGCCAAAGAGTTGGCATGTCCGGAAGATAAGTCCATTCTAATAAGGGTCCAAAATAGACAAGTCTTATCCCTTATTGATGTTGAACTCATCGAGAGACTATCTCTTGAAGAGGAGGTTATCGTTGCCAAAAAAGATGATGAGTTAGATTGGAGGAAACCATTCATGGATTATCTAAATATAGGCAAACAATATCAAGAGAAGTCACTAGCACATCAGGTGAAGCAGAGATCCCTTTCCTATGATCTTATAGATTTATCATTATATCATCATATTGTTCAGACAAACATGAAGCGTAGGATCATAACACTCGAAGGGTGAGCTCATCAATTCGATCAGATGATGAAAGCCAAAATTAAAAGACTAGGATACTATTGGCCTTCGATGATCATAGATTGCATTGACGTAGCTAGGAGATGCCACCAATGTTAGGTACACGGTGTGGTCCTACATCAACTACCCAATATTCTACACATACATGGCTTAGAGTTGGGGTACCAACATATAAACGGTCAATCCTCCTTCTTGTCACCGGTTCATTCTAGCTGCCATAGACTACTTTTCCAAGTGGGTGGAGGCAATCCCACTTAGAGAGGTTAAAGCTCCGCATGTGCTCTAGTTTTTCAGGAACCATATCATGTATATGTTTGGGGTGCCTTGATGAAATATATCTGATAATGATATTGTATTCAAAAGCACTAAAATCAATAGCTTTTCCCTAAGACACAACATAGATTGGAGATATTTTACCATCTATTACCCAAGGGCAAATGGTCTAGCAAAAGCAATCAACAAAACTCTCATCTGGATGCTGAAGAAGACACTCGATGACAACAAGAGACAGTGGCATGAGCAATTAGTTGAAGCCTTGTGGGCTTACCGCACCACATACAAAACTCCAACTTAATATACCCATTTCTTATTAGTGTAACTCCCATCATTAAGGATAGCCATGGGTAGTTATATCACAATGGAGAAGAATGCCAAGTTGCAGTTGAAAGAGCTCGAAGGTTTGGAGGAGAGACGCCTCCGAGCATGCCAGAACCTCGAGTTGTACAAAGCCAAAATGATTCAAGCTCATAACAACTTGGTCCATCCTAGAGTTTTTAAAGTAAGAGAGCTTGTTTTAGTTCTAAGGAGATAAATTATTGCCCATTGAAAGATGGGAGGCAAATTTGAATCCACTTGGGAAGGCCCTTTTGCCATAAAGAAGGCTTACCAAAGAGGATCTTATCAGCTTATAAATTATAAGGGAGAGCACCCCATTCTTCCAATCAATGAGCTCTACTTAAATAAATACTATCCATAAATCTTATTTTAAAATAATCATTAATAAAACTTCTTTTCATATCAAATTATATCACTTATGTGTTAGAAATATCTTCCTCTTGTGAATCTGCCATGACGTGTTTAGGGTATGTGTAAGAGAACCCAAGTGGCATCATATCCTTCATTAAGACAAATACAAACTACACACAATCCTCAAGTGCTATTAGGTTAGGTGTAAGATAACCCAATAGTCATCCTATTTCGACTAGTACAACTAAGTTAGGTGTAAGGGAACCCATGCGGCATCCTTTCTTAGTGGAGTCACAATTGCCCCTATGGCACCATTTTATCCATTCTTCTATGTGTTTAGGGTAGGTGTAAGAGAACCCAAGCAGCATCCTATTCCCTCTTTTACAACACAAATGAACATATATCTTTTGTCTCAAGTTATTTTGATGTGGGAGTAAGCCCCCGATGGCACTCACTCATTAGCTGCTCTAAGTCAGGATGATATGCTACCTTGTTAGTCTGTCATCCCAATCGTCACTCATATGGCAGATGTGAGTCTCCGCTCTTTCTTCCTGACTTGACCATTGCAAACCAATAAGCACCTTATTAGTTTGGTAGGCCTTACTACACAACCAATAAGCTACCTCATGTTGACTTTGTTTAAGAGAATGTAAGCCTACATGCTTTCTTCTTGGACTAGCCTTCATGCACTAACTATGTCGAGTATATTTGAGGTTTAGGGTAAGTTCCCAAATGGTTCATTTCCTCCTGATAACTTCAATCTTGGGTCTAGTCCTTACATATGACTCCTCGCTTTGTAGTCACCCTAGGTCAGATAGCCCCTATCGAGCGGAAGACAGACTATCACGGTGATCAATTTCGCTTTAGAGAGATGTAAGTCTACACTCCTTTTCTCTAGACTGATTGGCAAACAATGATGGGCACCTTAGGTTGGTTGGTTATCATTATGCTGATAGCAACCCACCATTCGGAAACACCACTCTTGGCAGATGTGAGTCCCCGCGCTTTCTCCTTGAGTTGGCCACCGTATACCTATAGGCTTTCTTTTACAGGATTTTGGATAAGGCCCCCAGTGGCACCTCCCCTATGGGCACTCTATTTGGATCACGTCCTTAGTGACCCCATTTAGACACTACCTCGGTACTCTTGGATTGGATAGTTTCCCTTTTCTAGTTTCCACCCCTATCGTTAAAGAATTTTTCTTGCGGATATGCAGATTCTCCCTTGGTCTAGTAAGTCTGAGATAGGACTAGGCTGATATGAGCTCCTTCTCAGTGTGGTCCCTCACAAACCAATAGGGCCCATGATAAAATAAAATAAACAAAATATATCTTCGCTTGTGGATTAGGAATTCAAGCCCCCAGGGGCCCCTTTCTAAAGCAAGCATCCTGTCTTTAGGGCAGTGTAAGCAAAACTCCCTATAGGAATTGCCTGACTACTTCGAGTTGAAATAATTCCCCGAGTCAACACTCTATCAATAGTCACCCTTAAGGCAGGTTCAACTTATTGTGCCACCAACGAGTCACCCCAACGGTCATCTTTGCATTAAAATATATAAGTCTATTACACATTCTTTCCAACATGACCATTAGCATAGCAGGTCGTTCAATTTGTTGCAAGCAACCGATTTCCCAGTGGTTCCTTGTGTAGGAAGATGTGAGTCCACATGCTTTCTTCCTAACTTGACCATTGTAGACCGAAAGGCACCCTTTAGGTTGGTTAGCTCTACCCCGCAATCGGTAGACTATCCCTTTAGGTTTCAAATCTAAGACAGGTATAGGCTAATATTAGCCCCTTCTTAGTGGATCTATTGCACACCAATGGGATCCATCAAATTAAAACAAATGAAATTAAAACAAATGCAATTCAATCAAATGACATTATCTTGACTACTTCCGAGCCGATATAAGTCCCCCAGCGGCATTCACTCAGTAGTCTCCTAGGTCAAGTTTGATTTATTGCATCCAACAGATCACTCCAGCAGTTTTCGCTTGCTTTTAGAAATATAAGTCTTCCATTCTTTCTCCCTAGCACAACTGTTGTACATCAAAAGGAAACCCTTTAGGTTGGATAGTTCTACCATGTGGTTGGTGGACTACCCTTTTGGATTGGTAAATGCGAGAGATAGGCCGACATGGCCCCCTCTCGATCCATCATGAGCCGATGGGGTCCATCTCAAAATTTAAACTTAAAATAAACAATCAACCAACTTTCTCCCAGTGATACATGGTCATTCCAACTAACCCGGTAAATCTAATTCAAACTTGCATTCCCCAGCGAGTGCACCCTCAAAATAAATCTCATCAAATCCTTATCCTTAGTGGATAACTTGAACCTACTTTCCTAGTGGAAGGTTCATGCATTTATCCCTGGTGGTTATACATTCTAATCCCCAACGGATACTCTACCCAAATCATATCTTGCATTAAAATCCAAACCCCTTATCCCTAGTGGATAACCTGAACATGCTTCCCTAGTGTAAGTTCACATGCTTGATCCCTTAGTGGATCTCTTCTTCTTCCCTTATGCCTATGGCATGCGTTGAGTTGCATTGCACTAAGATCTTGATTCTTTCTACATCTCAAGTTTAGGGGTAGATCATTTATGTTAGTGTTTGTGATCCTTTGGATGTTGTTGATCATCTCGATCAACACCAATATGTGTGATGTGCCTTATCAGTCACACCACACTTATTGGGCGCCCACTGTTGACCTCACTTTTGGAGTGAGCTCTCAACTTTCTCATCATAGATCTAGGATACTTATAGATACTAAGAGTTCCTTAGTCTTAAGACACTTCTAGTGATTAGGTGAACACTTAACATAACCCTAGAGACTTAGAAGAGTTAGCCATAGAAATAGTTTGTGCTTTAGGGATTTAGGAGGACTTGCCTACCCTATAGCCTAAACCCAATCCTTACTTCCTTCTTTCAAACCAAACCTCAAATTCAAATCCAAATTTCAAAATCAAATCCAACTATTGAATGATTGAAATCCATGATTAAATTCAAACACTAAATTCCTTCCTGAGCCCTTTGATTTTATCTTATGGACTTAGCCTTAACCAAATTCAAATAAACTTGAATCCAATTAATTTTCTTAATTATCAAATTCAATCTCAAACCAAATTCCAAATCATAAATCAATTCCAAACTCCAAATGATTGAAACCTAAATCAAATTCTTAATTTTAGCCCTTTTAGCTAAATTCTTGAAGTTGGCTAAATGATAACCAAATCAATTCAAAACTCATGGATTCCTTCATAATTTAATTATTCCTATAATCATTGACCCAAATATAAACATAAACCATAATTACTAAAATAAACCCAAGTCAACCCAAGCCAAGTCATGTTGACCCCTTTTGACGTGAAATTGTCATATGAACCAAAACCCATTTGGCTCCAAACCACTTGTAATTGGATTTATATTTTAATCCTAGGCTCATGTGTGAGTTCAACTCAACTTGAATCAAGCCATGATCAAGCCAATTAACCCATTTAGGCTCACTTGACCCAAAGTAGCCTGAAGGACCTTTTTGAGCCAAGTTCTAATCCAACCCAAATTGGATTGAACTAATCCCATCTAAACCTTACAGCATAACCACCAATCACCCTAGGGTGATTAATTACCTTAAATTAGATCAAACCAAGTCAAACCTCACATTTGCCCAAGCCAACATTAAGTCCAAATGAAACCCAATCTAGCCAAAATCCATCATATGCTAAATTGATTAAAACCATTGCTTCAAACCAACTCATAATCAATGATCGAACATGACCAAACCTTCACTTGAGCCAAACAAAGCCTATTTGGCCATTTGACCCAAATTGGCCTAAAAAGCCAAAATTGGTCAAATCATGATTTAATTCAAATTTATTGCACCCAATGGCTCAAGTTCATTCTAAATTGATTATTGAACCTGACCAAAGTCATAATTGAGCCCAAGTTGACCAATCGATCAACTTGACCCAACCTAGCCCAAATTGACCTAAACGGTCAAATTGGCCAAAATCTAAATAAATCCAAATTAAACCAAAACAAAGCCTACAATCATTTTCAATTAGCCAATTGAACTTGACTCAATACCTAACGAAACTCAATTTGGTCAAATTGGTCAACTTGACCCATTGACCTATATGAACTCAAATGAGTCATAATCAAATCCAAAGCAAATTGAACCAAATCAATGACACCAATACACTCCAATTGGTCATGTAAACTTGACCCAATTTGACCAATTGGTCAACTTGACCCAACCTAACCCAATTTGACCTAAATAGGTCAGATCAAGATAAATCAAATCAAATAAACTCCAAACCACTTAAAATTTGGGCTAACCCACTTTTAACCCATTTCAAATCTACCCAAATCAAACTCATTACAATGACCACTTTGCCCTTTGGACTAAGGCATCCCATGAGATAAGACACATGCATATTTGGTCATTTTCTCCCCTTGGCCACTTGGCACCCATTCATAGGTCTACTTAGGCACCAATGACCATGGCTGACTTGACCCAAAGGTGGTTGGGTCGGCCATGACTCATGGGGAAGTGAAATAACTTCCTTATTCTCATTAGAACATTTCAAACCACCAAAGACGTCCACTACCTCCCTTGGTAGCCACATCCACACCCTTACCCAACCAAATCGAGCCACATTATCCACCCAAGGACCTCCATAACCCTTTAAAATGGCCAAATGATAAAAAAAAAGCCAAACTAGCCATAGCCATCGATCCAAATGAGGGGTATACTCATTTTCACTCAAACTAAGGGGACACATTGATTCAACCCTACTCAAAGAACTCCATCCGAGCTTCCTCTTGCATTTCCCAGCTCCCCAAATCCTCTACTCTTGGTTTTATGAAAAATTGAAATAGGGGAGGTCACCTACGATTTCTATTTGCTCAAACCTCTATCAAAGTGCGATTAACTTTGCACACACATTCCTTGGAGCGAGAAAAAATCATTTCCCATTGCCCCGGACCGTCGAAAGTAGGTGTTCGACCAAGATCAATTACCTATGCCTCGTGGATTGGTATTTCAAGCAAACTATACCAAATTAAAGAACGTGCAGCTCAACAGAGCTTCATTTCTACCAAATGAAGCTTTCTCAATCATTGGAATCACCAGTCACAAGCTCTGGTGAGGTATGCCATTAAAATTGATCCTTGAATAAAAATATGTTGGTCTTTTGTGAAAGAAAGTTCTATGTCATGCGATTTCCACTGTTAGATTTGCATGTTATGCTTCCCCGAAGGTGTGGGATCATTTTCATCCCCATTCAAGCTTGGGTGAGCTCAGATCGAGTGACAATCGATGGACAGTAGCTGTCATTCACCGTTCAAAAGGTGATAGATCATGAACTGTCCATTCTACGTGATCAGAATTGGTGATCCTGATCTGATCACGTGTAGAACCTTTGATTAATCCTTCAAAACTGTGCATTTAATCATGGTCATTCGATCTTAGATCAGATGGTCCACGGAGTTACTGCGTCCGTCGCCATCTGACTCAACCTTCGGATGTGATAACTTAAATAGCCACTCTCATCACGCCACGTGGAAAGCGAGCCGCATCAGCCGCCACATGGCCCAACGGGATTAAGGCTTTAATTATGTTTAATTAATTTATTTTTAAGCCTGAAACTTCCAAAGTTTATAACTAATCATAAAAAAATCTAAAAAATACAAACTTGGGCTTTTTAAAGATATTTCAGAGTAGAATTTAGGAAATTTATTATTAATTAATTTTGAACAGTGATTTTGGATTAATTAAATTTTAATTAGAAATATAATTAGCTTAATTATTCTTTAATCACCCAATTGATCTCCAACTTTTTGTGGATGTTTGGGGGGATGACCTTTGCCTCCCCCATTTTTCTTGGATTTTAGTGGTTGCTTAATTAGGGAAATCAATTGATTAAGTCTTAATCACTTTCTTAATTTAATTAGTGATAATTAGTGAATGAATAATGATTTAATTATTTAAGCCTAATTACCTCATTGAGCGTGAGGAGCTTGAATGTGGATAGGATACTTTTCCTAATTCATTTCTTAAGTTTTAACTCTTTGGAATTTGATTAGTTAATGATTAATGAGGTTTAATTGCTTAATTAATTAATTAATATCCAAGATAAAAATCAAAGCCTAATTGAGTGTTTGAAGTGACTTAGGGTTAAGGATTGAGTCCTTGTCCTTGATCCCTTTCCCTAAGTCAATTTCATCATTCTAATCAACATATAATCAAAGAATTCAATCAATTAATTAACAAACTTGATTAACTCAATCTAAAATTTACTTCATACCTAAATAATATTTAATTAACCTTGGGTAGCTCTTTCGGTGTTCAATAACCTAAAGTGGAAGATAATGAAATTATGTTTAGCTCACATGTGTGAGAAGACCATAAAAGTAGTTAAATGAGATCGCTTAAGCCTAATTAACTATTAATCATGAGTCAATTGCATTAGGCCCCTTTCATTTCTTAGGAGCATTGTAAATTTGCTTTTCATGTGGTTGCATATCATGTTGTCTCATTATTAATTAGTTAATTAACTTAAGGTGATGTAGGTAAGGGTTAATTAATTGGCTTAATTCATATCCTAACCTAATTATACTATAAAATCAACTTAATTACTTCTTCATTAAACCAAATTAACTCACACATGGGAAACATGATCAGGATTAGCAAACCTCTTTCATTTCCTAAATCAAATAAAACATAAAATTAAAAATGTCATTAAAGAACTTTGATTTATTTTAAATAGCATTATTTAGTATGATTGTCCTTAAGAATTAATTGGGATGAATAAGAACATGTGCTTATGTTCCTTTATTTCATTTCAATCATGTTAAATGTTGCATACCATATGTAATCATGCATTCATTTCTTTTAAAATTAACTAAATGAAATGATTTCTTTTATGTCAAATTGAAAGTAGTTATTTAAATTAAAAATAGGTGTGGCTATTATTACTATTAAAATAAAAGTTATTTTCAAAAGACTATAAATCAATTATAATATATGGGGTTATGTTAATTACAAATATCTATAAGTTTGCATGTTTGATAATTTAAGATATGCAATATGAAGCTTTCTTTTCTTATCTTATATGGATTTGCATAAGATTTATAAATGTATAGTTCATTTAAAAAGAACACAATATTTGTCTAAATCTACTCCTATGCATCTCCATGCTAAAACTTAAGAAGAATTTCATATCACATATGAAAATCATATAATCAAATAAAATATGACTTCTTCCATTACTTCTCGTTCTTGAGATTCTTTTTGTACATTCACTTGTATCTGAGAAAATTTGTATATTAGTCTGGATACCCCGGGGATACGAAGCTTTAAATGGCCCTAAGTAGGTTTTGTACCTTATACCCCTGGTGTGTAGAACAATGGTGTCGTACTCACTTAAAATTGTTATGCATATATATGTATGATATGACTAATGAATAAGAATCATAAATCAAGTACAACTTTTGCATGGGTTTTCCTATCCTTATAGTTGATTATGCATCTATATGTATCTAAGAAAAGTGGTATATTAGTCTGGACACCCTGAGGCTATGAGACTTTAAGTAGCCCTAAGTAGGACTGGTACCTTATGCCCTTAGTGCAGAACAATGGTGATGTACTCACTTAAAAATTTTATACATGTGAATGTGTAAATAGATAATGGATAAAAAATCTCTCTTTTCTATTAAAAAGACATGCATTCATAATTCAATCAAATAAAATATTTAAATTTCAAACACACTTCTTTGCATTCATCATTTAAGTGTGCTAAGACATACATTATATGTATAGGTATGCTTAGGATTTAATCATATGCATGATATTGTGGGTGAAAAATATCCCATTCCCCTTTCAAAAAAAGAGAGGATAAATGAAAACAAAAATATATGCCTTGGTCGAGATGCCACACAGATTCGCATATGTTCTTATTAGGATGATCGGATACGACATTGAGGAGAGGTGTACAATCTCGAAAGATAGAAGTCACCACCCTACAATGGACATAATCACCTTAATAAGGACTAAGACTATGGTTCTTGAAATACTAGATTCTTCCCCACTTTACATGGAAAAGTAAAGTAGGGTTTATTTAAATCGAGTTCATTAAGTTCCCTCTAGAAAGCCGAAAGCCCCCCATAGTTACATCCTAAGGAAGGGAATTTCTTAAGAATACTCTCAATTAAGGTATATGATCATTGTCTCTAAAGATTTCAATATGTAGGATTATCAATCGATTAGTTTATTTTTGACAAATCAAGTGGGATCGATCAAGAGGAGGGAGTTCTTATCAAAGCCAAATGAAGATAAGTAGGGGATGCTTAGAATATTAGGAAACCTAGTAAGCACCCTAAATTATCCTATGGTTGGGCTTTATATTTTTGAAATTGATTTATTTGTTTGGGTTGAATTTTATTAGAAATCTAGAGCTTACAATTCCATCACACAATATGGTGAAAATACCTAAGAGGTGAGGATTTATGCTTGTAGCCCGTAGAAGGGAGAAGCTACCTCAAAACCTGAATCTATGGAGCTTTAGGGAGGGCTAAAAGCATGACATAAATCTAAGGCGAACATCGGTATTTGGTTCACCTCCACAAGAGAGGACAAAACCACCCGACTGATTTGACTTACAACCATCTGGGGGTGGCTGCCAACTATATCCTTCTATGATTTTAAATACATGTAGATAAGTCATATGTTTTATGCAAGATAGCTAAGCTATTATTTATTAGAAAAGAGACTAAGTCCTTAAACTCACTCCCTAAGAGACTAGATCATGTAAGGGCATGAAAAATGACCTAGATCTAATGCAAATTTTTCATATGTTTTATTCTCATTTTTGGATAATTATTTGACACAGGCTATAGGATTCATATGCCTAATGCATGAAAAATTAGATTATGGGCCAAAAATGCGAGAAAGAAGGTGAGTTTCCACCATGGCTCTCAAAGGTCAAGCCAAGTTCACTGGCATGAAAGCCCTCCAAGTTAAGAGTGAAGTAATATGCTTTTTATACATGATGTGAGAAAAGTAATACAACATCTAGCAAAGGGGTTACTAATTATTTTATCTTGATTTATAGTCTAAGCTTTAGGTGAGGTTATGAGTTATTTTATTTTTAATTTGAATTGATTAATTTGGTAGAAAGTTTATTTTTCCCTAAGAGTCTAATCGTTATCCAGGCCATACCTCAAAGCAAGGAAGAAACTAGGAAAAGATGTCATATTAATGCACAAGTTAAATAAATATCGACCAATTTATAAAACTAGTGCAAAAGAATAAGAGGCCATTTGTGGTCGGGCTTCACCACATAAACAAAAAAATTAATTCGGTAGCCAAGCTCTACCCTTATACAACCTAGATTACAAATGAATAAATTATAACCAAGTAAGGAAATTCATGTTTTGGGGTCTTCATCTTCTTTTCTTCTTTCTTCTTTCTTCTTTCTTCTTTCTTTTTTCTTCTTCCTTCTTTTGGATGGTTGGAATGTGGATGCTCCAAAGGCTTCACATTATACATAAGATGTAATCTTATGACCAATGTTCATCCTAATCTCCCATAATAATCATTCCAAAATCTTAATTGCAAAAATACATGAAAATGGGAAAAAGGAAATCTAACTAAAATTTGTAAAATAGAGATTAGCTAAACACAAACAAGACAATCCCAAGCATGTATATATATAAGTTGGCAATGGCAATGGCAACCTCTCCTTGTCTTTTTTGACAATGGCAACCTCTCCTTCAAGAGAAACTCTCTCGATGAGTTCAGCATCAATAAGGGATAGAACTTGTCTATTTTGGACCATTGAAATAGACTCATCTTCTGGACACGTGAATTCTTTGGCAAGTTTAGCCAAAGCATCTGCTACTGCTTTCTCTCCATAGGGAATCTTGTAGATAATGACTTTAGGGATCTAGGCCAACAACTTCATGGTGTACTCATAGTAATGATGAAGCTTGGGTTTGAGAACCTTGTAGGACCCGATAATCTGGTTGATGACCAACTAAGAATCACCATAGTTATTGATGCTCTTGGCACACACTGTAATGGATAACTCTAGACCAGCAATCAAAGCCTCATAATCAAAACCTCTAACCTCACTTTCATCTCAAAAATCTAAAGGTTTAGTAGTTAAGGAAGCCCCTAAGTCTTCCATGGATGTGAAGCCGAAGTGATTCTTTTTGGGTTCATCATCCTCAAGCCTTGAAGTTGATGTAGAACATGAGGAGGATTCATTTAAATAATTAATGGAATTACTATTTTACTTTTACTCACCTTGTGTTTATAATCTTATACAGAAAGGTTTGGTTCCTCATACATGGTCCAAGCACAGGCCAGAGTAATTTGAGAAGCTGTGGAATAATACAAGCAGGGAAGCACAATCACGATCTGGACTAGGATTTGGTATAGTAGGTCCAGTCAATGATGATATATCTTTTACCAATCATTTTAATTCGATGGGTTCTTTTCTACACCAACTCTTATGAGAATGTGTGTTTAGAAAATTGATGATTATGATCTTCAAATCAAGGATGCACCTCAGAATTTGAAGAGGGAACCATTCAATAATGACAAGCTTAAGGAAATCAACCGAGATGGAAAAACCCTCCCAAGTACATCGTTTGTTCTAAATGAAGAAAAACTAATGACTTAGTCTTTATTGGTTGAGTTTAAGGACTGCTTTACATGGAGTTATAAAGAAATGCATGGATTATCTCCTGATGTAGTAGTCCATAAACTAGCAATAGATCCTAGTGCTAACCATATCAAGCAAGCTCCTAGGTGCATGCAATTAGAAATCAAACAATAGGTCATTTCAAAAGTCAAGAAATTGATCGATGCTTTGGTTTCACAGGGAATAAAAATACCCTACTTTGTCATCAAAATTAAGAAGAAATTAAATTCACATTTGCATCAATTTAGACTTAAACAAGGCATGTAAGGACAAGTTTCCTCTTCCTATTAATTGGTGGACATCCTCATCATGTAGTGTTCTCTTTCATGGATGGGTTATCTAGCTACAACCAAATCAAGATGGCCCCCAAGCATGAAAGGAACACTGCTTTTCAAACCCGATCGAAAATAATTTTTATAAGGTCATGACTTTGATTAAAATATTCTTTAACCAATGGGCCATGACTTAGATCTTTTACTCATTGACCATTTTGAGTCTTATATTGATGATCTAGTAGTCAAGTGAAAAGGAGGAACACCCTTTTGACTTGAGAGTAGTTTTTGAATAGTTAAGATAATATAACATCAAAATCCTCTGAAGTGTGCATTCGAAGTAGCTTCAGGAAAATTCCTTGGGTTTGTTGTCCAACATCGGGGAATAGAGATATATCCAAAAAAGATCAAAGTTACCTTAGAATTTCCACCTCTTAAAAGTCTAACATAACTCAGATCATTCCAAGGATGGTTGACATATCTGAGATGCTTTATCTCCAACTTATGGGGGGGATGCAAGCCATTTTTAGCACTTATCAAAAAGGGTTCCAAGTTCAAGTGGGATGACAAATGACAGCATACCTTTGAAGATATCAAGCAGTATTTGATGAAGCCATTCTAGCGGTATGCAAGCCACCATCATCTACACTTCTTGCATTGGATGACTCCTCGATGCTTTGTTGGCCCAATACGATGAAGGAATGAGTGCACTCTACCTCACCATCATTAGATTCCTAGAGAAATACCCATCTATTGAAACATTACTTAGCTTTGATCTTTGCATCCCAAAGCTATGACATTACATGCTTCTCATAAGGTGAACTTGATTTTAGAACCAATCCACTGTAGTATCTCATGACATGGCCAATGCTATCCAGATATTTAACACATTGGTCCATGATTCTCTGACAATTTGATATCACATTCATACCCCTCCGTGCGATGAAAGGACAAATACTATTGGATTTCTTAAGACACCCACTTCTTGATTTTACTTTATCTCACCAACAAATCATGAACTTAAGGGAGGTTGACAATCACTATTGGGAGATGTATTTTGATGGTGCAACTTCATTCCATAAATGAGAAGCACCATGATCTACTCTTCTAGGAAAGATAGGGGTAGGGATTATTCTCTTAACTCCAGACCACAATGTGATGAGATTCACATACTATCTATTCAATCCCTACACCAATAATGAAGCTAAGTATGAGGCTTTGATTACTGATTTGGAGTTATCCATTACAGTGTGTGACAAGAGCATCAACATCTATGGGGATTCTTAGTTGGTCATCAACCAGATCGTCGGGTCCTATAAGATTCTCAAACCCATGCTTCATCATTACCACGAGTATACCATGAAGTTGTTGGCCAAGATCATTGAGGTCACCATCTACAAGGTCCCCCATGGAGAGAACATAATAGCATATGCTTTGGCCAAACTTGCCAAGGAATTGGCATGTTTGGAAGATGAGTCCATTTCAATAAGGGTCCAAAATAAACAAGTCTTATCCCTTATTAATGATGAACTCATTGAGAGACTTTCTCTTGAAGGGGAGGTTAACATTGCTAAATGGATGAGGAGTTGGATTGGAGGCAACCATTCAAAGACTTTTTGAACACTGGAAAACTACCTCAAGAGAAGTCAGAAGCCCATCAGGTGAAATAGAGAGCTCTCTTCTACTCTCTCATTGATTTCACCTTGTACCAATAGTCCTTTGACCAAATGTGGTTACATTGTTTAGATAAACATGAAGCCCATGGCATTATGTAAAGGTACATTCAGTCTATGAGCACATCAATCTCAGATGAAAGTAAAGATAAAGAGGGATCTTCTTGGCCTTCAAGAGAAAGTAGCAATTTGGTTCAAGCTAGGGGTAGGGATTTTTGTAACACCCAAGGCATGACATATTCCTATGGCGAACACTTCTAAGTCTCTAGAGCTAGGTTGAGTGTCCACCTAATCAGTAGATGTGTCTTAAGACTATGGATCTCTTAAATTCTAAGAGGATTCTAATGTCTAAGATGGAGAGGTTGAGGGCTCATCTTAAAAATGAGGTCAACACTCACTCTCTAAGAGACTAGATCATGTAAAGGCATGAAAAATGACCTAGATTTAATGCAAATTTTATTACATTTTATTTTCATTTTGAACAATCATTTGACTCAGGCTATAGGATTCATATGCTAATGCATGAGAAATTAGATTATGGGCCAAAATCAATGAGAAAGGAGGTGGGTTTCCACCATGGCTCTCAAAAGTCAAGCCAAGTTTACTGGCATGGGTAGAAGCCCTCCAAGTCAAGAATGAAGTAATATGCTTTTTATGCATGATGCAAGAAAAGTAATACAACATCCAGCTAAGGGCTTGCTAATTCTATTATCTTGATTTATAGCCTAAGCTTTAGGTGAGGCGATTAGTCTTTTTTTTAGTTTGAATTGATTAATTTGGTAGAAAATTTATTTTTCCCTAAGAGCCTAATCATCATCCAGGTCATACATCAAAGCAAGGAAGAAACTAGGAAAAGATGTCATCTTAATGCACAAGTTAAACAAACATCAACCAATTTATAAAACTAGCGCAAAAGAATAAGAGGCCATTTTTGGTCAGGCTCCACCGCACAAACCCGAAAATAAATTGGGTAACCTAGCTCTACCCTTATATAACCCAGATTACAAATGAATAAAATATAATCATCAAGTAAGGAAATTCATGTTATGGGGGGTCTTCATTCTTCTTTTCTTCTTTCTTCTTTCTACTTTCTTCTTTCTTCTTCCTTCTTTTGGATGGTTGGAATGTGGATGCTCCAAAGGCTTCACATGGTACATAAGATGTAATATTATGACCAATGTTCATCCCAAAACTAACTAAAACCTGTGAAATAGAAATTAGCTAAACACAAACCACACAATCCCAAGCGCATATATATATATATATATATATATATATTATTTATTTATTTATTTATATAAGTTGGACTTAGCACCCCACACATGGGTATCCAAGTCCACCTAGCCTATTGGATTATGCTTAGGGGTATAAGCAACCTGCATAGCAAAATCAGTTATATATTTATTATAGCACCCCTTAAGCACAATCCCTTGCAAAAAATAATGGTTAGACAAAGATTGCCCTACCATTTAGTCTACACACATACACCCTAATATCCAGACTAAAATATTACATCACAAAATAAAAGCAAACATCAAACCATGCGCCACCATAGCACAGGACTAGAGTGATGACTTAGTCTAATGTTTGTGCCATATAAAGTTTGTGTGGTGTGCTTAGCTAGGCTTTAAGGTTAGGATTTTCTAAGTGTGAAAAGGTTTAACTTAGAAGGGTAGGTTTGTTTAAGTTGTTTAGTTAATTTGGTTGGTTTTTATTTGATGAATTGATTTGGTTCGAATGAACCTATTCAATTACTAAGTGTTGTAAAGAGAGAAAAAGAGAAGAGAACTTCTCTTTCATCCATACCCTAAGTGATTTCTAAAGTAGATTCATTATTGATTTTTGTTTAGTGAACATTTTATTATGTGTTTTAATTAATCCTAAATTTAGATTTTTCTTAAATAAATCTATTAAAAAAAGGCCTTTTAAGATTAAGTAAAGTGAATTACTATCACAAAACACACAAAATTTTATTTCTTTCCCACATGTGTATCATGCACATGAATGAATCCTAAGCACATCTATATATGCCATGCAAGTATTTAGCACACCTTAACGATGAATGCTAAGAGAGTTTGCTTAAGAGAATTTGGAATGTTTCATGTATGCATGATTTTGTTTAAGTAGAAAAGAGTGATTCTTTTATCCCTTTTTCATATGCACATTTACAAGTATAAATATATAAGTGAGTTCAGCACCATTGTTAGCACCAGTGTTGTAAGGTACAAGACCTACTTATGGCTACTTAAAGCCTTGCAACCCCGAGGTTATCCAGACTAATATACCATTTTCTTAAATACATATGCATGTACAAAAAAAAGAAATGTATGGAAAGAGACTCATGCAAAAGGTTTATGTTTATTTGTTGAGTAGAAAATAATGACTCTTTTATCCATTTTTCATATGCACATTTACACGTATAAAATACATAAGTGAGTACGGCACCATTATTAGCACCAAGGGTGTAAGGTACAAGACCTACTTAGGGCTACTTAAACCTTCACAACCCTGAGGTTTTCCAGACTAATATATCACTTTTCTTAAATACATGTGCATGTACAAAAAGAAATGCATGGAAAGAGAATCATGCAAAAAGTTTATGTTTGTTTGTTTGATTTTGGTTGTTTAATTTATATGTGTGATGTCGAATTCCTTATTGAGTCATGACATAGGAGTGCATAGGAATGGATTTCAAACAAGTGTTATGTCCTTTTCAAATGGACTATACACTTTAAATCTACATAAACCTATGTTAAGAAAGAAGAAAAAAGTCCCATAACACATTTTATACTATTCACATGCAAGCTCATAAGTACTTATAGATAGCATACTTTTCATTTTAATGTTTGGTTTATAAGTTTTGAAAATAGTTTTGGATTTAGTAGTGATAATAGCCATTCATATCTTACTTTAGCCAAAACAAGCAATTTTACATAAAGGAAACTTTTCATTTTAATTTTATTTTCAAAAGACATGAATGCATGATTTTCATATGACATGCACATATAGCATGCTAGGAAAAAAATGAAGTGATGTAAGCATGTAATTTCATTCACTCTAATTAATTTTTAAAGACAATCTTATGAAGTAAGATCATTTAAAGAGAATCAAAAGTTGTTTAAAGAGACTTTAATTTTGTTTTAAGTTTGATTTGAATTAGGAAAATGTGAGAAGGTTTGCTGGTCCTTATACATTCCTACATGTGTGTATTATTTTAATTTAATTTTTAGGTGATTAGATTAATTTTATGTTTTGGTTAGGTTAAGGTGTGGGTTAAGTTCATTAATTACCCCTTACCTATACCACTTCAACATATTTAATAAAATAATTATGAGCCAATGTACGATATAAAACCATAAGGAATTTAAATTAGCAATGCATCCTAGGAAAGAAAGGTACCTAATGCAATTGGCTCGCAATTAATGATTAATTAAGCTAAATGGTACTTTCATAACCCTTCCCACACATATGGGTTAGGTATGATTTCCTTAAGTTACTTAGGTTGCTGAACACCTAAGCATCTACCCAAAAAGGATTGATTAAGTTTCTAGATTAATTTTGGTTTTGAGAATTTGATTTGATAGATTAAGTACATCATTAGTGGATTAACCCTTATTTAGATTTAGATTTAAGGAAGAAAGGGGATTTAGGGAATAGCTTAAGAAAAATATCCCAAAATCATTCCATAAATCTCATAATCACTTAAACAAAGTTTAATTAAATTAATCAAGGAATTAAACCACTATTCACATGCTTAATTAAGCTTAATTACATTAAGAGAGTGATTAAGGGTTCATTAATTAATTTTCTTGATTAACTCATTAATAAATTCCAAGAAAAATAGTGGAGGTAGAAGTCATCCCACTAAACATGCTTGAGATGTTTGGAATTAATTAATGAAGTCATTAGGGAGTAATTAGGATTATTAAGTTTTCAAATAAACCCTAATTAAGGAAAATTTACTTTTCAAATTCAATTTGAAATAATTTTATTGGATTCTCCTTTGAATTATCTTTAAAATGAACCTCACTTTGTATTTTTTTTTTTTTTTTGGATTTTTCTGCAATTAGTTATGAATTTATAAAATTTTAATTGATTTAAGTGATTTTTATGAATTTTCCTAATTTATTTTATTAAAATAAATCATTTGACACTCAAAATTCAATATCTTTTAATCCAAAGTTCATTTTTGACATAAAATTTTTATGGAAGGAGTATTTTAACATCAATTTTAATCTCTAAAAATTTCAACTTAATCTAACATGTATTTTTGGTTTAATTAATAAAATTTTATTTTCATTAAAACACAAATTAAGCTCAAAATTCTCAGTAAAATTTGGGGATTTTATATTTGTTGGATTCCTCTCTAAAAGAAGAATCCAACGAGCCCTTGTTTGTAATTTTTGGTTAAGTATTTTATTTTCTATCAAGTTTTAGTTAAATCAAAAAAATCTAATTTTTGTATTTTATATACGTGTGGCGGCATAGATGCCATGGCCACATGATTGGATGTGGCTGCAATGCGCTCACCATGCGCACCGGGGAATTGGCAGCGTGTGCAGCTTCGTGGCGGAAGACTAGTAAACACACAGGATGGTGACCTGTAATTTGCTCCGGTCCGTTCGATCGCCGTCGACGGTCTAGATAAATCCGCGAACCATGCTGGGATCGGCGTGGTCGGTATGTGATCGAGCCATCCGATCACACGCATGATCGGATGGTCGATCATTAAGCAATCAAAGGCGGTGTGCGATTCACATGATCCAAGCCGTCGATCCCCTGACGTGATTGACGGCTCACGCTTTCCATGGTGACAGTAAAAACAAGGCTATTTTTTGGGAAAAAAAAGAGAGATTTTAAGTAAAAATTTGTCCAAATGGACTCATTTTCACATCGATTCACACTAAAAAAATTATATTTTCTAACTGGTATGATTTTAAGTAAAAAATGTAGGATTATCTAGGGTAGATTCCTAAAAGTTGTACAAAAACTAATAATCCTAAAGCCGGCTATAGTTTTTTGAAAGTTACCTCACCAGGGATGATTTTTGGCGGCGGTGATGACTCGAGCACACTATTGAGTGAGGGAAGAGGCCTTGGAATGAGCTTGGATCTTCTCCTTCATGTCAAAATGAAGTTTTCTCTCGTGATCTTTGTTTCCTCACTAAAATCCACTTAGTTTTGAAGTATTTCTCTCCAAAATGAAGTGGGGGTGATTGTCAATGGCTTTGGGTGCCCTAGGAGAGGGAGAATGAGAGGAATGGGGGTTTTCTTCAGCCTCTAATGCCTTGGAATCAAAAGTGAATGAAAATAAACCATTTTAAAATTTTATCTCCAAACACATGTCATTTAGCTTGGGGTGATTGGAAATGGAAGAGAATCATCCTAGGTGGCTCCCTATGGTTGGCTAAGGCATGGAAAGTGGTTGCCATGAAGGATAAATGGGTGTCCTAGCTAAGAAGAGGTGAGAGTCATTTATGCCAAGTGTTCCAATGGGAGAGGTGAGGTGATTTCACCTCCCCATGAGTCATGGCTGCCCCAACAACTCCTTGGGTCATAAAACCAGTGTCCTTGGTGCCTATGTGGACCAATCGATGAGTTTCAACTGGCCAAGGAAGAGAAATGGTGTCTTTTCTCATGGGATGCCCTTGACCTAAGGGTAAAGTGGTCATTTGATATTGAATTTCATTTGAGAAGATTTAAAATGAGTCAAAAGTAAGTTGGACCAAATTTCATGTCATTTGAAGTTCATTTGGTTTAATTTGGGTCAAATCGGGTCAAAATTGGTTAGGTTGACCAATTAATCAAATTGGGTCGAACTAAGAGTTGGGTCAAGTTCAAATGATCATTTTGATTGCATTGGTTCAATTAGTTTCAATTAATTTGGTTTAATTTGGATTTAATTTGGATTTTGGCCAATTTGATTCTTTAGGTCAATTTAGGCTAAGTTGACCGATTTGACCCAATTGACCAAATTGGCTTGAATCATTATTTGGTTTGGGTTTGGTTGATCATTTGGAATATATTGTAAGCTTTGGTTTCAATCATGTTTGGTTTAATTTGATTTTTAATTGATTTGACCATTTAGGTCAAATTGGGCTAAGGTCACTTGGGCTAGGTTAGGTCTAGTTGGCCAATTGGTTAAATCCGATTTAATTGAGGCTTTGGTCAAGTTCAATAGTCAATTTGAAGAAAACTTGAGCCATTGGTTACAATCATTTTATTTTTTGTTGCAATTTGGCTAATTTGTGTTCATATGGATTAAAGGATTGACTTGGTCAATGGGATTGATTGACTTGATTTGACCTAATTCATGATAATTGATTAACCTATAATGATCAACAAACATGACATGAAATTTAGATTGGCTTAAATCACTTTGATTTGAATTGGATTGGAATTTAATTCATGTAGGCCAAATTGGCCACTTTGGGTCAAGTGAGTCAATTGGGTTTAGTTGGCTTGATTCAAGTTTAGTTGAACACACATATGGACTTATGATTGAAATATAAATCCATTTGCAAGTGATTTGGAGTCAAATGGGTTTTGATTCATTTGATAATTTCAAGTCAAAAGGGTGAATATGGGTTTGACTTAGGTTTGATTTTTGAATTTAGTTTTGGATTGAGGATTGAAGTTTGTGTTTATATTTGGATTCATGACTAAAGGATTGAATGAATCATGAAGAAAATTCAAGGATTCTGCTTGATTTGAGTTTGATTTGGCTAAGTTCAAGAATTTGACTTGGAAGGCTTAGGTTGGATTTTGATTGAATTTGAGTTTGAGTTTTGAATTTGGTTTTGGATATTTGAATTTATATTTTATTTATATTTATGAATACAAATGAAAATATAAATAGGTTATGAGAAAATTTTCTTGAATTTGAATTAATTTGGATTTGATTTGAGCTAAGTCCATAAGATAGAATCAAATGGTTTAGGAAAGATTTTTTGGAATTTGTATTTGGTTATAGATTTTAGTTTGATTGATTTGACTTTATATTTCATTTATATATATGAATATAAATGATGATATAAGTGGTTTATGAGAAAATCTCTTGAATTTGAATTGATTTGAGTTTGATTTGAGCTAAGTCCATAAGATAAAAATCAAAGTGACCTAGGAAAGATTTTGGAATTTGGAATTCAATCATGGGTTTCAATCATTTAGAATTGGTTTATAATTTTGAGAAAATCTATTGAATTGATTCAAGGTTTGATTTGGAATTGGTCTGATATGAGTTTGGAGTTTGTCTTGAAAGAAGGAAGTGAGGATTTGGTTCAGGCTATAGGGTAGGCAAATTTTCCTAACACCCCTAAAGCATAACCTATTCCTATGGCTAAACCTTCTAAGTCTCTAGGGTTAAGTTAAGTTTTCACCTAATCACTAGAAGTGTCTTAAGACTAAGAAACTCTTAATGTCTAATAGGGGTCCTATGTCTAAGATGGAGGAGATGAGAGCTCATTCTAAAAATGAGATCAATGAAGGGTGCCCAATAGGTGAGGTGTGACTGATAAGGCATACCGCACATATTAGTGTTGACCGAGATGATCAGCAACGTCAAATGATCACAAACACTAACAGAAATGATCTACTCCCAAACTAGTGGTGTAGAAGGAATCAAGAGCTTAGTGCATGTGACTCTAGTCAGTCAGAGACATAAGAGAGTGAAGGAGGAATCTACTAGGGATTGAGTATGTGAACTTTCCACTGAGGGAAAAGGTTCAAGTCATCCACTGAGGGATGAGAGGTTTAAATTGATTTTAGTGTCGCTGGGGAGAAATTTGATTTGTTGATTTAAGATTTAAAGTTCCACTGGGGATGAAAATGTGAAATCTCCACTAGAGGAGCAAGTTTAGATCATCCACTAGGGAGAAGAAGTTGTGAAATCCATTGAGGGATTAGAATTCGGGGTCCAATGGGGGAATTAGAAAGATTTGCATCTCACTGAAGAGAAGCAAACAAATTTGATTTAATTAGAATATTTTGATTTGTTTTGATTTGTTTTGTTTGCCTAGTTTTTTTTTCGATATTTGTTTAATTGAACTCCACTGGGGAACAGGGTTGAATTTATTTTATTTTGACTCCACTGGGTGAGGTTAGTTAATTTGTTTAAGATTTTTAAATTTTAAGATTTTGAGATAGATCATGTTGGTTTGCGATGGGTTGTACTGAGTAGGGGCCATGGCAGCCTTAATCTAGCTCAAATTTACCAATCCAAAGGAGTAGTCCAAAGTAGGGCTATCCAACCAAAGGAATGCCTTTTGGTGTGTAGTAGTTGTACTGGGAAGAAAGCATAGTAGACTTATGTCCTCCAAAATATGGACTAGTTGTCAAAGTGATCAGTTGGTGAGGCAACGGATTGAACCCAACCTAGGGCTGACTATTGAGTGAATGCCACTAGGGGACTTAAATCAGCTCAAATATAGTCAAAATTAATTTCATTTTTAATTTTGTTTTAGAAGAATCCAATTGATTTGTGATGGACTACACTGAATAGAGACCACGGTGGCCTTGATCTACTATAGGTTTACCAATCCAAAGGGGTAGTCTACCAACCACACAGTAGGACTATCCAATCAAAGGATGTCTTTCAATTTTCGTGCAATTAGGAAGAAAGCTGAGGACTCACATCTTCCACTAAAAGACCACTAGAGTGACACATTGTGAGGTAACATGTTGACCTGACCTAGGGCTGACTATTGAGCAAATGCCACGGGGACTTAAATCTCAAGGATAGTCAAGATTAATTTAATTTTTTTATTTTTGATGGATCCCATTAGTTTGTGATGGGATGAGTAGGGGATATTGGCCTTGATCTCTCAGTTTTACCATTCCAAATGGAGTAGCTTCCTGGCTGAGGGGAGAACTATCCAACCAAAGGGGTGCCTTTTGATTTGCAGTAGCTAATATGGGGAAGAGAGCTCAGGGGCTCACATCTTCCAATACAAAAGACTACTTGAGTGACACATTAGCAGGGTAACATGTCAACTCGACCTAGGGCTACCCGTCGATTTGTGATAGTCTTCCTAGAAAGAAAATGTCATAAACTTACATCTTCCAAAGAAGAATGATTGTTGGGGTAACCTATCTTATGGAAAAATAGATTGAACTTGACCTAAGGGAGACTATGGAGAGTGTCAGGACTTATCTCAACTGTAGTCGGCAATTCTATAGGGAGTTTTGCTAGCACTACCCTAAAGATAGGATGTCTGCTTGGGAAAAGGGACCCTTTGGGGGCTTGAATTCCTAATCCACAAACGAATTAATTTGTTTATTTGGTTTGTTTATTTATCATAGACCATGTTAGTTTATGAGGGATCATATTGAGAAGGAGCTTATATTACCTAGATTTATCTGATTTCAAGGGAGAATCTGCATGTTGAACAAATTCTCCAACCAATGGGGTGGTTACTAGGAAAGGGGGACTATCCAATCCAAAGTAACTGGGTAGTGTCTAAATGGGGTCATGAGGACATAATCCAAAGTAGAATGCTTGGGGCTTAAGGCTTGATCCAACACAGAGAAGATGACATGGCTAGTCATATATCAAATAGGTATTGGATCCAACTCAAGGAGAAAGCTTGAGGACTCATATCAGAGTCTTTATAGTAAATATCAACCAACCTAAGGTGCGGTTAGTTTGTGACAGAAAGCATGCACTCTTCTAATTCTGAATGTGGGTTAGTCTCTTTGGCTTGGGATTCCATCCAGCTAAGGCTTTGAGTGAATGCCACTAGGGGACTTATATCAACTCAAGAGTAGTCAAGAGGAAAGGAGCCATTAGGGGACCTATCCTAAACCTCAAATATACTCAATCTAGTTAGCATATGGTGGTTAGTTCAACATGAAAGCTTGGGGACTAACATCTTCTTAAACAAAGTCAGCATGAGGTAGCTTATTAGTTGGGCAGTGAAGTCTACCAAACTAATAAGGCACTCGTTGGTTTGCAATGATCAAGTTAGGAAGAAAGTGCGGGGACTCACATCCACCTGGCAAATGACCATTGGGGTGACAAACTAGCAAGGTAGTATGTCAACCCATCCTAGAGCAGCTAATGAGTAAGTACCTCAGGGGGCTTGCTCCCACATCAAAATAGCCTGAGACAAAAGATTTGTGTTTGTTTTTTTTTTTGAATGTGTTAAAAGGAATAGGATGCCTCTCAAGTTCTCTTACACCTACCTTAAACACGTTGGTGATTTTGATGAAATTATACCACAGATGGCAATGGGGACTCCCACCAAGAAAGGATGCTACTTGGGTTCTCTTACACCTAACTTAGTTGTGCTAGTCGAAATAGGATGCCTCTTGGGTTATCTCACACCTATTCTAGTAGCACTGGAGAATTATTTTTGATTATGTTTGTGTTGTGAAAGAGAGATAGGATGCCTCTGGGGGACTCTTACACCTACCCTAAACACATCGTGGCGGATTCGCAAGACAAATAAATAACACTTCAAACGAAGAGAAGATTTGAATGGATTGGATTGTAATTTTTGTTGATTGATAGAATTATTTTGAAACATGATTTTTAGGAATAATATTTCTTTAAATAGATCTCATTAATTGAAAGCATCGGGTATTCCCCCTTATAATCAATAAGCTAATATAATCCTCCTCGATAGGCCTTCTCTATGACATAGGGGCCTTCCCAAGTGGGTTCAAGCATGTCTCCCTTCTTTCGATGGGCAACAATCGGTCTCCTTAGGACTAACACAAGCTCTCCTACTTGGAAAGACATAAGGCGGACCAACTTGTTATGAGCTTGAATCATTTTAGCCTTGTACAACTTAAGGTTTTGGCATGCCCATAGGCGCCACTCCTCCAAACCTTCAAGCTCTTCTAACTGCAACTTGGCATTCTACTCTGTAGTGATTTTACTACCCATTGTTATCCTTAGTGATGAGAGTTGGACTTCTAATGGTAAAATGGCTTCAGACCCATACACTAAAGAGAATGGAGTAGATTGAGTTGGAGTTCTATATGCGGTGCAGTATGCCCACAAGGCTTCAACTAGCTGCTCATGCCACTGTCACTTATTATCGTTAAGAGTCTTCTTCAATATCTGGATGAGAGTTTTGTTGAATGCTTCTGCTAAGCCATTTGCTCTAAGGTAGTAGATGGTGGAGCCCCTCTAATCTATACCATGTCTTACGGCAAATTGATGATCTTGGTGCTTTTGAATGCATTATCGGATATAATTCATCGAGGCACCCCAAACCTATATAAGATATGGTTTGCAAAAAATGAAGCACATGCTGAGCTATGACCTCTCTGAGTGGGATTGCCTCCGCCCACTTAAAAAAGTAGTCGGTGGTAGCTAGAATGAACCGGTGAACCTTGGAAGAAGGAGGGTCGATAGGACTCACAATGTCAATACCCCAACACTCAAATGGCCATGAGGCAAATGTGGAGTGTAGAATGTTGGGTGTTGATGTAAGACCACACCATGTAATTGACATTGGTGGCATCTCCTAGTTACATTCATATAGTCTATCATCATCGAAGGCTAGTAGTATCATAGTCTCTTGATCTTGGCTTTCATGTTTGGACCAAATTGATGTGCTCCACATAAACCTAAATGTACCTTGATTATAATGCCATAGGCTTCGTGCTTATCCAAACAATATAACCACATTTGTTCAAAAGAGCATCGATATAAGGTGCCATCCACAAGAGTAAAGGAGAGAGCTCTCTGTTTCACCTGGTGGGATTGTGACTTTTCTTGAGGTAGTTTTCCTTTAGTTAGGTAATCCATGAATGGTTGCCTCCAATCTAACTCCTCATCCTTTTTAGCAATAGCAACATCCCCTTTAAGAGGGAATCTCTCGATGAGTTCAGCATCAACATGGGATAAGACTTGCCTATTTTGGACCCTTATTGGAATGGACTCATCTTTCAGACATGCCAATTCTTTGGCAAGTTTGCTAATGCATGCTACATGTTCTCTTCTCGAGGAACCTTGTAGATGTGACTCAGGATTTGGGCCAACAACTTCATGGTGTACTCATGGTAGTGATGAAGCTTAGGTTTGAGAACCTTGTAGGACCCAACAATTTGGTTGATGACCAGAGAATCCCCAAAGATGTTGATGCTCTTGACACATGTGATGACTAACTCGGGCAATCAAAGCCTCATACTCGACTTCATTGTTGGTGCGGGTTGGAAAGATAGTATGAGAATCTCATCACATCACATTTAGAGTTAAAAAAACTATTCTACCCTTTCTTGGAAGAGTAGATCATGCTTCCCTTTATGAAAGTTGCACCATCAAAATACATCTCCCAACGTGATTTTCAACCTCCCTAAGTTCATGATTTGTTCATCGGAGATCATCACTAAGCAGAGAATAAGCAGGAAGTGGGTGTGTTGCTAAGAAATCTGCTAGTGCTCATCCTTTTACCGCACGGAGAGGTATGAATGTGATAACAAACTGCGAGAGAATCATGGACCAATGTGCCAAACGTCTGAATAAGGTTGGCCATGTCATGAGATACTGTAGTAGATTGATTCTGGAAATCAAGTCTACCTTATGAGAAAGCATATAGTGTTGTAGCTTTTGAGATGCAAAGATTAGAGTTAGGCAATGTTTCTCAATAGGTGGGTAGTTCGCTTCAGCAGAAATCAAATGATGGATGAGATAGTATAGGATGTTCTCCTTCCCTTTATTGTTGGCTTGGGCCAACAAAGGGCTAAGAGGGTCATCCAATGCAATAGTGTAGAGGATAAGTGGCTAGCCCAGATAGGGGCTGCAAAAACTGGCAGCTTCACCAAATATTATTTGATATTTTGGAAGGCATGCTAGCACTTATTATCCCACTTGGCATCCATTTTGACAAGTGTTGAGAATGGTTTGCATCTCCCTGATAGGTTAGAGATAAAGCATCTCAGATACGCCAACCATCCTTGGAATGATTTGAGTTATGTTAGACTTTTAGGAGGTGGCATTTCCAAGATGGCCTTGATCTTTTCTAGATCTATCTCTATTCCCTAGTGTCGGACAATAAAACCAAGGAACTTCCCTGAAGCTACTCCGAATGCACACTTTAGGGGGTTCATTTTGAGGTTGTATTATCTTAAATGTTCAAAAACTACTCTCAAGTCAAAGAGATGGTCTTCCTTTTCTTTGCTTTTAACTACGAGATCATAAACATAGCACTCAACCTAATGATGGATGAGTTCATTGAAGATCTGAGTCATGGTTCGTTGGTATGTGGCACTAACATTTTTAAGGCCAAAAGGCATGACCCTATAATAATAGATTTGATCAGGGTTCAAAAAGCAATGTTTCTTTCATCCTCAGGGGCCATCTTGATTTGGTTGTAGCCAGATGACCCATCCATGAATGAAAAAACTACATGAGATGAGGCAATGTATACCATCAATTCTGGTATAGGAAGAGAAAACTCATCCTTAGGACAAGCCTTGTTTAAGTCCCCGAAATCGACGCATATGCAAATTTGGTCATTCTTTTCTTAAGCGCTACGATCACTGGCTAACAAGGTAGGGTATTTTTCTTTTTAGATGAAATCAGCATCGATAAGTTTCTTGACTTCAGAAATGACCTGTTATTTAATTTCTAATCGCATGCGTCTAGCAGCTTGCTTGATAGGGTTAGTGCTAGGATCTATTGCTATCTAGTGGACTGCTACGTTAGGAGATAATCTGAGCATTTCTTCATAGCTCCATGCAAACCACTCCTTAAACTCAATCAATAGCCTAAGTCATTAGTTTCTTCTTCATTCAGCAATGAATTGATGTATGTTGGGTGTGGATCTTCTTCCATCCTGAGGTTTATTTCTTTAAGCTTGTCAATTATTGAATGGATTTCTTCTTCAAATTTTATAGGTGCATCTTTAATTTGGAGATCATCTAAAGTTTCTAAACACACATCCTCATAAGAGTTGGTGCAGTGTGAAAAGAACCTATTAGACTCCAGATGATTAGTAATAATTAAGCAGTAATCTTCATTGTCGGACACATATGAATCTAGTCATCTTGATAGTGCTTCCTACTGTATTCCATAGCTTTTCAAAATACTCACCTATGCCTAGACCATGTATGAAGAACCAAACCTTCTCAGATAAGATTTTGAATATAAGAGTAAAATTCCATTAATTCTTTTTTAAATGAATCCTCCTCAAGTTCTACATCAATTTCAGGAGTTGAGGATGATGAACCCAAAAAGAATCTCTTCATCTTTGCATCCATGAAAGACTTAGGGGCTTCCTTAACTACTAAACCTTCAACTTTTTGAGATGAAAGTGAGGTTAGAGCTAAGGTTCCCAACTGCTGTCTAATAATTTTACATAAACCTGATTCGAATACTTTGCTTTGTCCGAGGCTTGTCGCCGCCTGATCGAAAGTCACCTCCAATGGAAACCGAGAGGGGTTCGGTACTAATCACATGAGACTCATCCTCCAAGCTGGATTCCAAGTCTATGTGAATAATAGAGGTACTTCTATGAACTACAACATAACCCCTATTGGTTGATGGCCAACCAGGGGTCTTCCACCTCTAGGGTTGCCTCTATTTCTGCCTCTACATCTGCCTAGTGGAGGTCAAGTCATCCTGCCCACATGTCCATATGATGAAATGAACTATGGGTGGAATGTGAGATGCGGCTCCACTTCTTCCTTAATTTCTCTTTCTTGTTCACTTGGATTTTCATTTTTCTTTTATTTTTCTTTTACTTTTTTTTTCTTCTTTTTCTTCTGTATTTGCATTTGAATTTTGTCCAAGTTCATAAGGAAGGATGTTTTGAGGAAGATAGTAGGTCACATCCTCATAAATCTCAACCTCACTAACTGAAAATGACTTTTCATCTCTTTTGACATGATATTTGATCCCATCTTTTCAAAACTTGATGTACTAATGAAGAGAGGATGGAATCATTTTATTTTGATGTACCTAAGGCCCGCAAAGAAAAGTGGTGAACGAAGTATTCAAATCAATTATGAAAATTTTGGCTTCAGTCTTCTAATCACCTATCTCTAAAGATAACACTGCGGAACCTAAAGCCCTCTCACCTTGTTCATTAAATCCTCTCAACATCATCTGATCTCCTCGGAGTGTAGAGATGTCAATCCTCAAATAGGCAAGGGTCTTTAGACTCATAATGTTTACCAATGCACCTGGATCAATGAGAATGCTCACAAGTCTAAATCAGCCCATGTCCACTGTAATGTAGAGGGGACTATTGTGCTTCATTTCCCCCAGAAGAAGGTCTTCATCTTTGAAGGTGATTCCTTGGGTTTCTCTTGAATAATGTGCCTCCTCTCCAATAGTGATCAGCTGAGCTAAGCATATTTCTAGATCAAGAAGAGGCTTGATTAGTGATTCCCTCATCTCTTTGGATAAGATAGGGGCAACATATATGCTTAGCTTAGATGGCAACTTTCTTAGGTGAGAGAGGACATTGTAATTCACTTTGGGTTGGCCCTCCACAAGCATATCCATAGGTGGAGCATCCTGTGGAGGGGCTTCTCAATCTTCTGAACCAATGATTTATTTCCTTCTATCTTGAGGTGCTACCCTAGGAGGTAAAATACTGTCACTATGGAGGTTGACTTTGGTGATCTCTTGTGGAAGGGTAATGGAAGTTTCTACCTGCACATCAGGCTCACCTATAGCTTCTCCTATGGGACCCTTGAAATCAGATGATTCCAAGTCTATCTCAAGAGGTGAACCCGTAGTATTCAAAGTAAGAAAATTCAACTCTGAATCAGAAAGAGAAAGATTAGAATTATTATAATTATTTTGACTTGAAGAGTTTTCATTAGGAGTAGAAGTATACAACCCATCATAAGTGACATAAATATAATTCAAGCTAGCTTTATTCTTTAATTTCATGGATTCGATAGGAGGTACAAAGTAGAAATCAAGTAAAGTAAGTGGGTGATTTGATTTATCCACCGATACAAGAGTTCTACTAATAGAAGAAGAGCTAGCTGAAGTAGAAGAGGTGCTCGCTGATGTAGTAGCTATAATAGTAGACTGGAGGCTATGCTTGATCGACGGTTGCGCTACATGGCTATCCCAGGTTGGCATGAGTCTTGCCGCTGCTTTTCTCAGAGTTGGGGCAACTTGCAAACCTTCCTTGATGTTGGAGGTTTGAGTTAGCTCGGGCACCTTTAAGGAAAATTTCTTGATTTTTTGAACAATCTTCTTAGAGGTACGGGTTAAGTAGATATCCCAACCTTCTTTGGTTTTAGAAGGATCGCAGTCATCCCCAAGGATTACCCTAATGGAACTGGATGGTTGTTCCACAAGGTATTCCTTCAGGATAATTATAGCACTAGTCTTGAAGCTATGTGCAAGCTAGTCCTTGAATGTAAAGCAATCTTCTAAAACATGACCTAGCATGCGTTGGTAGGGGCAAAAGTTAGGATCATTGCTCCTGCCGACTTCCTCCTGCTTCCTAAGCTCGAATAGCTGAAAGTCAGGTTTCTTTAAAAGATTCTTAAATATTTTCCTAACTACCTCCCTCTAAAATGAATATGGTTTATTTAATTTATCCATAAGAGTAGGTGATTGGTGCACTGGATATGTAATGGGAGAGGAGGGAAGGCCATGGAGGCTGGCTAGGATAGCCTCTGGGTGGAGGAGGTGGAAGTGCCTGAGCTCATGGTCTCTCATATTGCTCTCTGGCTAGTTGTTTCCCCTTATCTACTGTTATGACTATCCCCGATTTCTTCTCATATACTTCTGCGGCTTTGGCTTTAATGATTGATCTTGAAAAAGTAACTGTTTTGCCTCTCCTTACAGACTAGTCGCCTTATTGATTAACTTCTCAAAATTTTTGATAGTGAATCCCTTAAGCATGAAGGTGACTGGGCCATAGATATATTTAGAAGAATCTCAATGGTATGTTATTCAGATAGCTACGGCTCGCATTTCATACTCAAGTTCTACCATCTGAGAATGTAGTCAACAAGGGACTCATCTGGGTGTTATTATCCTACAACGAGATCGCCCACAGTGGCCCTTCTATGAACTCCAACAAATCTCTTAATAAAGAGTTGCTCCAACTCAGCAAATGTCTTTACTAAACTATTGGGAAGTTCATCGTACCAATCAATGGCAAGCTACCTAAAAAGATGTAGTAGTGCATCACCGCCATCGATTGCAACCGCTATGTACTGCCCTTCTACCATCAAAGATTTTGAAAGAAGGAGGCACAAAACCCTTAGGATATTGGATGGCATCAAATTCCTCCAAGTAGGGTCTACCCTTTGGAACCAATGATCTTCCTTGGGCTTGAGCCAACCTTCTTTCGCCTACTGCTCAACCATGATTTTGATGTCCTCTTGTATGGAGGTACTATCCACTACCGTCCAACATAAGATGGTGCTATCATGCTCTACTGGTGGTGTAGTCTTGGCTTGATCCAAGACATGCAACAACTCAGGTGGACCAGTTTCTGCTATAGTAGGATGAACTGTTGGGGCTTGATTTTGAAGTACCAAAATTGCCACTAAAAAATCTTCAATTTTCTTTTCCATCCTATCTATTTGTTCATCTTTCTATTTTATTTATTGTAGGAGGTGTTGGGTCGAGTATTATGTGTCTTTCTGCTCGACCACATCACCTACCAATGTCTGCTACTCCCTGGTGTCTACCATGCAGACCCCTGCTAAGTCTCCCAAAAATCATCTTCATTGGGATCGAAGCTTATTTTCTCCTCATCTAACCAATCATACCCTAATATCTCCTTCTTCTCCATGAGAAAATCTACTATCATCAAGAATGATCAATCAAGCAGGCACAAATGATCTTTGGTAGGTGATCTTATCATGTCTTGAGGCAGGACCTCCCTGTGGAGAGTCAACCCTCTCAGGACTGTACTCACTGGAAGAGATATAAAACTTGGTTGTCACTATGTCTGCATGGGGTGACACTCCTAGGAGAATCTATCATCACGGGTGCAGTCACCCTCTCCTCAACTATAATCTCTCTATCTTTAGTGGTCTTTGAAGAGACAACCACTATGCTTCGAGGTTGCCATTCCTTCCACACCATGGAGGGAGAAGATCAGCGGGAGGCCGACCATATTGGTGGTGGTGGATGGGATGGGATCCCTTGGCCGTAGCAGGATCACCAACGGGGTCTTCTTCTCCCCTGATGAGGCCTTTATGGCCTTTCATGGAACTGGAGATGCTGGAACATGTACAAGTGACGATGAACAGGGTGTAGAGCAGTGTGGTGGAGACACCGACTCTCTCTGAAGGAGCTCCCTCATGATGGGTGGTCCCCCATGAGAAAATCTAGGATGATCAATGCGGTGTGACAGAAAATCAATGAGTGCGCCTGCCGATTAAACCTCGCCTCTCCATGGTGATGTAGCGAATGTGGGCCTCCGGCCCTCTCACCAAAGATGCTTCCCCGTTGTGGGGATAAGATCTCAAATCAAATTGACTGAGAGCATAGCTCAGCCAGCAGCAAGGTGAGCAGGAGGCACATATGACCTCCTACTCTCAGCTATAGTGGTGATTCAAGCATTGGTGGAGGTGATAATCCTCTTGGCATCCTCTACAGAGAGAGAGGATGGAATGGGTTCTTGTAACTGTGGGAAGTCAAAATGGGTAACTCCTCAACTACTAATCATGTAACTACCTCCATCTCCCTGGTGATGCGTGTGTCATACCACTTTATCATGCAATTTTTGTTCCTCCTTTGAGTCTTGGTGGGACGGGTGGAGTAAAAGCTAGATCCAATCGCAAAAGCTAGGGAGACAATCCCTGGGATTAGGGGAGACTTACCCTTTGATGGTGTTAATAAGTGGGTGCCGACCTCAGGGTACAGAAAACAACCGGGCACTTGGTGCTACTTTAGTGGAAACTATCACCACCTTCCTCTGGTGAGGACATCGAGTCAGGAAAGTCAATGATGACAGCTTCTTGACCTTTGGTCCACGCGATGGTGAGGAGTGCCCTCACAAGTAATCTTCGCCCCTCGAAACCTCGTCCAAAATGAATGAGGTGGGTGTAGTCGAATAGGAAGGCTAGCGATCAGGGCCAAATCCATCCATGGGAAAGGTAACATACATTTGCCATTCTTATCAACTAGCTGAAACTATGAAACTAAAACTATATGAAGTCTACAATGTTGAAAATAAATTTGAATCATATTTCTGTTGATTTTGAATTTGATTTTAGAAGTTGAACCCATACTCAACATCTTTGAAAGTGTTAAGTCGGATTCAGTTCACTTTGGAAGAGATTTTGAAATTGATTGAAGAGGGGATTTAGAATGTAGACTCCACTTCCAACAAAATTTGAGTATGTTGAAAAAGGATTCTAGTATTTTTAGAGAAATGCCTCCATAGGTTCATGTTTGATTTTAGATTTTGATTTTGAGGACCCTTCATTTAACCCATTTGAGTATGTTAAAGTAAAGGGTCAACTTGATTTTGATTTGAGGATTTTTATTTTTGAAATTCACTTAGAAAATTTAGGTATGCTAAGTGGTGTGTTTGAAAATAATTTCTTCTTATTTTGCCTTGTTTGCTTTATTTTGTGACTCTTTTGTGATTTGAAAATGGAATTCTCATTTAGCAAATTTAGGTATGCTACATAAAGAATCCAAGTGTGTTTTCTTTTTGAAGATTTTTTTGAAAATAGGATACTTAGCAAATTTAGGTATGCTAAGAAAATTAAATGTGTTTCTTTTATTTTTGATTTTTTTTTGAAAAAGAGGATCCTTAGCAAATTTAGGTATGCTAAGGAAACCCAAATTTGGTATGCTAAAGAATGAAGTTCCAATTGTATTTTAAAAATTTTGTGAAATGGAGATTTCACTTAACAAATTTGAGTATACTAAATAAAATTCCAAAATATGTTTCAAATTTTTGTTTTGAAAATGGAGACTTCACTTTAGCAAATGTGGCATGTTAAAATGAAGTTCCCAAATGTGTTTTGAAAACTTTTGTGAAATGGTGATTTCAATTAGCAAATTTGAGTATGCTAAATGAAATTCAAAAAATGTGTTTCAAATTTTTGTTTTGAAAATGGAGACTTCACTTTAGCAAATGTGGTATGTTAAAATGAAGTTTCCAAATATGTTTCATTCTTGTTTTTGAAAAGAAGAATCCTACTTAGCAAATTTAGGCATGCTAAATAGGAATCCAAATGGTGTTTCATTCATGTTTGGTTTTGAAAAGAGGATCCTCATTCAGCAAATTTGGGTATGCCAAATGAAGGACCAAATGTTTGTTTGAATTTTTAATTTTTGAAAAGGTGGACCTTCATTTAGCAAATTTGAGTATGTTAAATGAAGGATCCAAATGATATTTGAATTTTTGAAAAGATAGTTATTGATTCTTTATTTTTTATTTTGGAATATGAAATCTTCATTCAAAATGAATTTAAGTGAAGATGTTCATTTGTACTTTTGAAAATCATGATTGTTAATTTTGAAAATGATTGTTGATTTTCAAAATTATTGTTGCTTTTGTTTTTATTGAAAATGAAACCTCCATTCAAAGAGTTGAATGAAGATATTCATTTGGTGCTTTTGAAAATTTAATTTTTTTATTTTGATTAAAAAGGAAAACCTTCATTCAATAAATTTGAGTATATTGAATGAAAGTGTTCATTTATGCTTTTTGAAAGAAAATGATTGTTGGACTTTATTTTTGAAAATCATATAACAATCTTGAAGATCGTTAGATGAGGGTGATTTTTATAAAAATTTTGTGCATTTTAAAAAAGTGCTCTTTCAAAATTATTATTTTTTCATAAAAGACTAATTTTTCTTTATATTTTGGAATGAACCTTTCCTTACCATAAAAATGGTAAGGAGGAAGTCTTTAGTTATTTATTTCTATTAAATTTTTATTTTCACCTATTGGGGAACCCAATAGGGGTTTTAAGACCTACATGGAATGAGGTCCTAAAACCTAAAGAAGTTGGCTAGTTTAGCTTAAGAATGAAATAAGCTAAGTGCCAATGGAAAGAAGGATAGTCTCGGATTCATATAAAATACAAACCCACTATTAATACTTGAAGACAACAATCATTTACCAAAGATGGATAAAAGAACCCTCTCTAGCGAAGTCACCAGAAAAATCTGTGATAAAAATATTCTCGCCTTCATCTATCCTTTTGAAAAGGAAAAATGAAAATAGAAATATATGCCTTTAGTTGGGACACCATGTAGATCCGCAGATATTTTTTTAGGGTGATTGCATACGACATTCAGGAGAGGTGTACTATCTCAAAAAATAGAAATCACTACCCTACAATGGACTGATTCACCTGAATAAGGACTCTTAAGGACTATGGGTCTTCGTATGTACCAGAGATTCTTCTCCTACTTTACATGAAAAAGTAAAGCAGGGTTTATTTTAATTTGGCATTGTTACCTATAGAGGCAAGCTCTCATAGTTAATTACATCCTAAGAAATGAGATTCCTTAGGAATACTCTCGATTAAGGTAAATAATCATTGTCTTAAAAGATTTCAAGGATAGGACTATCAATCAATTAGTTTATTTTTAAAAGATCAGATGGGATTGATCAAAGAGGAGGGAGTTCTTTTCAGAGCCAAAGGAAGATAAGAAGGAGATGCTTACGATGCTAGATAGCATCTCAAACTATCCTATGGTTGGGCTTTATATTTTTGAAATTGAAGTGAATTACTTGTTTGAGTTGAATTTTCATTAGATATTTAAGGCTTATAATTCCACAATACAAGATCATGGAAATTCCTAAGAGGTGAAGATTTATGCAGATAGGGAAGCAACCTCGGACCTAAATCTAGGGAGCTTTGGCGAGGGCCAAAGCATGACCTAAATCTAAGGCAAAAATGGATATATGGTTTACCTCCACAAGATAGGATAAATCACCCGACTGTTTGGACTTACAACCACCTGGGGGTGGTTGCCAACTAACACCTCCTACGATTTTAAATTCTTGTAGGCAAGTCATATGTTCATGCAAAATAGCAAGGTTGTTATTTATTTACAAAGAGACTAAGTCCTTAAACTCACTCCCTAAGAGATTAGATCATGTAAGGGCATGAAAAATGACCTAGATCTAATTCCAAACATATTATATTTTACTTTCATCTTTGGACAATCATTTGACTCAGGCTTATAGGATTCATATGCCTAATGCATGAGAAATAAGATTATGGGCCAAAATCGTGAGGGGAGGTGTGTTTCCCCACCATGGCTCAAGGTCAAACCAAGTTATCAGCAAGGTGGGACCCTCAATCAAGAGTGAAATAATATATTTTTATGCATGATTAGAAAATAAATGCTCATCCATTGGGGTTGCTAATTCTTTTATCTTGATTTTAACTTAAGCTTTAAATGATATGAGTTATTTATTTTAATTTTGAGTTGATTAATTTAGTAGAGATTTATTTTCCCTAAAGCCTAATGCCATCTAGGCATACATCAAAAGGAGAAATTAGGAAAATATGCCATTTCTAAATGCAAGTTAAACAAATCAAACATTTTATAAAGCTAAGTATAAAAGAATAAGAGATGTGGTCACCACGCACAAACCCAAAAAAATTGGGTAGAAGTTCTACCCTTATACAACCGATTACAAATGAATTAATTACAATTAAGCAAGAAGAATTCATGATGGGGTCTTCATTCTTCTTTTCTTCTTTCTTCTTCTTCTTCTTTGGTTCTCCTTTTTGATGTTGGAATGTGGATGCTCCAAAGGCTTCACATGGTACATAAGACATGTCTTATAACAATGTTCATCTAATCCCCCATAATCATTCCATAATAATTGTAAAATTACATGAAAGGAAAAAAAAAAACTAACTAAAACAGCAAAATGAGATTAGCTAAATAAACCACATTCCCAAACATGTATATAAACAAATTAACTTAGCACCCACATATGGGTACAAGTCCACCTTGGATTATGCTTGGGGTATAAGCAACCTGACAAAAAATAGTTATATTTTTTATTACAACCCTTAAGCACAATCCCACAAAAAATAATAGTTATTTAGATGCTATCATTTCACACACATACACCCTAACATCCAAAATAAAATATTACATCATAAAATAAAAGTAATCATCAAACCATGCATAGCCATTACATAAGACTAGAAGTGGTGACTTAATCAAATGTGTGTGTCATGTAAAGTTTGCATGGTGTGCTTAGCTAGGCTTTAAGGTTAGGATTTTCTAAGTGTGAAAAGGTTCAACTTAGAAGGGTGGTCTCATTTAAGTTGTTAAGTTGATTTGGTTGATTTTTATTTGATGATTTGATTTGGTTTGAATGAACTTATTCAATTACTAATTGTTGTAAAGAGAGGAAAAGAGAAGAGAACTTCTCTTTCATCCCTACCCTAAGTGATTTCTAAGGTAAATTCATTATTGATTTTTATTTAGTGAACATTTTATTATATGTTTTAATTAATCCTAAATTTAGATTTTTTTTTTTTTCCTTAAATAAACCTATTCAACAAGAAAGGCCTTTTAAGATTAAGTAAAGTTGATTAAAATCACAAAACACACAACATTTTATTTCTTTCCCACATGTGTATCTGTTGACCTCATTTTTAGGATGAGCTTTCAACCCCTCCATCTTAGACATAGGACTCCTCTTAGACTTTAAGGGATCCTTAATCTTAGGACACATCTAGTGATTAGATGGACACTCAATCTAACACTAGAGACTTAGAAGAGTTATTCATAAGAATAGGTCCTTAGGGGTGTTGAAAATTCACATTGAACCATTCCTCACCTTCCTTCCTTCAAGTCAAACTCTACTTGATTTTTCCAACTCAAATCAATAACATGATTGAAATCCATGATGAAACCCATAAGTAAAAAATTCCTTAAGTCCTTAATCTTCTCTTTTAGCCAAAATATCTAAACCAATTCAAACTCATGAGATTTTCTCATAATTCATTTATATTCTTTTATTATATTCACATCTAAATGAAATATAAACAAATCAATCAAACAAACTCAAAATTCAAAATCAATTCATGAAATTTCTAAGTCCTTTAAATTTTCTCTTAAAAGACTTAGCCTAAATCAAGATCAAATCAATTCAAATTCATGGGATTTTCTAATAACTCATTTATATTTTCATTTACATTCACATATATAAATGGAATAAAAATATAAATCAATCAAACCAAACTCAAAAATTCAAATCCCTACTTCAAAATTTCTTAAGTCCTTTGAATTCTCTTTTAATGGACTTAGCCTAAATCATGATCAAATCACTTCAAATCCTTGAAATTTTCTCTTGACTCATTTATATTGTTATTTATATTCACATATATAAATAAAATATAAATTCAAACAATCAAACTTCCAAAATCAACTCAAATCTACTCTCCAACCTAAGCTTTCAAGTCAAAATCATGACTTAGCCAATCAACTTTAAATCAAGTTGAACTCTTGATTTTCATGATTCAATCAACCTACAATCAAATCAAATATAAATACAAATTTTAATCAAATTCCAAGCCAAACCCCAAATTTAATGTTCTTCCTTTGAATATGAAATTATCAAATGAATCAAAACCCATTTGATTCAAACCACTTGCAAATGGTTTATATTTCAATCATAAGTCCATATACAAGATCAATCAAACCAAATCAAGCTTTCATTTGACCCACTTAGGCTCACTTGACCCAAAGTGACCTAAAGTACCCTTATGAGCCAAATTTTAATCTAACCAAATTGGATTGAATCAAACTCACCTATGCCTCATCATGATCAACAATCATCATGGGATGATCAATCAATCAAATTGGGACAAACCAAGTCAAACCTAAGGGTTGACCAAGTCAACACTTAGCCAAAATGAAACAACATAAATCCATAGGCCAAATTGATTGAAACATTGATCTAAGTTCATTCATGACCTATGTTTGAACTTGACCAAGTCAACATTTGAGCTAACCTAGCCTTGACCCATTGACCCAACTTGAGTCAAAATGTGTCAAAACTTGATCTAAGCCAAATTGATTCAAACCAATGGGTCAAGTTCATTCCAAATCACTTGTTGAACTTGACCAAAGCCTCAATTGGCCAACTAGACTTAACCTAGCCCAATTGACCTTAAACCCAACTTGACCTAAAGGGGTCATATTGAGCCAAATTTAAACTTAACTAAAATTGATTGGAAACCAAGATACCAATCCACTCCATATGACTAACCAAACTTAAACCTACCCATGACCTAGCCCAAATAGCTCAAGTTGATCCATTTGACCTAAATGAAATAATATGAGCCAAATTCAATACTAAACCAAATTGAATCAAACCAAAGCCACCAAAACATTTCAAATGGTCATATGAACTTGACTCAACCCTTGGTTTGACATATTTTGACCAATTGGTCAACTTGACCCAAGTTGACCCATTTTGACCTAAATGGGCCAACATGAGCCAAACCATATCAAATGAACTCCAAATCCATGAAACTTGGCCAAAAATTTTCTCACATACCCAACATATTCAAATTCAAAATCATCCAAATGACCATTTTATACCCCTAGGCCATAGAACATTTTTTTGTCAAATCCATGGGGAATTTGGTCAAACCCTCTTCATATCACTTGATACCTTCCTAATAGGTCAAGTGAACCCTATGGAGGTGGTGCACCCAACAATGTTTGGGTCAAAATGGACCCAAGGCCAAAACTAGCTCAAATTGGCCAATTTGAAAACCTCCTCCACTTGATTTGAAGCACATGGAGGTTACTAATCCACTCCTTGGCTCAAATCGACCGCCAACTTCAAATCACAACCCTTTCCATATAATTCAATTGGATCAAAATGGTAAAGCCATGCATGTGATTCCATTGGGGAGATATACTCCCCAATTCATTCAATTAAACTCCCATTGTCGATTGAGTAAAAAGGGTTAGGAGCCATCAGAGGATCCTAAGCTTCTAGAGGATTGAAATCAAGCATTCTAGATTTTCTTCCTTATAAAATAGGGGAGCTCCTATCATTTCCCAACTTCTTCCATACTCCAATTCACTTCAATTACCTTTAAACACTCCCTTAAGGAACCAAGTCGAGTGCACCCAAGCTCTCCAAGTTCCCAAGCAGGAGGAGTTCAATTGATCAAACAAAGAGGAGGAGGGGTTGGTCCATAGAGAGATTTACTCAATCAAGGCTTGAACTTTCAATAGCTTCATCTCCACTAGGAAGCTCTCAGAATCAGGTGATCACCTATGGTAGTATGGAATTTACCACTAGGCTTAGGAGGTGTTGGTCCTTTGTGAAAGAAATTTCATGGCATGAGAATTCCATTGGATAGCTTGATTAGATGGTGTGTGCAAGTTTTATTCCAATATCAGAATCGTTTGGATCTTCCCTTAGATCATGGATATCTCCATTGATCCTTGGGAAGAACTAGGGATCCGGATCCATCCCGCATTTTGGATGGCTAGATTAAACATGTTTTATAAATCATTTATCCTTTAAAACCATGGGTTGATCCAGCCATTCAATCCTTGATGAAAGAATGGTAGCGCATCCCGCACCATGATTTGTGATGCAAAGTTTATTAACCCTCATGTGCTCAAATGTAAGCGCACTACCGTCGCCAATGTGTCGTGAGATGGGATTAATTATTTAATTAATTTTAATTAATCCCACTTAAAAATTCATATCTCTTAAATAAAAATCAAAAAATATGAGTAAATTTCTAATGGAAGATAGTTCAAACTAGAATATTCTAAAATTGATTTTGATGGATTTTGAATTATATTTTTCTCTAATTTTGGGTTTTGATGGAAATCTTATTTTTCTAATGGAAGATAATTCATATCTCCCTAAATAAAAATCAGAAAAATATGAGGTAATTTCAAATGGAAAATAATTCAAACTAAAATATTCTAAAGTTGATTTTAATTGATTTTGAATTATATTTTTCTCTAGTTTTGGGTTTTAATGGAAAATTTTTCTAATTACCCTTAATCCTTTAATTCCCAAACTTTATATTTTGGGGGATGAACTCCCCTAATTTTCTTAAGGTTTATTGAAACTTAATTAATTGTAAATACTTTTCCTAATTCTGTAGGTTCATTCCAAATTTAAATTCCTTGTGAGGTTTTATGTCATCTCATTGGCACATAATTACTTGGTTAACTATGCTAAGGTGGTGTAGGTAAGGGTTAATTAACATATTTAATTCATACCTTAACCTAATTAAAATATAAAATAAATCTAATCATCTAAAAATTAAACAAAAAATGTCAAACACATGTGGGAATGGGTTAGGAACAGCAAAATTAATCCACATTTTTAAAATTAAATCAAATTCCAAAACAAATAAAAATCATACTAAATGAACTTTGATTTATTTTAAACTTTCTTGTTTCATAAGATTGTCTTTAGGATTTAATTAAAGTGAATGTGTTTACATGCTTTCATCTCTTTATTCTTTCCCCAACTTATTAAATATGTATGTCATATGGTTTCATGCATCCATGCTTTTCAAAATTTAAATTTAAAATGAAAATGTTTACTTTATGTCAAATTTGAATGTGTTGGCTAAAGTAAAATTTGAGTGGCTATTATCACTATTAAATTCAAATTATTTTTAAAATATATGAATTAATTATCAAAACTAAAAGTTTGTTACTTATACTTTAATTATAACCTTGCATGTGAGTAAGGTATAAGGATGTGCTTAGTATAGGTTTTCCTTCTCTTCTCTTTTAGTATAGTTTTGAATAGATTTGGTAAGATGTACGGTTCATTTGAAAAGAACCTAACACTTGCCTAATTCCATATCCTATTCATTTACTACACTTAAGAAGGATACCTACTCTTTCATATATAAATTTCATAAACAAAATGAATCAACTAATACAAATTTTTACATCCTTTCTTTTCCATTCATCTCTTTTATACACATGCTTGTATTTAAGGAAAGTGGTATATTAGTCTGGAAAACCCCGAGGTTGTGAGGCTTTAAGTAGCCCTAAGTAGGTTTTGTACCTTACACCCTTGGTGTTAACATTGGTGTCGTACTCACTTATGTCTTTTAAATGTTCAAGTGTGCATGTGAAAATTGGATAAGAAACCCTTTTCTACTTAATGAAAACCATGCATCACAAACTTTCAAATTTCCTTAAATGAATTACTTAGCATACATCATAAAGTACGTTAAATATTCTCATTTTTATGTATAGATATGCTTAGGACATTCATATGCATGTTATACATGTTGGGAAAGAAATGAAGTGATGTATGTTTGTGAATTTGGTTCATTTTATTTAATCTTAAAATGCCTTTCTTTTGAATAGGTTTGTTTAGAGTTCATCTAAACTTAGGATTAATTAAACACTTAATCAAACATTCACTAAACAAAACTAAAATATGAATCCACTTTAGAAATTACTTAGGTTAGGGAAGGAAAGAAGTTCTCTTCTTTTCCTCTCTTCATAACTTAGTAATTAATTGTAGGATTCACTTGAACCTAAAAAAAACATAAAATAAAATCAACCAAAAATAATTAAATCACTTAAATGAAATCCTCCTCTAAGTTGAACATGCTTCACACTTAGAAACTTAAGAGCTAAGCATACCACACAAACCTCAAAGCACACACATTAGGCTAAGTCACCACTTCTAGCTTTAGGTTAGGTGGTTTGGTTGATGTTTACTTTTGTTTTTATGATATATATTTTAGATTGGATGTTAGGATGTATGTGTGTAGAATGAATGGTAGGATAATCTTAGTCTAACCATTATCTTGGGGCTTAAGGGCATTATTATAAATAAAAATATAAATGCTTTTGCTTTGCGGTGCTTATACCCTAAGCATAATCAATAGGCAGTGGACTTAGTCACCCATGTGTGGGTGATAAGTCAATATACATGCTTGGGATTTGATTTGTTTAGTTAACCTTTATTTTATGTGTGTTAGGGATTTACTTTTTCTTTTCATGTAACTTTTGCAATTAAGATTTTGGAATGATTGTTATGGGGATTAGGATGAGCATTGGTCATCTCATGTACCATATGAATCTTTTGGGGCATCCACCTTCCAACCATACAAAATAAGGGACCAAAAAAGAAAGAAGAAAAGAAGAAGAAGGAAGAAAAGAAGAAAGAAGAAAGAAAGCTTGAAGACCCCCATAACAATGAAGTCCTTGCTTAATTGTATTTAATTCGTTTGTAATCTGAGTTGTATAAGGGTATAGCTTGACTACCCAATTTATTTTTTAGGTTTGTACGATGGTGCCCAACCACAACGACATCTTATTCATTTGTGACTAACTTTATAAATTGATTAATAATTTGTTTAGCTTGTGCATTAAATATCATGCTTTTCCAATTTATTCCTTGATTTATGTATGACATGGACAACGATTAGGCTCTTTAGAGAAAAAATAAATCTTCTACCAAATTTAACAATTCAAAATTAAAATAAAGAACTCATAACCTTATCTAAGGCTTAGGTTTAAAATCAAGATAAAAGAATTAGAAACCCCTTAGCTGGATGAGTATTTTTCTTTTATAACATCATGCATAAATGCATCTTGTCTCACTCCTAATTGGAGGGCTTCCACCTTTTCCAGAGAAGCTTTGCTTGACCTTTAAGAGTCATGGAGGAAACACACCTCCTCCCTTCTCGCTGATTTTGGCCAATGACTTTATTTCTCATGCATTAGGCATATGAATCCTATTAGCCTGAGTTAAAATAATTGTCCAAAAAAGAAAGTAAAATAAAATCTGAATTGTATTAGATTTAGGTCATTTGAAGCATGTCCTTACATGATCTAGTCTCTTTCTAAATAAATAACAGCCTAGCTATCTTGCATAAAGCATGACTTGCCTACATGTATTTAAAATTGTAGGAGGAGTTAGTTCTGCCACCCCCAAAGTCAGATTTGTCCTCTTGTGGAGGCAAACCAAATACCTATTTCACCTTAGATTTAGGTGCTCAAAGCTCCCTAGATTATGTGGTTGCTTCTCACCTTTGTGGGCCATAAGGATAATTCCTCACCTCTTAGTCATTTTCTTAATCTTTTATTATGGAATCATAAGTCCTAAATTTCTAATGAAAAATGCAACTCAAACAAATTAAATTAATTTCAAAAAAGGTAAAGCCCAACCATAGGATAGCTCGAGATGCTCGCTAGAGTTCCTAGCACCGTGAGCATTCCCAACTTATCTTTCTTTTGGCTTCAATAATAACTCTCTCTCTCTCTCTCTTTGATCAATCTTATTTGATCTTCAAAAATGAACTAATCGATTGATTGTCCTTTCCTATTGAAATCTTTGAAATTATGATCAGTTACTTTAATCAAGAGTATTCCTAAGGGATCCCAATAATTTAACTATGGGGCTCAGAAACTTAACAAACCCAATTTAAAATAAGCATTGCTTTACTTTTCCATGTAAAGTATGGGAAGAATCTCTAGTACATGGCAAAGCATTATCCTTGGGGAGTCCTTATTGGGTGATTAGGTTCATCAGAGGTGGTGACTTCATCTTTGAGACACAATGTCCCAATGATCACCCTAATAAGAACATCTACAGATCTACGTGGTGTCCTGACCAACAAATGTATACATTTCTATTTTCATTTATCCTCTTCAAAAGGATAGATGAAGGCGGGAATATTTTCACCATAATATCATGCACATGAATGAATCCTAAGAATATCTATACATGCCATACAAGTATTTAGCACACCTTAATAATGAATACTAAGAGAGTTTGCTTAAGGGAATTTGGAATGTTTCATGTATGCATGATTTTGTTTAAGTAGAAAGAGTGATTCTTTTATCCATTTTGCATATGCACATTTACAAGTATAAAAGATAGTGAGTACATCAGAGCAGTGTAAGATATAAAGACTACTTATATTACTTAAAGCCTAGAAACCAAGTTATCTAGACTAATATATCACTTTTCTTAAATATATGTGCATGCACAAAAAAATAAAATGTATGGAAAGAGAATCATGCAAAAAGTTTATGGGTTTGAAGAGAATGACTCTTTTATCCATTTTTATTTTACAAGTATAAAAGACATAAGTGAGTCTGTCATTGTTAACATAGGGGTAAGTACATGATACTTAGGCCTACTTAAAGCCTCGCAATCCCAAGGTTGTCCAGACTAATATACCACTTCTTAAATACATGTGCATGTATAAAAAGAAATGAATGGAAAGAGAATCATGCAAAAAGTTTATGTTTATTTGTTTGATTTTTTTTTAATTTATATGTGAAGTGGAATTCCTTCTGAGTACATAGAGTGTATAGGAATGGATTTCAAACAAGTTTATGTCTTTTCATACATACACTTGCAAATCCTACAAACATATGTTAAGAAAAGAAGAAAAAAGTCACATAACACATTTTATACTATTCACATGCAAGCTCATAAGTACTTATAGATATTTCATTTGTTTTGGTTTATAAGTTTTGAAAATAGTTTTGATAATAGCCACTATATTCTTACTTTAGCCAAAACATGAATTTGACATAAAGAAAACTTTCATTTTAATTTTAATTTCAAAAGACATGAATGTGATGATTCTCATTTGACATACACATTTAGCATGCTAGGAAAGAAATAAAGTGATGTAAGCATGTAATTTCATTCACTCTAATTAATTCTTAAAGGCAATCTTATGAAGCAAGATCATTTAAAGAGAATCAAAAGTTGTTTAAAGAGACTTTCATTTTATTTTGAGTTTGATTTGAATTAGGAAAGTGTTAGAAGGTTTTTTTGTCCTTGCACATTCCCAAATGTTTGTATTGTTTAAGTTTAATTTTTAGGTGATTAGATTAATTTTATGCTTTAGTTAGGTTAAGGTGTGATTAAGTTCATTAATTAATTACCAACCATAATAATAAATCACAAGAAATTTAAATCAATGCATCCTAAGAAAATGCAAGGTACCTAATGTAATTGGCTCAATTAATGTTAATTTAAGCTAAAGGGTTTAATTTAAGTACTTTCATAACCCTTCCCACACATATGAGTTAGGTATGATTTCCTTAAGTTACATAGATTATTGAACACCTAAGTAGCTACCTAAAAATTATTGATTAATTTTCTAGATTAATTTTGGTTTTGAGAATTTGATTTGATTATTTAAGCAGATCATTAGTTGATTAAGCCTTAATTAGATTTGGATTTAAGGAAGTAGGGGGGTTTAGGGAACAACTTAAGGAAAATATCCAAAAATCATTTCATAAACCTCTTAATCACTTAAACAAAGTTTAATTAACTTAATCAAGGAATTAAATCACTATTCACATGCCTAATTAAGCTTAATTAAATTAAGAGGGTGATTAGGGGTTCATTAATTAATTTCTGATTAACTCATTAATTCAAAAAAATAGAAGTCATCCCACCAAACATGGCTAAGAAGTTTGGAATTAATTAATGAAGTCATTAGGGAGTTATGGATATTAAAATAAACCAATTAAGGAAAATATATTCAAATTCAATTAAAATAATTTTATTGGATTCTCCTCTGAATTATCTTTAAAATAAACCTAAGTTTATACTTTTTGGATTTTTCTACAATTAGTTTTGAATTTAGGAAGTTTCAATTAATTTAAGTGATTTTTATGAATTCTCTTAATTATTTTATTAAAATAAATCATTTGACACTCAAAATTTAATATCTTTTAATCTAAAGGTATTTTTGATTTGAAATTTTTTGTGCATGTGTATTTTAACATCAATTTAAATCTCTGAAAATTTTAGCTTAATCTAATATGTATTTTTGGTTTAATTAATGAAATATACTTTTACTAAAACTTAAATTAAGCTCAAAATACTCAGTAAAATTTGGATTTTTTAGGTTTATTGGATTCCTTTGGGAAAGAAAAATCCAACGAGCCCTTGTTTACAATTATGATTAAGTATTTTATATTCTATCAATTTTTAAAGTTTCAAGTGATTTAAATAATTTTTTAAATCAAAAAATTCAATTTGTTTTATTGCGATACACGTAACATGCAACACGCGCCACATGGTGCCATGCAATTTGATGTGCGGTGTCACATAACGCTGCGGACACCGTGCGGCGCTGTAGCCGCGCCGCCTTGTGAGTGGGAAAGAGGCCACAAGGATGACCGTCGCCCTCGATCGATGGCGGTCAAATCAAATCGCATGATCGTAATGAGCCATCGACGCATGCATCACATGATCGATCTAGATCGCATCGGCAAGCGGGGCGCGTGATGTTTCATGAGCAATCTAAGCCATCTGATCTTGCAAACCGCAGGATCGAATGGCGGCTGCTGCTCGCTGGTGGTGAACAGTAAAAATAGTGCTATTTTTTGGAAAAAAGAGGGATTCCAATTGAAAATTTATCCAAATGGACTCATTTTTATGGCGATTCACACTAGAATAATTCTATTTTCTAATTGGGATAATTTAAAGTAAAAAATATGAGATTATCTAGGGTAGATTCCTAAAAATCTTGCAAAAACCATCACAAAATGAATAATCCGGCGTCCATTTTTTTAAAAGTTACCTCACCGGGATGATTTTGGCGTGGTGATGACTCAAGGTTGAGTGAGGAAGAGGCCTTGGGATGAGCTTGGATCTTCTCCTTCATGTTGAAATGAAGTTTCCTCTGGCGATCATCATTTTCTTGTTGCAATCCACTTAGTTTTGAAGTATTTCTCTCCAAAATGAAGTGGGGGAGATTGCCAATGGCTTTGGGAGCTCTAGGAGAGGAAGAATGAGAGGAATGGGGATTTTCTTTAGCCTCTAAAGTCATTGAATCAAAAGTGAACGAAAATAACCTTTTTAAAAAAAATTTGGCTCCAAACGCATGTCATTTGGCTTGGGGTGGTTGAAAATGGAAGAGAATCATCGTAGGTTACTCCTTATGGTTGGCTAAGGCATGGAAAGTGGCTGCCATGAAGGACAAATGGGTGTCCTAGCCAAGGGGAGGTGAGAGTCCTTCATGCCAAGTGTTCTAATGGGAGAGGTGAGGTGATTTCACCTCCCATGAGTCATGGCTGCCCCAACCACTCCTTGGGTCAGAAAATTAGTGTCCTTGGTGCTTATGTGGACCAATTGTTGAGTGTCAAGTGGCCAAGGAAGAGAAATGACAACTTGGCAAAGTGTCTTATCTCATGGGATGCCCTTGACCGAAGGGCAAAGTGGTCATTTGACATTGAATTTGATTTGAATAGATTTTAAATGAGTCAAAAGTAAGTTGGACCAAATTTCATTCCATTTGAAGTTCATTTGGTTTTATTTGGGTCAAAATGGGTTAGGTTGACCAATTGGTCAAATTGGGTCAAACCAAGAGTTGGGTCAAGTTCAAATGATCATTTTGATTGCATTAGTTTAATTGGTTTCAATTAATTTTGATTTAATTTGGATTTTGGCCAATTTGATTACTTAGGTCAATTTGGACTAAGTTGACTGATTTGACCCAATTGACCAAATTTGCTTGAATCATTATTTGGTTTGAGTTTGGTTGATCATTTGGAATATATTGTAAGATTTGGTTTCAATCAATTTTAGTTTCATTTGATTTTGGCTTGATTTGACAATTTAGGTCAAATTAGGCAAAGGTCATTTAGGCTAGGTTGGGTTTAGTTGGCCAATTGGTAAAATCGGGTTTGATTGAGGCTTTGGTCAAGTTCAATAATCAATTTAAAGTGAACTTGAGCTGTTGGTTGCAATCAATTTGGTTTATGTTGCAATTTGGATAATTTGGGTTCATATGGATTAAAGGGTTGACTTGATCAACGGGATATGTTGACTTGGTTTGACCCAATTCATGGAAATTGATTAACCTATGATGATCAACAAATATGACATGAAATTTGTTTTGGCTTAATTCACTTTGATTTGAATTGAATTTGATTTTGATTCATGTAGGTCAAATTGGTCACTTTGGATCAAGTGAGCCAATTGGGTTTAGTTGGCTTGATCAAGGCTTGATTCAAGTTTAGTTAAACTCACATATGGACTTATGATTGAAATATAAATCCATTTGCAAGTGATTTGGAGTCAAATGAGTTTTGATTCATTTGATAATTTCAAGTCAAAAGGGTGAATATGGGCTTAACTTGGGTTTGATTTTTGAATTTAGTTTTAGATTGAGGATTAAAGTTTGTGTTTATATTTGGATTCATGATTGAAGGATTGATTGAATCATGAAGAAAAATCAAGGGTTCAGCTTGATTTGAGTCTTATTTAGCTAAGTTCAAGAATTTGACTTGAAAGGTTTAGGTTAGATTTTGGTTGAATTTGAGTTTGAGTTTTGAATTTGGTTTTGGATATTTGAATTTATATTTCATTTATATTTGTGAATATAAATGAGAATATAAATGGGTTATGAGAAAAATTTCTTGATATTGAATTGATTTGGATTTGATTTGAGCTAGTCCATAAGATAGAATCAAAGGGCTTAGGAAAGATTTTTGGAATTTGTATTTTGTTATGGATTTCAGTTTGATTAATTTGAATTTATATTTCATTTAATATTTGAATTTAAATGAGAATATAAGTGATTTATGAGAAAATCTCTTGAATTTGTATTGATTTGAATTTGACTTTAGCTAAGTCCATAAGATAGAAATCAAAGTGACTTAGGAAAGATTTTGGAATTTGGAATTCAAAAATCATGGGATTCAATCATTTAGAATTGGTTTATAATTTTGAGAAAATCCATTGAATTGATTTAAGGTTTGATGTGGAATTAGTTTGATATGAGTTTGGAGTTTTTCTTGAAAGAAGGAAGTGAGGATTTAGTTCAAGCTATAGGATAGGCAAATTTTCCTAACACCCCTAAGGCATAACCTATTCTTATGGTTAAACCTTCTAAGCCTCTAGGGTTAGGTTTAAGCATTCACCTAATCACTAGAAGTGTCTTAAGACTAAGGAACTCTTAATGTCTAAGAGGGGTCTTATGTCTAAGATGGAGGAGTTGAGAGCTTATTCTAAAAATTAAGTCAACAGTTTAGGCCATATGGAATAATAGAAAGCACTAAGTAAAATCTTCAAATTAATTAAATCACTTAAAGAGAAATCAACCCTTTATAAATTAAATCTCTCACACTTAGAAAAATAACAACTCTAAAGCTTAGTTAGGATATACCACACAAGCTTTACTTCACACACATTAGACTAAGTCATCACTTCTAACTTTATGTTAGGGCGGTGTGTGGTTTGATGTATGCTTGTTTTATGATGTATTATCATAGACTGGATGTTAGGGTGTATGTGCGTAGTCTGGATATTAGTCTGATATTAGCTTAATCATGCTTTCTACAGGGGATTGTGCTTAAGGGGATATTGTAATAAAAATATAAATGCTTTTGCTATGCAGGTTGCTTAGCCCCTAAGCATTACCCAAGTAAGGACAAGTGGGCTTGGCTACCCATGTTTGGGGTGCTAAGTACAAATTATTCATATAACTACTTGGGTTATATGATGTGTTTAGCTAATATTTATTTTGCAAGTGTAGCTAGATTTACTTTTCTTATTTTAATGTAATTTTGCATTATAATTAGGATGAGTGTTATGGGAGATTAGGATGAGCATTAGTTATAAGACCAGGTCTTATGTATCATATGATGCCTTTGGAGCAAGCACATCCAAATTTAGCCAAAAGGAAGAAAGAAAGGGAGCAAATAAAATGAAGAAATGAAATATGAAGAGATGAAGAATGAAGAATGAAGAATGAAGAATGACGACCCCCATAATATTCATCATTTGTAATTATAATTATTCTCTCTTGTATAATGGTAGAGCTCTATCCATGTTTCTTTTTTTTATGGCAATACACCCAAGATCGGCCTTTTATTCTTTGTGATAGCTTTATAAAATTATTTGATATTTTATTTAGCTTGTGCATTAGAAAAATAATGCCTTTTTATAGTTTTTTTATGCTTTGTTATTGTTGTATGGCATGGATGTGATTAGGCTCCTAAGATAAAAATTAATCTTTCTACCCAAAATAACAACTCATAACTAAACCTCTAAAATAACTCATAACCTCATATAAAAGCGTAGGCACTAAATCAAGATAATAAAATATTTAGCAACCCCTTAGCTGGATGTTGTAACTTTAATATCATGTATAACCATCTTATTTCACTCTTATTAAGGAGGGCTTCCATTGCCAGATAGGAAGGGCTTAATCTTTGAGAGGCTATGATGGAAGAATGCCTCTTTCCCTTTTGATTTGGCCCATAATCAACTTCTCATGCAGTTAGGCATACAAAATCCTATAGCCTGTGTAAAAATGAAGAGTCTCAAATTAAATGAAATTTGATAAAAATTTGTATTAGATTAAGTCATTATTCATAACCCCTCATACTCTAGTCTCTTAGGGAATGGGTTTAAGGACTTAATTTCTTTTCTAAATAATAACAACCTAGCCATCTTGAAAAAGCATATGACTTCCTACATAGATTTAAAGTATAGGAGGAGTTAGCTGGCTTCCACTCTAGGCGATAATAAGTCCAGCAGTCATGTGCTTTACTCTCTCTTATGGAGGTAAACCATATACCCACTTTCACCTTAGATTTAGGTCGTACATTGGCCCTTGCCAAAGCTCTCTAGATTTATGATCTGAGGTTGCCATTTTCTACATGCTACAAGTATAAATCCTCACCTCTTAGGTATTTCCATAATCTTGTATTGTGAAATTATAAGTCATATATTTCTAATAATATTTCAAGTCAAATAAATAAATCTCCTCAATTTCAAATATATAAAGCCTAACTATATGATAGATTGGAGTGCTCACTAGGCTTCCTAGTATCATGAGCACTCCCTACTCATCACCTTTGGTTTCGATAATAATTCTTTTCTTTTGATCCATCCCACTTGATTTTCTAAAACACAACTAATTTATTGATAGTCCTATCTTTGAATTCTTTGGAGATAACACTTGCCTACTTTAATCGAGAGTATTCTTAAGGGATTCATTTTCCTTAAGATGAAATTAATTATGGGGGCTTGCCCCCATAGGGAACTTTAAAACTCGGTCTAAATAAACCCTACTTTATTCATCCTTGTAAAGTAAAGGAAAAATATCTCGTATATTTGAAGACCCATCATGCCTTAGGAGTCCTTATTAGGTGATTAGGTCCATTATAAGGTAGTGACTTCTATCTTTCGAGATAGTATAATATTCCTCAATGTTATACCTGATCACCTCAATAAGTACACCCTCAGATCTGTGTGGTGTCCCCTCCCCCCCTATACAAATGAATCTAAGAATAAACACCACACATGGTTAGGCTAATCATGGTTAAACATCTAGTCTACGAAACATATACCCTAACATTCAGTCTAAAATAATGCATCATAAAACTAAATATACATCAAATCATGCACTGCCCTAACATAAATCTAGAAGTGGTGACTTAATCTAAGGTGTATGTATTAAGGCTTGTGTGGGATGTCCTAACTAGGCTTTGTTCTAGTTTTCTAAGTGTGAAGAGATTTGATTATGATGAGTGGTTTTACTTTAAGTATTTTAATTGATTTGTAAGTTTTACTTAATATTTTCTTTTATTTCATTTGATTTACACTTAACAACTAACTGTTATAAAGAGAAGGAAAGAGAGGATCACTCTCTTTTATCCTTACCTTAAGTCACTTCTAAAATAAATTAATTAATCAATTCTCTTTAGTGAATAGATTCTTATATATTTTAATTAATCATAAGTTTAGGTTCACTTTAAATAAACTCATTCAATAAGAAAGGCATCTTAAGATTAATTAGAATTAATTACTATCACACAACACATGTTTGTTTATTTCTTTCCATCACATGTAGCATGCATAATATTAAGTCCTAAACATAACTATACATGCAATTTATATCTTTGCACACTTAAATGATGAATGTAAGAAAATGTATTTAGAATTCATGTTTCACTTGGTTGAATTATTTTGTCATATTAATTTTAAACTTTATCTAAATTCTTATACAAAAGCATAAAAAAAGAGTTCTAAATCATATGACTAATCAACCCAACCACTTGAACAAAATATTGATGCATGTCTTTTTTATAGAAAAAAGAGATTTTTCATTCATCAACTAAATACACATTCAAATGTATAAAAGTTTTAAGCAAGTACGTCACCATTATTCTACACTAAGGGAATGAGGTAGGAACCTCCTTAGGGCTACTTAAAGGTGTGGGTCTCTAGGTTGTCCAAACTAATATACCCACTATCCACAAATACATATAGATGTATAAGCAACTATAAGAAAGAGAATCATAAAAAAATAGAATTAATTTGATTAAATTATGGTTTTCATCCACTAGTTGTGATCACACACACACACATATATATATATATATATATATATATATATATATATATATATATATATATATATATATATATATATATATATATAATAATTTTAAGTAATGAGCCATTATTTCACCAAGGGGTGAGGTAGGAAACTCCTTAGGGCTACTTAAAATTATCCTTAGATGTCGGTATATACCCATTATTCTTATATATATGTGAATGTTCAAGCAACTATAGAAATAAAAACTATACAAAAGTTGGATTCAATTTGATTGATTTATTTGTGTAAATGAATTAAAGGTCCATCTAAATTCTAATGTCAAAAATGCATAAGAATAAAATCAAACAGGTATGTCACCATTGTTCCACCAAAGGAGTGAGGTAGGAACCGCCTTAGGGTTTCTTAAAGTCATGCATCCCTGGGTTGTCCAGACTAATATACCCACTAACATTCTTACTTATGCAAATCAACATATGAATTTAATAAAGAAACTACACTTCATACACTAAGTTTATATTCATGCACTTCTTATATATGCATATATATATATATAAATATATATATATATATATATATATATATATATATATATATACATATATATATATATATATATAACTAAAGTTACAACACATATTATTCATTAAAAAGCTTTTGAAAATATGTTTGAGATTTAGTAGTGATAATAGCCACACATATTCTTAATTAAGTCAACACATGCAAATTTGCATAAAAGAAATCATTTCTTACTTAACTAGTTTTTTTAAAAGAATGAATGTGTGACTACAAGTGGCATACAATATTTTTTATATGATTGGAAAGAAATAAAGAAACATAAGCATGTAATTTCATTCAATCTAATTAATTCCTAATGGGAACCACATTAAACAAGCTTATTTAAAATAAACCAAAGTTTATTAAACTAATTTTTAATTTCATATTTGATTTGATATATAAAATGTGAAAGAGGTTTGCTCATCCTAATTCCCATTCCCATATGTGTGCGTTAATTTTATTCAATAAAAAGCAATTAGGTTGATTTTATGGGTTGACTAAGTTAAGCGTGGATTAAATTAATTAATTAACCCTTACCTATGTCACCTTAAGGTAATCAATTAAATTTGAGCTAATATGATATGCAACCACATAGAAAGTAAAAGGAAATGCTCCTATATAATGAAAGGAGCCTAATTCAATTAGCTCATAATTATTATAATTATTAATTAATTAAGCTTAAGAAGCTCGCTTAATTACATTTATGGTTTTTTCATGCATATGAGCTAACCATAATTTCATTATCTCTCTCTTTAGATTATTGAACAGCCAAAGAGCTGCCCAAGAGTTAATCAAGAAAAAAGTATTCAATTAAATTAATTAAGTTCAATAATTATCAAATTAAATCTTAATTATCCTTAATCAATAATATGAAATGGACTTAGGAAAAGAGACAAAGAAGAGCCTAAGTCTCAATCCTAAATCCTTTTAATTAGTTAATTAAAGTTCATGTATGATTTGGATTTTATTGATTTTGTTAATTAGTAATTAATTTTTAATAATTATTATTTAGAGAATGAGAAGACTTAAGAAAGATTGGAAGAGAGGGGGGTCACAATCCATTTCCTAAACTTCATCACCATTAATAGAGTTAATAAGAATTGATTGATTAATTTACTGTTCATTTGCTTAATTATCATTAATTAAGATAGAGTACTAAGGCTTAATCCATTGATTTTCCCAATTAATTATCCAACAAATCCTGATAAAAATAGGAGAGACAGAGTTCATCCCCCTAAACATCTCTACAAAGTTCAAAATTAATTGGATATTTAATCAGAGAGTAATTAGGCTAATTAAATTTTTAATTAAATAGAAATTATTGTTCAAAATTAACTAATAATAATTTTAAAAGATTCTCCTCTGAAATGCCTTTAAAATGAGTCTTCATTTGTATTTTTTGAATTTTTCTATAATTAGTTATGAATTTTGGAAGTTTTGAGATTAAAAATAGATTAATTAACCCCAGCCACATCTAATGGTGGTCGCTTCTTTCCGCATGACGGGATTGGTTATTTAAGTTATCATATCCAATGTTTACGTGGATGGTGGTAGAACGCATTTTTGCGTGGGCCGATTTAAGATCGGATGGTCGTGATTAGATGCACAATTTTGAAGGAGAAAAGAGGGTTCTATGCATGATTGACCCTTTGTTCCATAATGAGGAATGGGCGATGATTTTGTCTCCCATATGAGAGAATCATCCATATCTGATCCGAAACTCCTCGAGCTAGATGGAGATCAAATTTATCCCACCTTGAAGAAGCATAAACACACACATGGAGATTCAAATCAGTTTCCATCATAAAGGGCCAACCTATTTTAAGCTAAGGATAAATTTTAATGGCATACCTCACTAGAGCTTATGACTAGCGGTTCCAATGATTGAGGAAGCTTCGTTTGGTAGAAAGGAAGCCCTGTTGAGCCACATGAGCTTCGATTTGGTGTGGTTTTCTCGAAAGACCAACCCACGATACATAAGCAATTGGCCTTGATCAAACTCTACCCTATGGCCATCAGGAAGCTTAAGAAATGATTCATTTTAGCTCATCTAGGTCTAAGGATGGTGTGTGCAAGTTAATTGTACTTTGGTGGAGGTTTGAGCAAATGGCAAATGGAGGTGGCCTCCCCTATTTCATTTTTGCATAAAATAATGAATAGGGAATTTGGGGAGCTCAAGAAATGCAAAGGGAAGCTCTAAGATCTTTCTCCTTAGCTACTAGGGTTGAATCAAGTGTGAGTGTGTGTGTTTGAGCGAGAATGAGCAAGGTATACCCCCTACTTCCTTGGCCACCATGGGGAGCTCAATTTAGGTAGAGAATCCTTCCACTTGGATTCTCATGAGTGGAGAAGGGTAGCTTGGTTGTCATGAGTAGGGTGTCCTTGGTGGTTTGAAATGCTCCAATGGAATGGGAAGGTGATTTCTCTCAAGTCATGGTGGAAACCACCCTTAGGTTAGGTCACCATGGTCCTTAATAAGTGGACATGAATGAGTATCAAGTGGCCAAGAGGAGGAAATCACCAAAAGTGCAAGTGTCTTATCTCATGGGATGCTCTAGCCCCAAGGGAAAAGTGATCATTTGGCTATGGGTTTGATTTGGGCAAATTTGAAATGGGTCAAAAGTGGGTTAGCCCAAATTTCAAATAGTTTGGAGTTTATTTGATTTGATTTGTCTTGATTTGACCTATTTAGGTCAAATTGAGTTAGGTTAGGTCAAGTTGACCAATTGGTTAAATTGGGTCAAACCAAGGGTTGGGTCAAGTTCACATGATAATTTGGAGTGTATTGGTGTCATTGGTTTGATTCAATTTGCTTTGGATTTGATTTTGGCTCTTTGGATTCCATAGGTCAAATGTTTAAGAATTGACCAAATTGTAAATATCTTAGGTTAGGTGTTGGTTGTTCATTGGTTTGGAAATGATTGTGCTTTGGTTTGACCAATTTGGATTTAATTTGGATTTTTGGCCAATTTGATACTTTAGGTCAATTTGGGCTAAGTTGAAATTAGGTGGACCAAAAAATTGGGCTCAATCATCTTTGGTCAAGTTAATAATCATGATGAGCATCATTGGTCATAATCATTTTAGGTTGGATTGTGATTTGATCTATTTTGACTTTTTAGGCCAATTTGGGTCAACTTGGGTCAAATGGCCAATTGGACTTTGGCTTGATTGGTCATGTTCAATCATTGATTATGAATTGGTTTGAATCAAGGTTTTAGTCAATTTATCCTTATGGTGTTTTGGCTAGTTTAGGTTTCATTTGGGCTAAAGGTTGACTTGGTCAACATGCTAGGAATTTAATTTGACCCAATTCAAGATAATTGATTAACCTAGGATGATTGTTGATCATGATATGAGTTTTGGTTGGGCTTAGTTCAATCTAATTTAGGTTGTATTAGAATTAAGCTCAAAATGGTCTTTAGGTCACTTTGGGTCAAGTAGACCAAAATAAGTCAACTAGCTTGATCATGGCATGATTCAAGTTTAGTTGAATTGATAAATGGGTTTGAGATGGAAATATAAATCAAATTGCAAATGGTTTTAACCCATATGGATTTTGGTTCATATGATAATTTCAAGTCAAAAGGGCTAATTTGGGTTTGACTTGAGTAAGCTTGATTTTGGCTTGGTAATTATAGTTTATATTTATATTTGAAATAATGATTGAAGGAATGATTTAATCATGAAGAAATCCATGGGTTTTGAGTTGATTTGAGTATCATTTAGCCAAGTTCAAGTAAAAGGCTAAAAAGGTTAAAATTGAATTTTTTGTTTGATTTGGGTTGGATTAGAATTAATTTATGATTTGATATTTGATTTGAGATTAAATTTATGTTTGAGAGAATCAATTGAATTGGGTTGAATTTGGTTAAGGCTAAGTCCATAAGATGAAATCAAAGGGCTTAAAAGAATTTGATCAGGGCTTTGATCATTTGGCTTAAAATTTATTTATGATTTTGAGTTTGAATTGATATTTGAATTTGATTTGGTTTGAAGAAAATGGGTTGGGTTTTCATGAGCAAGTTTTCTAAGTCCCAAGGCATAACCTATTCTATGGTTAAACCTTCTAAGTCTCTAAGCAGGTTAAGTGCTCACCTAATAAAGTGTCTTAAGACTAAGTTCTTAGATCTTAAGAGTCATCTATAATGAGAGTTGAGAACTCACTAAAAAAGTGAGGTCAACAAGAAGATTATCACTTGATTTTCAACATCTAGGATGGAACAAATTGATGATCCACATCTTCAATGAAAAAGGGCAAAAGACTCTCAGATCTTTTACTATGCCACTAAGATTCAAGAAACTTTACAGCCAAATATGTGTTGATGCTAACACTCATTTGGGTCATCTCATTTTAATATCACTTTGCACTTGTGCATGAAAACATAAGAGACGAGGAAGAACATAAAATTCCAGTAATCTTGCCATTTGATCCATGATTTAAAATCTGAAGATGTGGTTACTTTTTTATTTGAAGGAGTTAAATCAAATCTTCTACTTCAAGGGAAATAATCCAGAAGTGAAGAAAGAAAATAAAGAAGAAAGAGATTCTAAAGTAACTAGTGCATCACCTAAGTTGAAAAGCTAGTCCCTCATAGACATGGAAGAAGAAGGGAGGATCCTATTACCCAAGGAAGTAAACAAGCCTCCTGAATGGAAGAAATATAGAATATGAGACCCAGTATGATTATGAACCTACTTACAATATCTCATTGTATCTCTTCAGGATAGACTTTGTTGATGTGAAGATTCATTAGTGGTCATCCTAGTTTTTCAACATTTCAAAGAAATCACTCATGTGAGGTTCATGATTGAAGAGTTAACGACTTTTATGTGCCTATTTTTCTTGGAAGTGATGAACATGAAATTTCATTTTACAAGTAGATACACCACCAAGATTGATTGGCTTATGCAATTATGAATCTAACAATATGTTCCAACTAGATTGCACATTATCAAGATTCAAATGATGCATAAATTAGGGGTTGATGTTGAACTGATAAGTGACTCACCTTTTCTAAAATTTGAAAGTTCATAGACCTACAGTGTGATAGTCATACATCTAAATGCGTATACATTTAACATAGGCATCCTAGAAGATATTGATACAATATGAGTTCAAATTGAAAATGAAGATATCTTTATGAGATTTTGTGGAGAAAAATTCTAGAGAGGAATGCCTTTCAAATCATGAGAAATGAAAGAGAACAAGGACCCTTATAGAAATTCATCTTGGTAAGACATCATGCAGATCCATAGATGTACTTATTCAAGTGATTGGATACATCATCAAGGAAATAGTGTACTATCTCGAGAGATAGAAGTCACTACTCTTTAATGGAACCAATCACCTCAATAAGGACTCCCAAGGATGATGGGTCTGCATATGTACTAGATATTCTTCTCCTACTTTACATGGAAAAGTAAAGTAGTATTTATTTTAAACTGGTTCATTAAGTTCCCTATAGGGGCAAGCCCCCATAGTTAATTACATCCTAAAGGATGGGATCCCTTAGGAAAACTCTACAATAAGGTAAATGATTGTTGTCTCTAAAGATTTCAATAGGAAGGACTATCAATCGATTGGTTTTATCTTTAGGGATCAAATGGGATTGAACAAAAGATGGAGTTATTACCGAAGCCAAAATGGAAGATAAATAGGAGATGCTCATGATGATAAGAAACCTAGCGAGCATCTCAAACTATCCTATAGTTGGGTTTTACATTTTTGAAATAGATTTAGTTTTTTTAGTTGCATTTTTCATTAGACTTTTAGGACTTAAGATCCCTTAACACAAGATTAAGGAAATACCTAAGAAGTAAGGAATTAAGTTTATGGCCCACAAAGGGGAGAAGCAATCTCACAACCTAAATCTAGGGAGCTTTTATGAGAGCCAAAAGTATAATCTAAATCTAAGGTGATAATGGGTAATTAGTTTGCCTCCACAAGAGAGGACAAACCACCTGACAGCTTGGACTTACAAGCTGGGGTGGCCAACTAACTCCTCCTATGATTTTAAATACATGTAGGCAAGTCTTTATGCTTATGCAAGATAGCTAGGTTGTTTGTTTATTAGAAAGAGACTAAGTCCTTAAACTCACTCCCTAAAGAGACTAGATCATGTAAAGGGACATGCTTCAAATGACCTAAATCTAATGCAATTCAAATTTTATTTTATTTTCATTTTTGGATAATTATTTTGACTCAGGATAATAATATTTTTATGACTAATGCATGAGAAATCAGATTATTGGCCAAAATCAGCGAGAAGGGAGGAGGCGAGTTTCCACCACGGCCCTCAAAGGTCAAGTCGGGTTCTATGGCAAAGGTCGAAGCCCTCCAAGCAAGAGTGAGACAAGATGCATATGTGCATGATGTTATAAATAAAAGTACTCATCCATTTAAGGGGTTACTAATTCTTTTATCTTGATTTTAAACCTAGGCTTTAAGTGAGGTTATGAGTTTTTTTTTTTTTTTTTGAGTTTGTTAAGTTGGGTAAAAGATTTACTTTTCCCTAAAGAGCCTAATCTTCATCTAAGCCATACACAAAGCAAGGAAGAAACTAGAAAACCCATGCTACTTAATGTCACAAGCTAAACAAATCATCAATCAATTTATAAAAATTAAAATAATAAAGGGCTTGTGGTGGGCACCACACAAAAAAAATATCAAATGTGGGTAGTCTAGCTCTACCCTTATATAACCCAGATTACAAATGAATTAAATTACAATTTAAGAAAAGGAATTCATTATTATGGTGGTCTTTAATCTTTATTCTTCTTTCTTCTTTATTCTTTCTTTCTTCTTATTTTCTTCTTTGCTTCTTTGGTTCCTCCTTTGGAAGGTTGGATGGTAGATGCTCCAAGGCTTCACATGGTGCATAAGATAGGATCTTATGACCAATGTTCATCCTAATCCCCATAACAAATCATTCCAAAATCTTAATTATACAAATTTTTACATGAAAAGGAAAAATGGAAATCTATAATACCTACAAAAGGTTAGCTAAACACACCACACAAATCCCAAGCATGTATATTGGACTTATCACCCCACACATGGGTGACTAAGTCCACTATGGATTATGCTTAGGGGTATAAAACACACCAAGAAAAAGCATTTATATTTTTATTTATGATAGAGCCCCTTAAGCAATCCCTAAAGAATTAGTTAGACTAAGAATGTCCTAGCATTCATTCTATGCACATGCACCCTAATATCCAATATAAAATATATATCACAAAATAAAACAAACATCAAACCATGCACCGACCTAATCTAAGGTTAGAAGTGGTGACTTAGGCTAATGTGTGTGCTTTGAAGGCTTGTGTAGTATGCTTAGCTAAGACTTTAGGTTCAATTTTTCTAAGTGTGAAGAACATGTTCAACTTAGAGGAGGGTTTCATTTAAGTTGTTTAAGTGTTTGGATTGATTTTATTTCATATTTTGATTTGGTTTAAGTGGATCCTATTAATTACTAAGTTATGAAGAGGGAAAGAGAGAACTTCTCTTTCTTCCCTAACTAAGTAATTTCTAAAGTAGTTCACATTTTAGTTTCATTTAGGTGAATGTTTTGATTAAATGTTTTAATTAATCCTAAGTTTAGATAAACTCTAAACAAACCTATTCAAAAGAAAGGCATTTTAAGATTAAATAAAATGATTCAAAATTCACATAACACACATTACTTCCTTTCTTTCCCAACATATATAACATGCATATGGATGGACCCTAAGCATATCTACACATGCAAATGAGAGTAATTAACACACTTTTTGATGCATGCTAAGTAATCCATTTAAGAAAATTTAGAAGTTGAATATGCATGATTTTTCTTAAGTAGAAAAGGTTTTCCTTATCCAAAATTTCACATACATACATGAAAGTAGGAAAGGCATAAGTGAGTAGCCATTGTTAACCGAGGTGTAAGGTACAAGACCTACTTAGGGCTACTTAAAGCCTCGCAACCTCGGGGTTGTCGAGACTAATATACCACTTTCCTTAAATACAAACATGTATGTAATAGAAATGAAATGGAAAAGGAAAATGCAAAACTTGTTTAATAGATTTGTTTTGTTTATGCAATTCATGTATGTAAGTGTAGGTAACTCTTCTTAGATGGTATCATAGGGATGAATAGGGTATAGAATTAAGTAAGTGTTGGGTTCTTTTCAAATCAACCCTATATCTTACTAATTCCTATTCAAAACTATACCAACATAAGAGAGTAAGGAAACCTATACTAAGCATACCTTCATAATAGTTCACATGCAAGCTCATAATTAAGATAAGAATAGCACACTTTCTGATGTGATATTTGATTTATGTATTTTTTTAAAAAATAATTTGGATTTAGTAGTGATAATAGCCACTCATGTTTCTACTTTAGTCAACACATACAAATTTGACATAAAGTAAATAATTTTCATTTTTAAAATTTAAAACATAAAATTATGAATGCATAAATCACATGGCATACAACTTAACATGTTGGGAAAGATCCAAAGTAATGAAAAATGTGAACAAACTCACTTTACTTAAATCCTAAAGACATTCTTATAGAATAAGAAAATTTAGAATAAATTAAAGTGATTTTCATTTAGTTTAAAGCTTAATTTAATTTTAAAAATGTGAGATGAGTTTGTTGTTCCTAACCCATTTCCACATGTGTTTGAGATTTTTTTTTAATTTTTAGGTAATTAGATCCATTTTTAAATGTTGATTAGGTTAACATATAAATTAAGTGGCTTAGTTAACCCTTACCTGCACCACCTTAGAAGCATTAACTAGATAATTATGAGCTAATGAGATGACAAAAAACCCAATATAAATTTAAATTTTCAATGCACCTAATAATAAAAATGCCTAATGTAATTTGGCTCACAATTAGAAGTTAATTAAGTTAAGGGGTTTAACTTAAGTAATCTCAAAATACCCTTTCACACATGTGAATTGGATTTTGATTTCCTTAATTGAACTCAGGCTATGAAACACCTAAACATCTACCCAAGATAGATTAATTAAGTTCTAGAACTTTCTAGAATTTTTCAAAATTGATTAAGGGGATAATTAATGAATTAACCCTTAATTAAGAGGAGATTAAGGAGAGAAAAGGGGGCTTAGGGAATAGCTTGGGGGAGATGCCCCAAAATTATTTCATAAACCTCTTGCTTATTGGATCTGACCTTAATCAACCCTAATCATAGGGTAAATCCACTAATCATACCCTAATTACCCTTAATTACATGAAAGAGGTAATTAAGTAATGAAGTAGCAATTTTCCCAATTGAGCCCTCAATAAATCTCAAGAAAATTAGGGGAGGTAGAGGTCATCCCCTAAAATGAACCCTAAAAATTTGAGATTAATTGATGACCTAATTAAAGGATAATTAGCTAATTAAGATTCCCAAAGAAACCCAAATTTAGAGAAAAGAGTAATTCAAAATCCAATCAAAAAAAAAATTTAAATATTCTAGATGAAAGTATCTTTCCATAGCATTTTAACTTTTATTTTTCTGATTTTCTATGAAGAGTTATGAATTTTAGAAGTTCTATGGATTAATTAGGAATTAATTAGGCATTTAACTAATCCTTACTTAATCCTCAGCTCATGGCACGATGCGTGGCTATAGCGGTCAGCACGCTTTACACATGCTGTGTTGTGAGGGTGTGACTTAAATGTCATATCCCAAATGGGCGGTGTGCATATAATATCTTATCAATCAAAGATCGAATGGCTAAGGGTTCACCCATGATTTTAAAAGGGGAAATGAATTACTAAACATGCTAAATAATCTCAATCGTACATCTAAAATGTGTAGATGGATGGCTGAGATGAGCCAAGTTCTTCCCTGAGGATCAATGGGAACCGTCCATGATTTAAGGGAGATCTGAGCCCAATCTAGCATGAAATTATACAAAAATTAACCCACACCATCTAAGCATAATTACAACCTCGTTGATTTCACATGCCATGAACATTTCTTTTACAAAGGACACCTCTAATCTAAGTGGTCAAAAAATTCCATACCTCATCGAAGGTGATCACCGACACTCGAGATCGATGAGATAGCTTCGTCTGGTGGAGATGAAGCCCTGTCAAAACTCCTAGGCCTTGAGGTTGAGTGGATCAATGGGTGGACAAACACCACTTCACTTGGGCTTTGGGTTTGATTGAATCGGTCCTCTCCTTGCTATGGGAACTCTAATGTGAGCTTGAGTGAGCTCGGATTGGATCTTAGAAGGAGTGTGTAGAAGGAATTTGGATTGAATCAAGTGTAGAAGAACTTAGCAATTCACTCCACCTCCCCTATTTTTCACTATGCAAAGCTGAGAAGGAAGAATTCTATTTTTGAGTGTACACATGGTCAGTTTGGCCAGAGGAGTGGAATGTCAACTTCCCATGGGCTTGATTGAGCTTGAGGGGGAATTTGAAAACTCAATTTTGCTCTAAGTGGTCAGGTTTGGTCTAGGGGCTAAATGGGCCGACCCAGACCCATTGGGTTAGGTGCACCACTCATCACTAAGTCCCCTTGAGCTTTTAGGAAAGCCTCAAGTGATTGTAAAGAAGGTATGACCAAAATACCCATGGGCTAGGCCAAAATTTGTTCATGGCCTAGGGGTAAGATGGTCATTTTGCTATTTTCTACTTTAAACATGTTGGGTATGTGGAGAAACTAGGTTTGGCCAAGTTTCATTGGATTTGGAATCCATTTGATAGGGTTTGGCTCATGTTGACCCATTTAGGTCAAAATGGGTCAACTTAGGTCAAGTTGACCAATAGGTCAAATTGGGTCAAACCAAGGGTTGGGTCAAGCTCATTTGACCATTTAAAATATTTTTGGTGGCTTTGGTTCAATTTAATTTGGTATATGTTTGGTTTTGGCTCATATGACTACATTTATGTCAAATGGGTCAAGTTGACCTATTTGACCCATTTGACCTATTTGAGGTAGGTCAAGGGTAGGTTTGGTTAGTCATATGGAGTGTATTGGTATCTTTATTTCTAATCAATTTGGGCTTAGTTCAATTTTGGCTCAACATGACCCCTTTAGGTCATGTTGGGTCAATTATAGGTTGGGTCTAGTTGGCTAATTGCGGCTTTGGTCAAGTTCCACAAAATGATTTGGAATGGACTTGACCCATTGGTTTCAATCAATTTTGCTTAGATCAAGTTTTGACACATTTTTAGGTCAAAATGGGTCAACTGGTCAAGTAAAGGTTAGGTTAGGCTCAAATGTTGGCTTGATCAAACATTCATGAGTGAACTTAGATCAATGGTTTCAATCAATTTGGCCTATGGTGGAATTTGGCTATGTAAGGTTTCATTTTGGTTAAGTGTTGACTTGGTCAACCCTTAGGTTTAACTTGGTTTGACCCAATTTGATTGATTGATCATCCCATTGATGATCATGATGAGAGGGATATATGAGTTTGGTTCAATGGTTAGGATCAAAATTTGGCTCATAAGGATACTTTAGGTCACTTTTGGGTCAAGTGAGCTAAGTGGGCCAAATGGCTTGATCAAAGCTTGATTTAAAGTTGACTGATCTTGTATATGGACTTATGATTAAAATATAAATCCACTTACAAGTGGTTTGAAATCAAAATGGGTTTTAAACCATTTGAAAATTTCATATTCAAAGGAAGAATATGAAAGGGTTTTGGGTTTGATTTTTTATTTGCATTTTGATTGTTTGATTGAAGTTTGGATTTATGTATGAGCTCATGATTGTAGGATTGATTGAATCATGAGAGAAAATCAAGTTTGGCTTGATTTGAAAATGATTTTAAGTTCAAGATTTTGACTTGAAAGACTTAGATTGGATTTTGAATTGATTTGAGTTTAATTTTTGGAAATACTTTTGATTGTTTGAATTTATATTTCATTTATATATGTGAATATAAATAATAATATAAATTGATCATGAGAAAATTTCAAGGGTTTGAAGTGGTTTGACTGTGATTTATGTTAAATTCATTAAAGAGAATTTAAAGGATTTAAGTAAATTTTTAAATTAAAATTTAATTTTTGAGTTGGATTTGATTGATTTATATTTATATTTCATTTATATATGAGAATATAAATAAGAATATAAATAATTTTTAAGAAAATCCAAGGGTTTGAATAGGTTTGATTAAGATTTAGGTTAAATCCATTAAAGAAAATTTAAAGGATTTAAGGGAATTTTAAATTGAAATTTAATTCTTGCCTTTGATTTGATTGATTTATATTTATATTTCATTTATATATAAGAATATAAATGATAATATAAATAATTTTTGAGCAAATCCCAAGGGTTTGAATAGGTTTGATCATGATTTAGGTTTGATTTTGGCTAAGTCCCTTAATAGAAAATTAAAGGGACTTAAGAAAATTTTCATGAATTGATTTGGAATTTTGAGTTTAGTTGGCTAACTCTTCTATGGGGTGTCCACCTAATCCATAGATGTGTCTTAATACTAAGGAACTCTTAAAGTCTAAGAGAAATCCTATGTCTAAGATGGAGAGGTTGAGAACTCATTCTAAAAATGAGGTCAACGGTTTATCGACCAACGATGAAGTAGAAGCCAAACCCTTTGCACGAGAGCTTGAGGATGGTGGAATGACTACCATGGATGAGTTGAAGGAAATCAATTTGAGAATAGAGGATGATCCCCGCCCAACTTTCATCAGTGCCCTTCTACCTGATAAAAAAGTTGAAGAATTAAGAGTTATGCTATGTGAACTCAGGGACTGCTTTGCTTGGACATATTCTGAAATGCCAGGATTATCCCCTAATGTGGCAGTTCACATATTAGCCATTAAGCTATATGCAACACCAGTTAAATAAGCTCCTAGGCAAATGAGATTGGTGTTTGAAGAATAGGTAATCACAAAAACTAAAAACTCATTGAAGCAGGATTTATCCGAAAAGAAAAGTATGCATATTGGATAGCCAACATTGTTCCAGTGAGGAGGAAGAACGGTTAGATCTATATTTGCTTTGACTTTCGAGATCTAAACAAAGCATGCCTAGAAGATGATTTTTTGCTTCTAATATTAGAACTATTAGTGGATTATACTTCCTACTACGACATGTTCTCATTCATGGACAGATCATCAGGGTAAAATCACATCAAGACAGCTCCCAAAGATGAACGACACACATCATTCAGGACATCAATTGGTATAGATTGCTATGCAGTCATGCCCTTCAGATTGAAGAATGCTAGAGTTACATATCATAGGTCCATGACACGCATCTTCGATGAGTTTATTCATCAAAAAATAGAATGATATGTGGATGACCTCATTGTTAAGAGCATAGAACTAGATGTTCATTTTGATGACCTTAGAATGGCCTTCGAAAGAATAAGGTAGCACGATCTCAAGATAAATCCTCTTAAATGTGCATTTGGGGTTTCGTCTGGAAAGTTCCTTAGCTACGTGGTGTGGCACAGAGGAATTGAGATCGACCCTAATAAAATCAAAGCAATAGTGGATATTCCACCGCCGAAGAATCTTCGCCAACTTCGTTCTGTACAGGGACATCTAGCATTCATTCGATGCTTCATATCTAATATATCGGACATGTGTCAACCATTTTCTAAATTAATGAAGAAGAATGCACCATTTAAATGGTACAATGAGTGTCAAGAAGTATTCGATAGCATCAATAGATATCTATTAAATCCATCAATCCTGTAGCACCAATTCCAAGGAAGCCCCTCATTTTATATACATTGCATTAGAAGAATCCCTCAGAGCATTGCTTGCACAGCACAATGAAGAAGATAAAGAAAATGGGATGTACTATATCAGTCAAAGATTGATAGGAGCTAAGGCAAAGTACTCTTCGATCGAGAAGCACTATCTTGCACTAATTTTTGCTGCTTAGAAGCTTCAACATTATATGTTATCACATAAGATAACACTCATATCAAAGATCGATCCGCTAAAGTTCCTAATGATAAGGCCAATGTTGACATGTCATTTGGCATGTTGAGCAGTGCTCCTGTTACAGTTCGATATCATATATGTACCTTAGAAAGCCATAAAGGGGAAGATACTAGCATATTTTCTTGCTACACATCTTATCCCAGCAGATTCAATAGTCAATGATGATTTACCTGATGAACAGATTCTGCTTATCCACAAAAGGGAAAAGTTGCAGATCTGGGAAATGTATTTCTACGGTGCATCTTCTATTAAGCCTACTCAGCCCCCAAATCTACCAAAGCAAGAGCTAGTGTTGGCCTCATCTTCATAACACCAGAAGGTAGCATAATGAGGCATTCATACAAGCTGACTGAGCTAAGAACCAATAATGAAGTTGAATAAGAGGCATTGATGATAGGCCTCGAAGAAGCTATTATCATCGATATGCAAAATTTAAGAATCTTTGGAGACTCGCAATTGGTGATCAACCAAGTATTAGGTGTCTATAAAATTAATTAGCTCGAACTAACATACTATCATAAATGAGTGCTTAAGCTCATGAAACAAATTTTGAATGTTAAACTGGCTTGAGTTTCTCAAATAAAAAATAGTAAAGCAGGTTGCTTGGGCAAGCTGGCAAAAAAGATGGCAAACACGGATGACGATGATGTGTTGATTGAATTGTCCACTCATCGAGTTCTACAACCAGTAAATACATACTCCCCGCAGGTAGAGGGGACATAAAATTCAAACTAGCATGAAGCAATTCAAATTGCTCCTCACTCTCCCAAAGAATAGCAAGTATAAGAGACAGAAAAACTTAAAGTATTACAAAGAAATCATGTGAAGCTTTTATAGTAGAGGAGCCCGATGATTGGAGGCAACCCTTCATCGACAATTTCAAAGAAAGTAAATTGTCGAGCGATAAATCACTAGCCACACAAATTATAAAAAGAATTCTATGATATGCTTATGTTAATGACACATTATATCGTAGATCCTTTAAATAAATATAGTTGTGATTCTTAGGGACAAATGAAGCCAATAAGGTGATGTCAGAGATTCATGAAGGACTCTGCAGTGCGCACAAGTCAGGTCCCAAAATGGCAATAAAAATTAAGAGAATGGGATATTGTTGGCCATCAATGGTGAAATACTGCATAGATCATGCCAGGAAATGTCATGAAAGCCAAGTCTATAGGGATCTCATTCATGAACCTTTGAATCCTCTGCACCCAACAATTACATCATGGTTGTTCGAAAGTTGGGGCACAGATATAATTGGACTGATTGATCCTCCATCATCAGTCAAAAATTAATTCATTCTAGAATCTACTGACTACTTCTCCAAATGGACTGAAGCTACTCTGTTTAAAGAAGTCACTACTGATCGAGTCATTGACTTCTTCACCAATAATATTTACTATTGATTCAGGGTGTCATGATGAATCATTTCATACAATGGTCTGGCTTTCAAGAGTGCGAAGATATAAAAATTCATTGATCAACATAAAATCGATTGGCAATACTCATCAATCTACAATCTAAGGGCCAATAGTTTAGTAGAGAGTGGCATACTAAAAGAGAGTGGCATACTAAAATGATGGGAGCACTCTAAGCAAACATAACAACTTACAAAATGCTGGCCAAGGCCACTCCTTATGCTCTAACATTTGGAGTTGAAATTGTTCTACCACTAGAAGTTGAGCTACCATCACTTCAAGTAGCTGTCCAATTCAATCATACTCAATATGAGAATGCTCGCCTGTGAATGGAAGAGTTGGATGCACTTAATGGAGTTAGAATCCAAGCTCAACAAAGTTTAGAAATCTACCAAACGAGGATGTCCAAAGCATTCAATAGTTTAGTACGTCCTCAGATATTCTAGAAAGGTGAATTGGTTCTAGTGCTGAGAAGACTAATCATCCCTCATCGCAAGATTGGTGGTAAATTCAAAGCTAACTCGGAAGGTCCTTACGTCATAGAGAAGGTGTATGAAGGAGGAGCCTACTAGCTTATTTTCATGAATGGTCAATGACCAATGCCACCAATCAACATTCAATATCTCAAGAAATATCACAACTGATTGTGGATAAGTATATAAATACTTAAATGAATCTTGCACTAATAATACTTTCATACTAAATACACATGTAATTTCACTTAAGATTCTCTTGTAAAGTGAGAACATATTTTCAAGTCATTGTGAAAAATGACCAATCAACATTCAATATCTCAAGAAATATCACAACTCATTGTGGATAAGTATATAAATACTTGAATGAATCTTGCACTAATAATACTTTCATACTAAATACACATGTAATTTCACTTGAAGATTCTCTCATAAAGTGAGAACGCATTTTCAAGTCATTGTGAAAGCCGCCCCCCATTAGACAGGGGCATTTTTATGTATTTAATTAAGTTGATATCATGCCTAAATCCTTAGATATATATATATATATATATATATATATATAATCAAAATAATTTATATTAAAGAAAGTTCAAATTTTGTAATATATTTTTGAATTAGTCATCAATCCCCCTGTTAGACAGGAGGCATTTTTTTATGACCAAAGTTGTTCCATCTTCTCCTATGAAATAGGAGGTTTTCTTAAGCATTCAGGTTGACATCGAGCTTTATGCGAAGATCCCTAAATATATCCAAAATTATTATTATTAAAGTTGCAGGCTCTTGCAAGAACAACAAGAATCTATTTCTATGCATGAAAAAGTCAGCCCTAAATATCAATGGTTTGTCTCCAAGATTCATCAAATGTGTAAGATCAAGTCTGAAGAACTCTCAACTTCAGAAGCTTCAATCAACTAAGTTGAAAAAATATCAACCTCTACATCTTCAGGTCTAGGACATGAATGGGTTCTAAAGGTCAAACTCAATAAGCCTATAAATGATCAAGTTGCTGATGCTCTCCTCACTCAACAAGCCGCAAAAAAAGACCGCAATGAAAGAGCCCCCGTTCATTATTCTAATAACCAAACCACCAATCCATCGCATCTTAAGTTGAATACTCGAGTAGGTTCTAAAGGTCAAACTCAACAAGCCCATAAATGGCCAAGTTGCCAACGCTCTTCTCACTTAACAAGCCATAAGAAAAGGTCACAGTGAAAGAGCCCCTGGAACTTAGTCAAATGATGATAGTTGTTCAATCTCAAACTAAATTCAGCTTAGTGATTACAAGCAACCAAAATCTAAGAGACCTTTCTACTTAATCTATGAATCAAGACAATCTAAAAAAATGACTCTCAATTCAGAGCTTTCTCAAATCAATCTCCATATTACTTGAAAGGTGATATTTCAATTTCTTTTCAAATAATTTGATCAAGCACAAAGCACAAATCAAAGCTAATTTTCTGTCAAGTCGTCAAGCAGAAAAGCGAAGAAGCAATTCCATAGTTCATATAAAGCCTGACTAAAAGGGATCTGGTTATCATGCGTAGAACACTCATTCTTTGGATTGATAACTCAAGATGTCAGACCTAATATAAGCCAGAAGGCTAGGTCATCTGTATGTACCATTCAATGAGTCTGTCAAAGTAACAAGCATAGGATTGAAGACATACGTGCATTTCCTGACAAGTCAATATGGGCAAATCAGATCAATCATTCATCAAGTTCGTCAAGCTTAAAGCTAGGATAGAAGGAATTTTAAATCCCAAAGCAAACAAACTAATTCTTCCATCAAACTTGATCAAACATGAAGCTAGGGTCGAGGGAAACTTAAATCTATAATGACACAAAAGAAAGAGATCTTCAGCAAATCCATTGAAGCAGAGAATAGATGGTGGAAGAAGAACTTCAGCAAGCCCATTGAAGCTGAAGAGATTCAGGGATGACTCAAAGGGTCAACCAATTTTCAGCAAACATGACTCACTCCATGCTCAAAATATTTGTTGGGGGCATTTGTTGACCTCCATGTATGTCACATCAGCCGAGTCAAGTTCACAAGCTGAATTCGAAAGGCTTCGGATGCAACGGTGCATAAATCAGAGCTAAAAGGCACTCAACATCACCAAAATCAGTTGAAATGGTCTCTGATCGATGAACAGACTTCACCATATATATATATATATATATTATTCGATGATCAACCGTCAGGGAAATCGTTGACTGCGCATATATCGGTCGAGGTTGCGATGATGCCCAAACGACTTTTGTTCATGAAATTGATCATGTCTTTAACATCACAATGTCGAATTCTTTCAATTGAAACTATTCACGCTCAATACACGAGTCATGAATGTTGCTCAAAAGAACCAATTTGAACTAAAATTGATGATTTGGCACGGCGTAAACCAAAGTCTGTGAAACAAACTACATCTTTATTAAAACATCAAAATATCTAATATATATATATATATATATATATATATATATATATATATATATAAAATAGTATTATCATAAAAATAAATTAGGATTGATTTTGGTCAACCAATTTTCAGCAAATATGACTCACTCCGTGCACAAATCACATTTGTTGGGGCATTTGTTTACCTCCATATATGTCACATCAGTCGAGTCAAGTTCACAAGCTGAATTTGATGGGCAGATGCGGCGCCGATAAAGGCACTCAACATCACCAAAATCAGTTGAAATGGTTTCCGATCGATGAACGGACTTCACCATCACGTTCAAAATGTCAAAATTGATCAGAATATATGTATATATATATATTGCACAATTCAATGATCAACTGATCAAGAGGAAAATCTATTAACGTGCCTACACATCTATCAGAGTCGGGAGGTTGCGATGATGCCCAAACTATCTTCATTCATGAAATTGATCATGTCGTTAGCATGGTAATGTCGAAACCTTTCAAATGAGACTATTCATGCTCAATTTGGACGAGTTTGTGTGAATGTTCAGCGGTCAGAAAGCGGTAATGCATAATTTGAACTAAAATTGATCCGATTTGGCATCGACGTGAACCAAACAGCCTCCAATCATAAAATAGACTACATCGTTATATCGGGAACATCAAAATAACCTAAAATTAATATATATATTGACTATATAATAGTATTATCATAAAAATTAAAATTAGGGTTGATTTTATTCAAATAAACAAATGCTTTTATAAATAATCCTATGACTAACCTAGACAACTCCAACACATAACCCTCATTTGTGCTTAGAGCTCTGAGCATCTTGAGCCCCCCTTTCACTCTCATTCCCCACTTGAATAGGAAACTGAGTTCAGCTAAACAAATCCCCTGTCCATTCCTTCCTCTCAACCGCACGAGCATCTCTTTCCCATCTGTCTCCTCCTTCCAGACGAACAGACACTTGTCCATTCCTTCCTCCCAAGTCGAACCACATGGATCGAGCTCACCTACGATGGGTGAGCTAGTTCGATCACTCCCTCAACACGAGTCACCCATTATCATTTCTCTTAGGTCTGAGTCTGAATTGCAGGGCCAGAACTCCTCTTCCCCTTTCTCATCTTCTCCTAACCGATTATGGGCATGCCATTTTTTTCTTTCCTTCTCGGTCACTCTCATCCCTGCTAGTCGAAGTTCATCAAACATAGCCAAGCTCTCCTCGTCTCTCATTTGGGTTTGCTATTGGCTTAAAAGTACTAATCTCTGCTTGAGCTGTAAGACAAAGTTCAAAAATTGATGAACAAGGAAGGGGAACCAGGCTTCATCATAAAATTTTTAGTTTTCATTTATTCGGCTTTGTGGATATGTTGATATCACTCTTAGGACTGTTATCAGGTTTGGATCACTATTGTGAGGAAATGAGTTAGCTGGTTACAAAGCCTTATTTTGGATTTATCTTATTAAATTTTTGGAGCTATTTTGCTAGTTTGTTGGATAGTTGGTTTGATAGTTGATCATATTTGGGTTTTTTTTTTTTTGGCTATGACTCAATCAGATTAAATCATCGCTATATCAAACTAGATTTTAGCTTTCTACTCACTGTGCTAAAATATTTAATTCTTTTACTCTGAAGGGAAGCATTCTTTTTGAGCTAGATATGGTGAAAATCTTACCACTTTATTTATTTTCATGGAAATGAGGTTCATTCATGTAGTTTGAGATTTTGTTGGTGTGGCTAAAGCTACATATATGGGAGACATTGGACTGTTCAAGTAAACATGGAAGTAGTTGGAATCTCAAAAGCTGGCTTTTGTGGGAACCCAAGTTGCACTAGTTGATTTGGCTATGCAGATATTATGTTGTCAGGGGAATTACATCAGTGATTGCTCTTGGTTTGATGGCACTATTTGTGATTTTATGAACTTCTCCCCTACTTTTAGATGTCATCCACCTCCCTTTCTATCCTCAACCATGTTAGAAACTCCATCATCTACTCAACGTATATGTAAAAGCAAAATTATGATAATTGCTATAATTTTAACTACTCACTCATGATTGATTCAATATAGTGGAAAATTTTGCTAGACCTAAGTACTCGCTCTTACTTCTTTAGCATGACAAGGAAATCAGGATGCTTTTTATACAGGTTTGAAGGCCTATGCGGTGCATCTCATAAGCGTGATATGTGCAAGAAAATTACTCGACCATGATATTGTAAGACACCTACCATACATGCTTCCCATAAGTGTGGTCGGAAGGCCTCAGTACTCCATCTGACCTTCTACAGGGATGATGTGGGTCAAATTTTATTTCAAATGACTCTTATGCAGGTATTGAAGGCCTATGCATGCTTTCTTAAGCATGGTGGGTTTGGAAGAACTCTTAAGCCATAGTTTCGCAAGACACCTACTATGCCCACTTCCCATAAGCATGGTGGAAAGGCCTTAGCACTCCTGAAGCAGCCCCTATAAGAGGATGATGCCAGGACACTGCCGAATTTCATTCCAAACACATATATTGAAAGTCTATGACACTTTCTTAAGCATGGTGGGTTTAGAAGACTCTCCAATTCATAGTATCGCAAGATATTGACTATGCATGCTCCCATAAGCATGGTGCGAAGGTCTTAGCACTCTCGAAGTAGCCCCCTATGTGGGGATGACGTCGGAAGGCTGCCAAAATTTTATCAAAATAGTGATTAATAATTAATAAAAATGAAATAGTTAAAAAATAATATTTGAAGCTTAAAAGAGTAATAAGATCAATAAGTGAACTAAGTACAATATACGAAGCTACTAAGACAAGATTGAGCTTACAATCATCTGACCGACAATAGTGTGCAACAAATTTGATGTCTATCCAATGCAAACAAATAAATATTAATCTAAATAATTGAATAAAATAAATGCCTTACGCCATCGGATTCCCAACACATCATGCAAGCGAATAGAAGGCATTAATTAAGGCTTCAATTGAATTCTTGCCCATATTATGAAGTATGATTAAAACTCAAATTCAATACCTTAAAATTATGCAAGTATTCTTAAATGCACCAACATGGCCCCGACACTATGCTGAATGCTTATACTTAGTGTCTGAGGATGTTAAGCAAGTTGATTCCCGGTTGGGTCTTAGGACTGGGTCCGGGTTAACAAAACCTAAAAATTCAAAAAATAATATTATAATATTTCCAACTTAATAAAATATCTGAGAAGCTAATTATATCTAATGATAATAGATATGATCCTCTATTATTAAATTAATAAATTATTCTGAAATAATAAACTAAAAAGATCAAGCGAATTTATATACCCTGACGATGGTTGTGTTGAATGGAGATTTCAACAATAGGGGATACTTTTAACAAAATGTATTCACAAGCTCAGATCAAATTAACTTAAATCAAGTGTCAATCCAAATGCAAAATTTAATATGTTATTAAGCTATAAATGTTTAAATGAAATTCAATCTTTAAATAATTAAAGCATAACTCAATTCATCCACCTCCCGTAATTATTTGTTGGAGGTGACAATTAAAAAACTTCAGCTCACAAAAGAGCCAATGTCAACTCAAGTACACATCTATATTCACACTCAAATAATCTCATGCTAATAAGAGTGTGGTTGGTGTCCTCTGACTTCGTGGTTTGGCCATTAGGCTCCATATATGATGTAGTTACGACCAGAGTCCTCTGATCAGGTGGCTACCACCAAATGACACAATTATATTACGGTCATTACTATAGCCCGTATGTTCCCCAATGGCTCTATACTTTTAGTTGTGAACCATAGGGTGCATCTAATAGGGCAAAAGGCCCTCTGTCAGCTAAGGTAGACTTAAACTTATCTCATTAAACAAACCCCACCCCAGGTCTACAAGGTTTTCTTGGATGACGCAACCCATGGAAGGATCCTTCGATCAAGTTGGGTCGACTATCTCCTCTGACTAAGTATACTAGGGAGCACGACAGCCCAGGATAATGGAACTATAGGATCTTGATCAGGCACATCATCATTCCCCCAACCATCCTCTTTAATTTAAATGATCATGAATTTCATAAATCTAAATTTCAAAACTCTGCATGCTGCTACTATACTCTATGCATTTAGCGATCTAACGACTAGCCTTAATCGAAAGTTCTCTCTAAGTATTGGGAGAGGTAATTAACGATAATTGCTTACGCCTATAGAAAACCTGGAACCATATCTAAAGTCCTCACAAAATTAGGGTGAAATCTCTAGGTAGTGTCTTATACTAGTTCATCTGCCTTTTAAAAATTTAACCGGCATTTAAATCAAACTCTTTTAATCGTGAGGTCAGTGACAAATTTTTGGAGCCCACAGCATTTCTCCTTTCCGTGAGTAGCCAAAATAGGGGAGCTTAATCCGGATTCCAACTTCCTCATTTCGCAACCAAACTTCAATTCCTCTTACACACACCTTCCATATACCTCGTTGAGGCTACCGAAAGCTTCCTTCGAGTTTTAAACCCATCAGAGCTAGAAGTTCGATCACCACTGAGCTCCAAATTGACAAAAGTTGATCCACCGAGTGAACCAAGGGGAATTGGCTTGTGTGCTGCTCAACAAGGCCTCATCTTACAAGCTACGCCATCAATCCCACTGCGAGTCTTGAGCTCCGGCGAGGTGAATTCCCAAAATTATAAAAATAAGAAACTTTGGTAAGTCTTTTGTGAATGGAATTCGCATGTGAGCATAACCTAGCCGTTAGATCCTGTCGATCCCTCGCGCAAAGGTGTGGGTTGATTTTGGAGTGAATCTGAGCTCCAGCGAACTCGAATCGAGCGATTCAGGCAAAGAACCTTCGTCATTCATCGCTTGTAGGAGGAGAGATCATGGGCCATCCATTCCGTGTGATTGGAACGGATGGCTCTGATCAGATCATGCTAGATCCATCTATTTTCTCCCTTTTATGCCATCGATTGATGGGCGTCGATCTCGGACGGCGAGATCAATCACTCCCGCTGCTAACTTCGGCGCTTATGTGACTACCTAAACTACCAATTCTGTGGCACCATGTGGAATGTGTGCCGTGTCAACGCGCCATGTGGTGTCGATGGGATTAAGCTTTAATTTGGTTAATTAAGTAGTTTATAAGCCTGAAACTTCCATAATTCATGAATAATAGTAAAGAAATCCAAAAAATATAAATAATAGCTCATTTTAAAGTTATTTTAGAGGGGAATCCACTAAAATTATCCTTAATTAATTTTGAACATTATTTTTGGATTATTTAAGGTTTAATTAAAATACTCTTTAATTAACCAATCAATTTCAAACTTTCTGAGAATGTTTAGGGGGATGACCTCTGCCTCCTTTATTTTTCTTGAAATATATTGATTGATTAATTGGAGAAATATATTGCTTAAGCCTTAATTACCTTCTTAACTTAATTAAGTGATAATTAAGCATGTGAATAGTAATTAATCAACAAATTGGACCCCTTAATCACTATTGAACAGTGGAGAGATTTTGGGAGTTGGATTGGGGCCTCCCTCTTAATCTTTCCCCTTAGTTTCCTTCTCTTTTTCAACAAAAATGCTAATTAAAGGTTAATTAAATAATTAATTGTTGACCTACACATATGTGTCATAAATCAAGATAAGCCCACAAATCGAATTCTACTGGCTTCACAGGTGATAATACGTAAATTGAGGCTCAAAATGCACTGGACGTCACCGAAAATGATTGAAATAACCTCCAATCGGTGAACAGAATTTATCATTACGTTCAAAATATCAAAATCAATCAGAATATAAATATTGCAAAATTGAACGAGCAATTGATTAAGCGCTCGAGTCATCAACATGCATGCACGCATATCGAGATCAAAAGACATCAATGAGGATCAAATAACCTCTGTTCGTAAAATTGATTATGTCATTAGCTTTGAAATGCTAAAATCTATTAAGTAAAACTATTCACACTCAATTCGGATGAGTCTGCATGAAAATCGAGCGATTGAAAGCAGCAACACGCATTTTGAGCTGAAATTGACCCAATTTAACGTCGACTTGAACCAAATGGCCTCAGATTACAAAACGGACTACGCCATTGCATTCAGAACAAGGAATTACCTTAATTGATATATATATTGACTATGTGCATTTACCGGCATGAAATCCATTCAAAATTTATTAAAAAATTCCCAAATTACCCCATATAACCATTCCCTCCTATTTGGGTTTAAAAAAAAAAAGAAAAAAATTAAAGAAAAAAAAGTTCGACCCACTCCCCACCTCTCCCCATTCACTCCTTCTTCATTCTCTCCCACTCTTTTATCTCTTCTGATTTCCCCTCTCACGTCCAAGAAAAGATAATTCTCCTCCCATCTTTTCCAAATTTTTCTCCATTCCTCCGGATCCCACAATCCTCACGCTTCGATCGCGCACTTGCAGGTGTGACCCTTGAAATGCGCCGCCCTGTCCAATCAATGCATGACCCGACCCACGCTCCCGCGGCCGCGACTCGTGATCCATCCTTGTTCCAACCAGGACCCGTCCGCTCAACCCAGTCACTGTGACCGGCTCCCTCCATGACTCCACAAAGTAGGCCAAGCCCTCCTTTCTTTAGCCGTGAAACCACTCCGACATTAAAACCACGCATGCTCCTCTGACAGCCTTCTTCCCTCGAGCCGACCAACAAACCTCCTTCCTTGTAATTCTCATGATCCGACCATTAAACCAGTTATGCAATCCTTCCCACAAGCCCACAATCCATCCAAATTTCACTATTTTTGCCTCTCCGCAATCAAGGGAAGAACATCGTCAAGAGGAAAATTATTCTTTCAATTTTCGACATCGCATTCCTCACTTTAGTTGTCTTCTTTTTGCTTCGCCATGATCGGGGGAAGAACATCATCAAGAGGTTAATTATTCTTTTAATTTTTGGCGTAGCACCCCTCGCTTTAGTCATCCCATTTTTGCTTTGTTGTAATCGGGGGAAGAACATCATCAAGGGAATTCTTCCTTCTTCCCTCGCTTCCGTAACCCTTCCACTTTTTTGCTTCGCCATAAGCGGGGAAAACATCGCCAAGAGATTCTTCTTCAATTTTGACGTCGCATTCTCATTTTCCCTTCCATTTTTTCTAGCCATCGGAAGAAGAACATCGTCAAGAGGTGAATTCTTCTTTCGATTTCCGGCATGGCATTCCTTGCTTTAGCCTTCCTACCTCCACTTCGCCATAAAATTTGTGAAGAACATCATCAAGAGGCAAATTCTTCTTTCAATTTTCGGTGTCGCACTCCTTGCCTTACACTCCAAATTGCCTACCCAACCCCATTCCTTTTCCAAGCATTACAGTGCGTCAAAAAATGTGTCAAAATATGTGGGATCGTGAATGAATATATATATATATATATATATATATATATATATATATATGCTATATATATATATTTATATATATTGGTTTCTTTACAAGTTTAAAATCCTCGTTGTGCTCAAGAGGGTGCGAGATGAAAAATAGGTTGTGGTGTCATTGACACTCGATCTCAGAGGCGTCCAGTAAGTCAACACTTGTTAGATGTCACTCCCCCTAAACGAAATGTTGCCAAAATTTTGTCTAATTTCCATACTTAGAAAAAAAAAAAAGGGAGATTATGAATATATATATATATATATATATATATATATATATATATATATATGTATATATATATAGTAGGTTTGAATGTTGTGCTCAGAGGCATGTGAGATGAAATTGGTGGTGTTGCAAAACACCCGCATCGAGACGTGTCGTAAATCAAAAACACTCCGTCTGACTACATGGGGATGATCTTGGGAAAATAAATGTCAAACCGACTTAGAAAAATAAGGGGAAAGTAAAATGACATCTTAGATATAAAAGCAAAACAAAATAAAAACATGAAAAGTATTTACAAAATTTATTGAAGCAGATTGAAAGAAGAAGTTCTTAATTTATGTCATAATCTAACCTTTCAAATAAATGGAATAGAATAACTCCTCTTGGCCTTATTTATATAAATTAGAAGAGGTAGTAGATGGGTTGTTTAAAAAAAAGAAGAAGAAATCAAATTTGAATATAAGAGGAAGAAATCAAATTTTAATAAAAGAGGGGGAAATCAAATTTGAATAAAAGAGAAAAAATCAAATTTGAATAAAATAGGGAAAATAAAATTTGAATAAAAGAGGGGGAAAACAAATTTGAATAAAAAAAGGTGAAAACAAATTTGGATAAAAGAATGGTAAAATGAGAATTGCTTTAAGGAGTAAATCTTCTTCTTAAAATAACAAATTAAATTATCCTTTGAACATATAGCTCCAAAATGCCTTCATCAACACCGGATCTACAACTCTTTGTACAAGCAGACATAAGGCGATATTAAATCAAAATATACAAAAATCATGGAGCTTCCTTCGATTAAATTAAAAAAATTTATTCTAATTATGATTTTCAAAATCAATGATTTCATTAATTAGATGAAATTAGCTAAGCTATAAACATCTGCATGTGCTCAGATAGAGACTTCAAGTGTAAATTTTAATGTCTAAAAAGCTACGCAGGCTAAATTGGAATATATCAAATATTAATCTAAAAAATCTAATAAGATATTAGATCAATTTATAATGCCTTCTTACAGATCGCAACCCTTTGCTTAGCAGAATACGATATTAAATCAAAATCTACAAAAATCATGGAGCTTCCTTCAATATGAAAATTAAGGAATTTCATTCTAATTATGATTTTTAAGATCAACGAAATAACTAATTAGGTGAAATTATCTAAGCTATAAACACCTGCATGTGCTTGAACATAGAGATTTCAAGTACAAATTTTAATGTCTTAAAAGGCTGCACATGCTAAATTGGAATTAAATGAATATCAAAAATCAATCTCATAATTCTAAACCTAAATTCTTACATGTTATACTATCTTTGAATGCTTAAATTCAAGTGTTTGAGGATCGGTTGCTTCGGTTTAGTCTTAGGGCGGGTTGGGTTAACAAAACTTAAAACTATAAAGAGTTTCAAATCGAAATATCCGAAAATCATTCTCGGTGATAGTAGATCTAATCCTGTAGAAACTAAATAGAGTCGGGATGTAAAGCTCTTAAACATATTATAATCAATCAATTTTCAAATATCAATCAAAAATTACTTAAATGAAACTCTATCTTTCAAAACTTAAACCAAACTCAATCTATCCACCTTCCATAACAGTTTATCGGGGGTGATAATTAAGAAAATTCTAGCTCACAAAGGGGCCAATGTAAAATCAAGTGTTCTACTATGTTCACTCTCTATCAATCTCACACTAGTAAGGATGTGGTCCGTGTCCTCTGACTGTGTGGCTTGGCCAATAGGCTCCATAGATGAAGCAATTATGACCAGAGTCCTCTGATCGAGTGGTTTGGCCAGTCCAGCTCCATTATATTATGATCACGATCGTAGCCGTATGCTCCCCAATGGCTCTTTGAGTTGTGAATCATAGGGTATACTTGATAGGAAACAATCTCTAAGATAAACTTAAGATTGTCTCTTAGATAAACACCTAGTCTATAAGGATTTCTTGGATGGCGTAACCCATGTGTTGTGATGAGGATCCTTAGAAGGTTGGGTCATTACCCTCTAGTAGATTAGGATCGAGATGATGGAACATGGGATCTAGATGGACGCATCATTCCCCAACTATCCGGTTTAAGCTGAAATGATGAATTTCATATCTTAAATTCTAAAACTCTACATGTTGCTACTATACGCTACACATTAAGAAATCTAATGACTAGCCTTAATCAAAAGTTATCTCACACTTATTGAGAGAGGTAATTAACTATAGGGGCTTGCACCTATAGGAAACTTGGAACCAAATCTAAAGTTCTCACCAAATGAGAATGAAATCTCTAGGTTGTGTCTTATCTACTATTCCATCGCTTCTAAAATTACAGACACTTTAATCACTCTCTTCAATATTAAAAAATTTTAAGAGGTCAGTGGTGAATTTTTGGAGCCCATAGATTTTTGGCGACTCCACTAGGGATAGGATTCTCTTTTCATCTTTGGCTAGTCGAATTTAAGTTATAGTTGTAATGGAGCATGATAGAATCAATTATCAATGAAATAAAATTTAAATCAATCATATTCTTATGACTAATCTATTTGTTCAATATTGATGGATATTCAGAACACCGTTTATCATGCAGCTAGGTCGCGGAGCCAATATCTATCTAGCTAATGCTATAATCAATATTAGGGATGTTGGAGCTACTATTCAATTTGATAGTATAGACTTCCCAGCCATCACCATTGTAAATAATCCTCCACGAGCATCGCATATTGTACACCAACTATGCAATGGAGGAGGACAATTGGAATGACCACTACTACTACTAAGATTCCTCAAAAGAGAGCGTACTTAAAAGATTGATTCATTTTGAGGCCAATCATGAAGAGAACCTTCAGGCGAAAGTTTGTCATACATGAATGACAACCACGCAATTGAACCTTTCACACTAGGAAGGTATGATATTGAAGCCTCCTCTTCTAAAAAAAATAAGTATAAGGCAAAGGAGAAGCAACACTAAATTGCAAGCTCAGTAGTTACTGTCTGAATCACAAGTCATACAACCAGCCTTACAACCAAAAGAGAGTATTTCTACACTATAATAAATTTGAAAATTTTGAGATGGGTGAAAAGGAATAGCTCTGGTGATGTTAATGGTATTTTAGGCTCATAATGTCAACCTTTATGAAGAAACAACCTGAAACTCTATCTACACGAGTACATAGAGTCCTGAAGGTTGTTAAGGAAAAAAATGTCTTATGAAGAACGGGTATCAAATGTCAATTACCAAAGAAGCCAAAAATGCTCCACTACAAAAACTACAATCAGTGGCAAGACTGTTTTAACCAATTCTTACAAGGTGAGCATCAGGGTGTGACACCTAAATCGCATGTTCAGAAATCCATTATTGAAAGGTCCCGGTAGAAAGAAAAATAAATATGGAGGCCGAAGCCTCGAGAAGAAGTAGCGGCACAAAAGCTTCTTCATCTAGAAGTAAGCTAACCCAGGGACTGCGGAGAAAGAGAAATGCTGAACTACATGCTCAATAACCATTATTCAAGCAAAAAATTATACAACTAGTTATGGAACCAAAAGCGAATGCTCCAACCCATAATAGGTTTTGATAGATTAAGATGGGAAAAGCAGAACAGCTCTACTGGTCAAATCAAGTAGTCCTTCTAGACCCGACAATGTCAGGTTCCAACTTCTCCAGTGAGGAAACTTGAAACTATATATGTAAGAGTGTATCGGGTCTTCAAAGTTACAAAGGAGAAAGGACTGATAAAAAAAAAATATGAAGGTTCTATCCTCAGGGAGGCTAGAGTTGCTCCTCCAAAGAGACCTCCTCTTACAATTCTGGCAAGATGTCTACTAATTCAAGTCTTAGACAGTGAGCATCGATGCGTGACACTTGGACCACATGTCTAAGAATCCACCATCGAAAGGTCTGGACAAATAGGTGAGAAAATTTGGATGCCAAAATCTCGAAGTGAAATTCCCTTACAAATGGACAACAGCGTGACATCTAGATTGTACTCCCATAAAATCCACTCTTCATGCTAAAGTATTTAGAGCTGAAGCAATCTTGCCACTTAAAGTTGAACTACCTTCACTCTGAGTAGCCATTCAATGCAATCTCACTCAAGATGAGAATGTCTGTCTACGGATGTGAGAATTTGATGGACTTGACAAGGTCAGGCACCAAGCTCAATAAAATCTAGAAGTCTACCAAGCAAAGATGTCCAAAAGCTTCGTCATGATATGTTATCTCACAAGATTACCCTCATCTTAAGGATCGATCTACTGAAGTACTTGATGATAAGACAAGCGTTGATAGGTCGCTTGGCAAGATGGGTAGTATTGCTTCTACAATTTGATATCACATATGTTCCGTAGAAAGCAGTGAAGGGACAAGTCTTAGTATTTTCTATTTTTATCCCATTTTACTCTTCTCTTAATGATGATTTGCTCAATGAGCAAATTATGCTCATTCATGAAAGAGAAAAATCACAAATTTGGGAAATGTATTTTGATGGGGCCTCATCGATCAAACAAGTCTAATCTCTAAATTTTCCAAGAGCAAGAGAAGGAATCGGCATCATCTTCATAACAACAGAAGGAGGGATAATGATACGATCATATGGATTGAATGAGCCAAGAATTAATAATGAAGCTGAATATGAAGCATTAGTGGCAGGTTTTGAAGAAGCTATTTTCATAGGCATTCAAAACTTACATATTTTGGCAATAATTCTCGACTTATTATAAATCAAGTACTTGCATCTATAATCAACAAGCTTGAGTTAGCTTTCTACAAGCGAGTTCGCTTATGAAGCAGATACCAAATGTCACACTAACTCGAGTCTCTCGATCCAAGAATAGCAAAGTTGATTACTCAGAAAAATTAGCTAAGAAAATGGCAAGTATTAATGGTGATTATGTCATGATCGGCATATTTACTCGATGAGTTCTAGAGCCAATAAAGTATCAATCCCTGTAGCTAGAGGGGTTACCAAATTTGACCCAATAGGATATGACTCAGGTTGATCCTCATACTCCCCAAAATTAATAAGAAGTTGTACCAAGAAGAACTAAGAATGAAAATTGCCTCGGAAAAGCGTTTATTGTGAGAGTCACATGATTGAGGCAACCCTTCATAAACTACTTTAAAGTGATTGGAGGCAACCCTTCATCAACTACTTTAAAGAAGGCAAATTACTAAATAATAAATCACTGGCAGCTCAAATCGAGAAGAGAATGCTACATTATGCTTTTGTCAACAATACTTTATATCGTAGATCCTTTGAACAAATGTGGCTATGATGTCTAGATGTAGATGAAGCTAGCAAAGTGATGGTTGAAGTTCATGAAGGACTTTGTGGTGCACATCATTAGTCCCAAGATAGTAAAGATCAAAAGGATGGGTTATTATTGGCCATCTATGGTGAGAGAGTATTAATCAGCTAAAGTGTCATGAGTGTCAAGTACATGGGAATCTCATCCATCAACCTCCAAATCCATTACACCCAACAATAGCATCCTGGCCATTCGAATGTTGGGGCACAGATGTAATTGGACCAATTGATCCACCGTTGTCAGCTAGACATCGCTTCATCCTAGCGGAATTATTTTTCTAAGTGGTGAAACCCCATTTAAAGAAGTTACCGAGTGATCAACTTCTTCACGCATAATGTAGTCTATAGATTTGGAATGCCACGCCGAATAATTTCTGATAATGGCACAGCTTTCAAAGTGCAAAGATTTATAGATTTATCGATCGACATAAAATTGATTGGCGATACTCTTCAATATATAATATAAGAGCGAATGGTTTGGCTGAGGCTTTCAACAAGACATTGGTCAAACTGCTCAAAAAGATTCTCACTAAAAATAAAAGAGAATGGCATACCAAACTAGTAGAGGCTCTATGGGCATATCAAACCACCGACAAGATGCCGACTAAAGCCACTCCTTATTCATTGGTATTTGGAACTAAAGCAGTTCTTTTGCTTGAAGTTGAATTGCCTTCACTTAGTAGCCATCAATACAATCTAGCGAAGATCAAAATGATCGAGAATGGAGGAACTTCGGCGTGCTTGATGAAGTTAGATTACAAGCTCATCAAAATCTTGAAGTCTATCGAGCAAAGATGTCAAGGCTTTTGACCATACGATGCGACTCGAACATTCCAAAAGGAGAATTGGTCTAGTCTTTGAAGACCAATTATTCTAATTGAAAATTTGGTGGAAAATTTGAACCTGGGAAGGCCCTTTTATCATTAAAAAAGTATACCAAGGAGGGGCATACCAACTCATCAACCTAGAGGGTGAAAGACCAATGCCACCAATTAATGGTCGACACTTGAAAAAGTATTATACTTGATGACCACATTCTCGAGGTATAATAGAAATCTCCTGCAAGACAAGGGAACTTTTTTTAGTATATCTATTTAGGTTGACATCGTGCTTCATGTCGAGATCCCTAAATAAACATGCTCCAAATGAAAACTTTTCATGAAAATTCCCCACAAGATAGGCATTTTTTAGTATATCTATTTATACATCATGATGAAATCAATAAACATACTCAAATGAAGAACTTTTTTTAGAAAATACAAGAATTCAAATATCTATTTATATATTTCATCTTGATAAATTATACTAAATGAAGAACTTTCATTGAAAATTTTCGCAAGGCGAAATATTTTTTAGTATATATTGACAATGCTTATGTGAGATTGAAATAAACTCACTAAAGATGGAATGTGAAAATTCCTACAAAATTTTAGATTTCTATACATAATGGAGTAATGTTACATGCCAAAATCTTGAGAATCATTTAAATATTGATGTATTTGCATATTTTAATCTTGAGAATTCTTCTTGCAGAATTAAAAAAGAATTTTTTAGTTTATATTAAGTTTATTTGAGTTGACATCATGATATAAGATGAGATCCTCAAATATATTCTAATTCAAGACATTGGCTACGAAATCACGAATATATATAATTATCATTATTATGTTGCATGTTCTTGGAGAAACAAAAGAATCTATTTCTACATGAAAAGACAACCTAAATGTCAGAAATTTATCTCGATTTGCCAAATTCAGATCAAGTTAGAAGAACTCGATTTTAAGCTTCAATCAAAGTTGGAGAAACATCAACCTCACATCACGAAGTCAGGACATGGATGGGTTCTAAAGGTCCTCATAAACCCACAAATGGCGATGCTTTCTCACTCAAGCCACAAAAGGCGAGTGAAAGAGCCCCCAGTCATCGATGACAAAACCATCAACCCTACAACTTAAGTCAAAGACTGAGTAGGTTCTAAAGGTCGAACTCAACAAGCAAATATGCGGTTGCTCTCCTCACTCAACAAGCCAGAAAAGGCCATAGTGAAAGAGTTTCTCGGCTCAATGATGATATGTTCAATCTCAAACCAGATCCGACTTAGTGATTACAAGCAACCATGATCAAGAGATCTTTCTACTTGATCGATAGATCAAGGCAATCAGGACTCAATTGGGGATGCCTCAAATCAATCTTCATATTACGCAAGTGATATTTCAATCTATTCTCAAATGATCGTCGCTCAAAAGATCAAAGCCTATCTCCTCATAAAGTCCATAAAGCATAGGGCGAGAAGTAATTCCATAGTTCATACAAAAAACTAATGGAACTAAAGAATTTTATGGTTATTCAATCTATTAAAGCACATTCTTGAATAATAACTCAACATTGACCCTATATAAGCGAGGTGGGTCATCATATGTATCCTTCAATAATCTGTAGCGGCAAAACGATTCATGGCATACATACACTTCACGACAAGTCAATGTGGACAAATCAGTCTTCATCAAGTCATCAAAGCTAGGGCGAAAAGGAAAATCACCAAGCATGGATAAACTAATTCCCGATTAGTCCTTCATCAAATAAGCGGAATTCTCCCATCAAACCCAACCAAGCATGAAGCTGGAGGAACTCAAATCGCAGGACATAAAGAAAGAGATCTTGAAAGCCATTGAAGTAGATGAGATGGTGAAATAACTCTTTCATCAAAGTCGATTCGACAAATTGATCAAGCCCATCATTTAGTATGTCCTGAATAAGGCAACATACTAATGGCAAATCTTATCAAAGCTCTATAAGTTAAAAATGATCAAAGCGATCCAAGCTCTATTGACCCAAATGGTCAACCAATTTTTAACAAACGTGACTCGCTCCATGCACGAATCACATTTGTTAGGGGGCATTTGTTGACCTACATATATGTGTCATAAATCAAGATAAGCCTATAAATCAAATTCGACGGGCTTTGAAGGTGATAATACACAAATTTAGGCTCAAAATGCATTGGACATCACCAAAAATGATCGAAATGACCTTCGATCGGTGAATGGACTTAGTCGTTGCATTCAAAACATCGAAATCAATTAGAATATAATTATTACAAAATCTAGCGAGCAATTGATTAAGCGCTCAAGTCATCAACGTGCTTGCACATATATCGAGGTCAAGAGGTATCGATGAGAATCAAATGACCTCTATTCATAAAATTGATTGCGGCATTGGCTTTGAAATGCTAAAATCTATCAAGTAAGGCTGTTCTCACTCAATTTGGACGAGTCTGCATAAAAATCGAGTGGTTGAAAGCGGTGACGTACATTTTGAGCTAAAATTGACCCAATTTGATGTCGAATTGAACCAAATGGCCTATGATCATGAAACAAACTGAGCCATTGCATTCAGAACAATGGAATTATCTTAAATTAATATATATTGACTATGTGCATTTACCGGCATGAAATACACATTAAAACCATTTAATAAATTCAAAATTTATTTAGAAATTCCTAATTTACACCCATGCCAAATGTTCCTCTATTTTCAATTTTAAAAATAAAACCAAAAAAAAAATTAAAAAAAAAAATTTAACCACTCCCCACTCTCCCTTCCTCCCTCTTCATTCTCTCCCACTCTTTTCTCTCTCCACATTTCTCACATCAAGAAAGGTAATTTTCCTCCCCTCTTTTTTAAATTTTCTCCTTTGAATCAGCATCCCTCGGCCCTCAATCGTGTCATCACTCGACCGTGCCACAACCTGATCCTTAAAACCCATTTGCCTGAGCATCTGACCCATGCTCCTTCTGACCACGATCCCTCTGCTCAGCGAAATGTCGCTCGACCTCCCTGACCCAGTCCAACCATTTCCTGCTCATTGACTCCCATAGCCGTCAGCCCTCTTTCTTGACCCATGAAGCGACTCTGCCCTTCCCAGCCAAACCCACTACGGCCTGCTCCTCTATCTCAACAAGCCTTCTTCCCTCCTCCGCGGCTCCGCCAAAAAATTCCTTCACCGATTCTTTGCCCAGCCCCTCTGGTTCCACAATCCTTCCCAAAACCCAGCCATCTAAATTTCCCGTTTTACTCACCGCAATCAGGGAAGAACATCACCGATTCTTCTTTCTTTGACATCACATTCCTCATTAGCTATCGCACCTGTATAGAACATCGTCAAAGTAAATTCTTCTTCGATTTTTAGATTTTGTCCATCCGTTTATTTCACCACAAATGGGAAGAATATCATCGAAAAAATTCTTCCCTTTTGATTTGCACTCGTAACCTTTCACTTTTTATTTGAAAAGCGGGGAAGAACATCATCAGGAATTCTTCTTTCGATTTCATTGCATTCCTCTTTTCCTTCCACTTTTTTGCTTTCATGTCGGGAAGAACATCGTCAATTCTTCTTTTGATTTTTGGTTTCACATTCCTTGCTTTAGCCTTCCTACCTCGCTTTTCGGGAAGAACATCATCAAAGGAATCCATCTTTTTCAATTTTTCGTACTCGCACCTTACACTCCCAATTGCCTACCCAATCTCGTTCCTTTACCTAGCATTGCAGCGCACCGAAAAATGTGTCAAAATATGTGGGATTTATGAATGAATATATATATATATATATATGATTGCTTTTCTTTGCAGGTTTGAAAATCTCATTGTGCTCAAGAGGGTACGACGGGATGAAAAAATAGATTATGGTGTTGAGACACATTCTATATCAGATGTCAAGTAAGCTTATTAGATGTCTCCCCTATACAAATGCTACAAATTTTATCTAATTTGACTTACAAGGATGAAAATATAATATTATATATATATATATATATATATATATATATATATATATATATATATATATATATATATATTTATGTTTGTGTTCAGAAGGACATTGCTCGAGATGAGATGAAAATTTGGTGTGTAAGACACCACTCATTCAAGAGGCATATCGAGGCCAAAACACCCCGATCGACCCCTACGGGATGATCGGGAGTGAAATGTCAAAATTTTAGCCAAAAAAGGGGAAATAAATTGACATACAATATAAATAAAAACAAATAAAGAAAAGGTGAAAAGTACTTACAAAATTTTGAAGTAGGATTGAAAGCCTGAAGTTATTTTAAATATCTAACTTTAACCTTTGAATAAATGGAATAGAATAGAGGCTCCCTCTTGTATTTATATAAAAGAAGTGGATGAGTTGTTTAAAAAAAAAAAAGGGAAGAAATCAAATTTGAATAAAAGAGGAAGAAATGAAATTTGAATAAAAGAGGGGGAAATCAAATTTGAATAAAAGAGGAAAAATCAAATTTGAATAAAGAGGAAAATCAAATTTGAAAAAGAGGAAACAAATTTGAATAAAAATGAAAACAAATTTGAATAAAAGAATGGTAAAATGAAATTACTTTTAGAGTAAATCTTCTTCTTAAAATAACAAATTAAATTATCCTTTGAACATATAGCTCCAAAATGCCTTCATCGCCATAGAATCTGCAATTCTTTGTACAAGCAGACAGAAGGCAATATTAAATCAAAATCTATAAAAATCATGGAGCTTCCTTTGATCAAATTAAAGAATTTTATTCTAATTATAATTTTTAAGATCAATGATTTCATTAATTAGATGAAATTAGCTAAGCTATAAACACCTACATGTGCTCGGACACAGATATTTTAAGTGCAAATTTTAATGTCAAAAAAGTCAGCTAGAATATATTAAATATTAATCAAAAAAAATCTAGATATTAGATCAATTTACAATGCCTTCTTGCCACGGATCTGCCCTTTGTACAAGAAAGCAGCGATATTAAATCAAAATCTACAAAAAATAATGGAGCTTTCCTTTAATACAAAAAGAATTTTATTCTAATTATGATTTTAAAATCAATGAAATCATTAGGTGAAATTATCTATCTATAAACACTATATTATGGACATAGAGATTTCAATGCAAATTTTAAAAGTATAAGACTAAATTGGGATTAAATAAAAATCTAAAATCAATCTCATAATTCAAACATAAAATTACCTAAATTATTAAATACACCCGCATATGCCCCGACACTATGCTGAATGCCTAAATTCAAGTGTTTGAGGATGCTGCATGGGTTACTTTCCGGTTTAGTCTTAGGATTGGATCCGAGTTAACAAAACCTGAAAACTTATAAAAAGAGGTTCAAATCAGTGAAATATATCAAGATCACGTGAGGTGATAGTAAATCTAATCATTTAGCTAAGCGAGTGATGATCTAAAGCTCTTAAACATATTCTAATCAATCAATAATATCAATGCTTAAATGAAACTTTATCATTAAAACTTAAACCAAACTCAATCTATCCACCTTCGATAGTTTGTCAAGATGATAAATTAAAAAACTCTAGCTCACAAACAATGTCAAATAAATGTTATGCTATACTCAATCAATCTCACACCGGTAAGGATGTGGCGTGTCCTCTGCATGGCTTGGCCATAGGCTCCAGATGAAGTAGTTCGACCGAGTCCTCATCGGGTGGTTTGGCGTCGCTCCATTATATTACGATCACAACCGTAACCCGTATGCTCCCAATGGCTTTGCCCTTTGAGTTGTGAATCATAGGGTATACTTGATAGGACAAATAGCCCTCTATCAGCTAAGGTAGACTTAAGATTATCTTCTTAGATAAACACCACCCCAAGTCTACAAGGATTTCTTGGATGACATAACACATGTGTTGCTGATGAGGATCCTTCTGTCAGGTTGGGTCGACTACCTCCTCTAACTAAGTAGATTAGGGACCGATTGCGGATGATGGAACTGGGATCTAGATCGACGCGTTATCATTCCCAACCATCCAATTTAAAAATGATGAATTTCATATCTTAAATTCTAAAACTCTACACATCTTTCTATCATTAAGCAATCAAACTAGCCTTAATGAAAGTTCTCTCTCTTATTGAGGAATTAACTATAGGAGCTTGTGCTATAGGAAACAGAACGAGATCTAAAGTTCTCACCAAATGAGAATAAAATCTCTAGCTAGTGTCTTATCTACTATTCCATTTACGTTCTGAAAATTACACCGACACATTCAATCACACTCTCTTCAATTCAAATCACTCTCTTCAATATTAAAAAAATTGTCGAGTGGTCAGTGGCGAATTTTTAGAGCCCACATTAATGACTTAATTAGTTAAATTGAAACCAAAACCATGCCAAATTATGTTTGATTAAGTAAGAGGCTTATGGAATTAGGTTGGGACTTCTTTCCCAACCTTTTCCCTTAAGCCCATTTCATTTCAAGGATAATCAATTAAATTTGGTAATTAAGTAAGAGAAATGGATTAATATATTAATGTCATTAACCTAATTAAAAGGGTAATTACATTTGATTTCCCTTAATTGATCCATGGGTAGACCTTTAGGTGTTTAATAACCTAAAGAGGGTTTAATGAAATTATGGTTTGCTAATTTGTGTGAAAAAATAATAAAAGTAATTAAATTAGTTCCTTAAGCTTAATAAATTAGTGATTGTGAGCTAGTCGCATTAGGCCCCTTTCATTTCATAGGATCATTGCTATTTACCTTTCAATTCATTTGCATATTACATTGGTTCATAATCATTTAATTAATTATCTTAAGGTAAAATAGGTAAGGGTTTAATTAATTGATTTAATTCACACCTTAACCAAATTAATCCATAAAATCATTCTAATTTCTTCTCATTAAATCAAATTAACTCACACATGGGGAATGGGATTAGGATTAGCAAACCCCTCTTCTCATAATTCTTAAATCAAATCAAACATGAAATTGAAAATGACATTAAGAAATTTTAGTTTATTTTAAATGAGTTTATTTAATATGATTGTCCTTAAGAATTAATTGTATTGAATGAAATCATGTACTTATGTCCCTTTATTTCTTTTTAATCATATTAAATGTTGTATGTCATTTGATTCATACATTCATCTCTTGCAAAATTAATTAAATTAAATGGTTTCCTTTATGTCAAGCTTGCATGTGTTGATTTAAATTAATATATGTATGGCTATTATCATTATTAAATCCAAATCTACTTTCCAAAACTTATAAATGAATGATTATATGTGTTATGAATGATATTTATAAACACATAGGAGATGTATATGATTATAGCTTAAGTATATAAAGTGAAGTTTCATTTCTTTCATTCATGTATTGATTTATGTAAGTAAGAATGTTAATGAGTATATAGCTTGGACATCCCAGGAATATGATAGTTAACTCTAAGGAGGTCATTTGATTACCTCACTTCCCTGGTTTAAAAATGGCACATACTCCATTTGATTTCATTCTTACATGCTTCAATGCTAGAATTTAGATAAGACTTTATTCCATATGCATAAATATTTCAAAGTTGCAATTTTAGCATGGTTTTCCACTCTTGTAATTATTTGTACATCTATATGTATTTAAGAATAGCTGGTATATCTAGTTTGGACATTTTGGGGACGCACGGCTTTAAGTATGCCCAAAGATATTTTTCCTCACTCCCAATCACAATGGCAAGTACTTTCTTAAAACTTTTATATATTTGAATGTGTATTTAATGAATGAAAATCCCATTTTCTAAAAATTCATTTATGCATCTTTCATTTAAGTGTGCTAAAAACATAATCTTATATGTATGCTTAGGATTTGATCATGCATACTACATATGATGGAAGAAATGAATGCATATGTGTCATGTGATAGTAATTAATTTCAATTAATCTTAAGATATCTTTCTTATTGAATGAGGTCATTTAAAAGTAAACTTAAACTTAAGATTAATTTAAAAATATATAATAAGTCATTCATTAAAGAGAACTTACTAATTAATTTGCTTTAGAAGTGACTTAAGGTTGGGATAAAAGAGAGTAATCCTCTCTTTTCTTCTCTTTATAACACTTAGTTGTTAAGTGTAAACTAAATGGAACAAAAAAATACAAAGTAAAATTTTCAAATCAATTAAATAACTTAAAATGAAATCAACTTCTTATAATTAAATCCTTTCATACTTAGAAAATCATAACAAAGCCTAGTTAAGGCATATCACGCAAGCCTTAATACACACACTTTAGAAGTAAGTCACCACTTCTAGCTTTATGTTAGAGGTGATTGCATGGAGTGATGTATGTTTGGTTTTATGATGTATTATTTTAGGCGGATGTTAAAGTGTTTGCATTTGGATGGTAGGCATGATTAGCCTAATCATATTTTTGCAAGAGATTGTGCTTAAGGGGTGCTTAAAATAAATATAAATGCTTTCTTTTGCAGGTTGCTTAATCCCTAAGCATAATCTAAATTAGGATAAGTGGGCTTGGTTACCCATGTGAGGTGTTAAGTCCCAAATTATTCATATAAACTTGGGTTGTATGGTGTGTTTAGCTAACATTTATTATGCAGGTGTAGTTAGATTGATTTTTCCTATTTTTAATGTAATTTTATATTAGATATTATGATTAGCGTTGTGGGAGATTAGGATGAGCAGTGGCTAGAAGACTTTATCCTTGGAGGCCCTGTGATGCCTTTGAAGTATGCACATCCAAATGAAGAATGAAAGAGATATAAAGAATGAAGATAAGAAGACCCCATAATATTTATTCATTTTAAATTATAATTATTCTTTATATTCGGGTTGTATAAGGGTAGAGCTCACATTTTTCTTTTTTGGGTTATGCAGACCTCTGCTTTTATTCTTTTGTGTTAGATTTATAAAATATTTGATGTTATGTTTAAATTGTGTAATATAAATGGCATACCTTTTAATTATTTCTTTATGAATGATGACTTAATGTGTGACCTGAATTCGATTAGGCTCTTAGGGAAAAATTAATTTTTCTACCCCAACTACAACTCATAACTAAATTTTCTAAATAACTTATAACCTCACACAAAACCTAGACATTAAATCAAGATAATTAAAAGATTTAATAACTCCATAGCTGAATGTTGTATGTTTAATATCATGCATTCATATTTCTTCACTCTTATAAAGAGAGGGTTTCCATCCTTGCACGATAGGGGAAGACTTGACCTTTGAGGGTCTCCTCTATGGTGAAAAATACATCTTTCTCTCTGATTTAGCCCATAACTCATTTCAACATGCATTTAGATATATGAAAATCCTATGGCCTTTGTCAAAATGAAGAGTCAAAATCAAATAAAATTTGAAAAGATTTGCATTAGACTAAGTCATTGCTCATACCACTCATGCTCTAGTCTCTTAGGGAGTGGGTTTAAGGACTTTAGTTTCTTTCTAAATAATAACATCAACTATCTTGCAAAATCATATGACTTGCCTACATGGTTTTAAAGCATAGGAGGAGTTAGTTGGTTGCCACTCCATGTGATTATAAGTCCAGCAGTTAGGTGGACCCTCTCTTGTGGAGGTAAACCTTATGCCTATTTTCGCTTAGATTTAGGTCGTGCTTTATCCCTTGCTAAAGCTCCCTAGATTTAGGATCTGAGATTACTATTTCCTTCAAGCTACAAGCATAAATTCTTACCTCTTAGGAATTTTCACAATCTTGTGTTGGTGGATTATAAGCCCTAGTAATCTAATAAAATTTAAATTAAATAAATAATTCTCCTCAATTTCAAACACATAAAGCCCAACCAGAGAATAGATTAGAATGCTCACTAGGTTTTCTAGTATCATGAGCATTCCCTACTCATCTGCTTTGGCTTCGATAATAAGTCTTTTCTTTTTATCTATCTCATTGGATTTTCCAATATAACCAATTTATTGATAGTCTTATCTTTGAAATCTTTGGAAATAATAATTGTCTACTTTAATCGAGAGTATTCTAAGGAACTCACCTTCTTAGATGTAATTAACTATGGGGCTTTCCCATAGGAACTTTAGAACCGGTTTAATATAAACTACTTTATTCATCCATGTAAAGTAGGGAAAAATCTAGTATATTGAAGACCCATCATGCCGAGTCCTTATTAGGTGATTAGGTCCGTTGAAGGGTGATGCTTATATCTTTTGAGATAGTACATCATACCTCAATATCGTACATGATCACTTCAATAAGTACACCCTCAGATCTACATGGTGTCCCCCATATACATATCAAAAAAAAACATCATAGGTATCTTATACATATTTTATGTATAGCCCCAAAGTATTCTCATATTTTAGAATTATAGGACTAATATGCATGTAATTTGTCATTTAGCACAAATGTTAATCCTACTTTTACTGTTAAGAATTTGTTGCCTAATTGGGACACCTTAAAGCCACCAAGGTTAAGAGTTGATGTTCTTGTAGTTAGATAACTTGCTTATGTTAAAGAAATTTTTATGCCAATTTCATTGCTAATTTTATTTCTATTTAAAGATGTTTCTAAATAAGTTCTAATTTTATAAAGATCATATCTACCATCTATTTTTTAGCTTTTCAATGGTTAATGAATAGATCAATTCTATTCTTTAGGTTTACGATTTCAACTCTTCAGTGCAGAGTTATTTTAATCAAGAAAATTGATGACAACGTATCAATGGGATTATGAAACGTCATCCTAATTTGATTATAGTTGAATCATTCTTTTTTAAGATAGAATTATATTATAATTATCATTGATTTACTTTTTATGTCATAAGTATATTGTTATTTTATTTTATTTTTATTATACTATTTATACCATAATTTCATGGCCATTTTTAGCAAACATGTAGATCTCCTAAGCATTTGTTTTATAAATATTATCTATAAATGGGCTGTGTTTGGGATCATAAATCAGATGATTATGAATGCAATTGATTCTTGTCTTAGCATTTTTTTGATCACTTTCATTTGTAAAATAGATTAGTTCTCACACTGTTTCTTTTTTATAATCTATCTCAATTCTTTGCTTTTCGCCTATAATCTATTATATGAATCTCTTTCTTTATGTATTATTAAAATATCAATTATTAGTGCATCACCATTCTATCACATAGTTATAGTCCCCTTTTGCTTGTGTCATTTGTAATCTTGCTCATTGCTCCTTCCTCAATTGCACTCTCAACAAATTACTAAGAGAAAAATACTAAATTTAAGTCATCTCAATTTTATTTATCTCCCACTTATTGAAACACAATCCAAACTTACTAATCTTAGTAGCTTTGTCTTTTTATATTCATTCTAGGAACTTGATTCTATTTATAGAATGGTAGACATAAACAAAGGTAATAAGGAGTCATATTGAAACTAATAAATATAGGCATGCTTATCATCCACACCATAATTGATGGAGTTTTCTATAAAAAAAAACATGCTAGCAAAGGAAGACTACTTAGGGATAAGAGACCTGGGGTTGAAGAGAGAGCCTAAGAATGATATTTCGTGTATAATCTCGAATGTTATCAGTTATGATTCATAGATCAAATGATATAATACAAGCAAAAGTTTTTAACATAGTTTTACATATTTTGTATGCACATTATTTAAACTTTAATATGTGCTTTCAAACACCATGCTATTGTTATATATGCTTTACTTGATTCATTATAATCTACATGAATGCTTAGGTGTAAAAGCTTAATTAATTTAAGGAGTGTAAGTGGAAAGCATGGACTAGGCCTCAATACAAGAATGTTGACACTAAGAAATCTTCAATATTGAGCATGATATGTCACCTTAGGTTGTTGGTGGCATCATAGGTAGACCATCTGATCATTGTCATTAACGCTTGTCAGCATTCTATTTTCTTAATAAATTACTAAATAATAATTAAATAAAATGTATGTATTCTTGTTATAAAATAAGAGAACTCTATTATGCTTATACAAATGCATTTCTCTTTGCATCATAGAATTAGACTCTATGCCAAGTTATTTGTACTCATTATCAAGTGAATTACATATGTCCCAATGTAATCTCCTCTTAGATGATGAGACAATAATTTTGAGCATATCAAAAAGTTTTAATATTATTACTTGATATTCTAACATATTTTCACTAACTTTTCACATATTTGTTTATGTACCCTTATCTTTGAAAGCTTCATTAGAAGCTCATCTACTTATGCTTTCTTATATAAATCTCTTGCTTGCATATCTATTATAGATCCCAAAATGAGACTTTTTTTTTGTTTCTACGTCTCTAGTATCAAATCGAACGTAGTTTAGATGTGTAAAGATATTGATGAGGTGAGAGAAGATGAGAGAGAGAGAAGGGGAATGGAGTAGCATTTTGGGATTATGAGCTCCATTACCTTTAATTTGAATGTTACGCAATAAACAAACATAATCAAATGGGTTGTTCTCACTGAGTCTGTTAATATTCTCTCATAAAATGTTTTAATTGTTAACCTGAATCCAAAAAGCTTGAACATAATTGAAAGCTTGAACACTACATTAATCTCTTATCAACTACAAATGAAAATGAACATAGTTTTGTCACAAGACCTCATTGCATTTAGCTTGTCTTCTTGGCAGGCGCATCGTTGCTCTTATTGTTCTTGGTCGTGGCAGTTGTGAGAATACAAGAATGTCCCAAAGATAGCAATCGCCGATCCCAGAGCATTTAGCGGCCTAATTGGATTCCTGAAGGCAATCACTGAAGCAACAATCACCACAATCCTCTTCATCGTGTTGCCCACTGAGAATGAGAGCGGGCTAATTTCATCCAGTGCTTGATACGAGGTTTGGTTGTAGAGATGATAGAAGACGCCGGAAAGTATAACCCAAGCACAGAACGTTGATGGCGAAGCAACGGCGGCCGTCGCTGTTCGGTAGCCCTGAACCCATTGACGCCCCTCTACGATCACAGCCACCGGGAAAAGATAAAGAAGCGACAAGATGGAGATCCAACCGTAGAGATTGAGCCCGTCGACGTGTCTAAAGTTTTGTAGGCTTTTCTTCGAATAAATGTTGCGCAACACGAATCCGACATTGCTAATAAGAGCACCCCAAAGCCCCTCGGCGTTGAAGGAAACCTCGGTGACAGCGGCGAGGGCACAGCCGACTACGATGGGAGCGACGGAGAGCCAGACTTGAATGGGGTAGTACTGGCCGAAGAGGGTGGAGAAGATGACGGAGAAGACGGGCTCCGAGGCCTTGATGACGTGGGTGAAGGAAACGGCGACCTTGGAAAAGGAGATGCAGGCGGAAATGTGGCCGATGGTGTGGAAGAGGGCGGGGCCGAGCAGGGCTAGGAAGAACTTCCGGTTCACTTGAGGATAGGGCTGGAGCCGCGACGCCCAAAGTCCTGCCATCCAGAGCGAGCCCACGAACAGCTGGAAAGAGGCGAGAAGCCATGGGTAGGGGAACAAATTAAGGGTTTTCTTGTTGTATATGTTAAAGATGACATTTTGGAGATACCAGAAACCGAAAATTGCAGCCAACTTCACCGTACTGGTCTTCTTTGACGGATCCTTGTCTAGAGGCTTGGACTCGCTCACGCATGAGATATCGGGCGGAAGCTCTGAGCTGCCCAGCTTGCTTTCTTCGTACGTATTCAGTGGGTTCCCGCCTCCGGTGGCGTATGCGGTGCCGGCGCAGCTCGGGGTATTCGTAGTAGAGTTGTTGATGTGAATCTCTTTGGGAGAACAGACGGCAGAAAACGATGGATTTCGTAGTTGGTGCCGTGAACATTGTTGATGATAAGGGGGCGGTGGGTTTTGGCTTTGAAGAACAGGGGATGAAGCTGCAGTGCTTGAAAGGAGAGCATGGCAATTCGTCCTCTTTGATCCTTTCTCCTTTTCCGAAAGGCTGAATATCCGAAACGCAGGTCGAATGAATGGCAGAGAAACGGAGAAAAAGAAATGAAGATTTAAGAGGGCATGAATCTTTTGACCCGTTTTTTTTTAATTGTTTATTTATTTTAGAACATAATTAGTTTATAAATATTTGATTAAAAAAAAGAATGTTCATTTACTTTTATGTTGCAGTTTTCCGGTCAAACGTATTTTATGATTTCTGATTTATTTTCAATTTTTCAATTAAAAAAACTAAAGTAGATGAAAAAAAAATACAATCCTACAGTCTATATTCGTTTGTTGAAAAAAAAAACAGCTTTCAATAAATTAACTATAAATTGGATGATTGCTGCAGCCGACATTTGTGTGGCAGATGTTTAACTCATTATAGAAAAAAAATTAACTATAAATTGAGCATAATATACATTTTTAATTTTTATATATTATATTTATCATAAAATAAGGATTTAAAGAAACATTTTCATCAAGATTTGATCAGAATATTTTAACAATAAATTTTCTACTAATTATACATTTATTTTTAATAGAAATCTCATTGCGTAGATTTATATGATGATTCATATTTTTATGATTGTTACATAATAGAAAATTTATAATAATAGAGTTCATAAGAGTTAAATTTTTTTTAAATAAAAAAGTTCAAGAAGGCGAAAATAGTACATATGACATAACAAGAAATATCCATTCATAAGAGGAATTCTGAGAGCTTTGAATGCCAATATATAATGCATGTACATAAATATTTTGAGCATAATTAAAAATAATAATAATAATAAAACTAAAGTTTTAATTATTTTAATTTTTTTTTAATTGTGGTCAAAATACTCGTAATATATACTAATATTCAAAGTGTTAAAAAAACTCCTATATGTAATAGTATACATATCAATATCAAGCAAAATCAAGATGTATTCGAATAAAGTACATACTAATCCTTCTTCTTAGAGCCCTTGACGTGGAGGAATTATTAAGTGTGAAATTTAGACGCAAAGTTATGCCCAGATTTTTGCTGATGTACATTCCTTATATATATATATATCATATTTTTCTTAAAATTTAGAAAATATTTAAAATAATTTTAATACTAATATATAATATGTGTATATGAATATTTTGAGTGTAATTAAAAATATAAAAAAATAGTTAAAATTAGATATTTTAACTATTTTTTATTTTTTTTATTATACTTAAAATATTTATATATATGAATATTTTGAGCATAATTAAAAATATAAAAAAATAGTTAAAATTAGATATTTTAACTGTTTTTTATTATTTTTTTTAATTATGCTTTATATATATATATTTGCTCGGAAGGAAGACAGCCTCGCTAACAAAAATATAGAGACGAACCACCAATGGAAAGATAGCGAGCATGGCCTTTCGTAAAACAGAGCACCTCCTTTTCTCGCGTTTCTTTCTTATTTATTTATTTACAGAGTATTTCACAGTTGCAACAGAAGAACATATTAACAGAGAAGTGCTACTTAAACAGAGTACCTTCACTACATACGGCCATCTACACTAGTACTCCACTGACACAAACTCAGGCACTCTTGTCCGAGCAAGGTCGCCTACGATGGCCTGCAAATCTTGGTGAGGTAGATATCACGACTTTTCTTCCAGGCGTCGGAGCGCTACGGTTCACCGCCATGTCCCTCAAGTTTTGCAGGCCATGGAGAACATTGACGACCTCGGACATCGGAGGCCGATCCTTTGGGTGAGGGCTGATGCAGCGCAGAGCGAGAGCTGCAGCCTCCCGCGCGCACTTGACGGAATACTGACCGGCGAGCTTTGGGTCCATAATGCATCGGAACTTCCGGTTGTTCCTTAAGTACGGTTTGCACCATTCCACCAGCTTCTCCTCGTTCTTTGGCCGCGACTTGTCGACCGATCGACGCCCCGTCAGAAGCTCCAGAAGCACCACGCCGAAGCTGTACACGTCGTTCTTGGTTGTCAGGTGGCCCGTCATCACATACTCTGGCGCGGCGTAGCCTTGGGTCCCCATCACTGAGTGGTCACGTGCGTGTCATCACCCGACGGCCCCATCTTTGCAAGCCCAAAGTCTGAGAGCTTAGCAGTGAAGTCCTGCATGCATGCATGCGTGCATGCCAGGAGGAAGAAGGATTGAAGATGATCAAATTATATACATTTATGCTTGCAGCGAAGGAAGAAATTAAGAATAAATACTAAGCACAGACAGAGTCGAGGAGGATGTTGGATGTCTTGAAGTCGCGATAAATGATTGGCTTCTCCGCGCCGTGAAGGAAAGCGAGGCCTCTTGCTGCTCCTGTGGCAATCTTCATTCTTGTTCCCCATGGCAGTGACGCTGATATTCCTGTACGTACGTGGTGTGTTTGTTGATATAATTGCATTATGATGGGGAGGACTGAGCTGGAAATCAACAGTACTCACTCTAAAGAGATGGTTCTCGAGGCTGCCGCGGGGCATGAATTCGTAGACGAGAAGCCTCTCCTCGTTCTCGCAGCAATAGCCTATCAGCTTTACCAGATGAGGATGCCTGAGCTGACCCAGCAATATCACCTCTACCTGCACATTAATAATGTCTTTTCTTAGAAAATCTTCACTGATAAGTAATATAAAATCGTGGTAAATTTGCCCACAATTAAAGAATATGGCATTCTACCATCACGTTACCATTGCAACTAACCTAAATTTAAAATTACTGTAAATTAAAGGGTGGGTATGACGTCATTAGCAAATTCATTTATAGAAATGGTACATTCAAAGCCTTGGTTTAATTTAATTTGAATTATCCTGGTTCTAACAAATAAAGAGATTCTGTTTTTCTTTTTTTTTACTGAGTTTGAAGTCGGTCGAGGATTGGTAAGAACGAGAAAACACCAACAGGCATTTGATTGAATAGAAAGTAGTAGTAAGAAATTTTCTCTCACCAGCCACCCCGGTGCCCCTGAAGCCCCTCGACGTCAAGGAGTTTAACGGCGACGGACTGCGCCTTCAGACCAGGCCTCATCCTGTCATCGACGTAGCCTTGTGCACGGTGCCAAATCCTCCCTCACCAAGAAGGTAGCTGCTCGAGAAGTCGTGTGTAATGGCTCTCAGCTCGCTCAGCTGGAAGGCGTATAGCCCGGCTCCTAACGCGTGAGCAAACTCCTCGTTGAACCTCGCCGAGGAAGAGCTGCTGAGGTCTGAGATGGAGACGCAGCGGAAAGACGGCGGGTCCGCCACCTTCTTGGAGAAATCAGAGCGTGTTGGACGGCACCTGCTCAAGTTAAGGCTGAGGTTTCGGAGCACGACGTGGTCGTCGACAGTGCAGCAACTGCGGGCAGTGAAGGGCTTCCATGGTCTGCGCGGCGCCGGCATGGATCGACCTCTCGTATCTCGAGTGAGAGGAGACTGCCGGAGATAGATGAAGTGAGGACGAGTGGGGAGGACGTGTGGTGGGAAGACTTTTATGCATTGCCGGTCTAACGATTCCAAAATTCTTTCTTTCAACTGCTCCACCCACTTTTTATCTACTACCACACATAAGTGTATTTCTTACTTTGCCGTCTTCAATTTCTTCTTCTTTACTTTATTTGGTTGCATTCAGCTGTTTTGGAAGGGCTCGATCGGCGAGCTTCTTAATCCATGGGCGATTGATTAAATATGATAGAATTAACTGAAGGGGACGTTGTTACTAAATTGTAGCTAAGGCAGGCATAATTAATTAATGGTTAGTTGGCGTGATGACACCTTCAACGCTATAAAGTTAACAAGCTTGGATTAATGGCAGTGGTTGATTGCATAAGGGAGAAGACATCATCATCTTCCTAATCCTCCCCTACTCATACATAATATATTTATAGGTCAATTACGCTTGAATGCTGCTACCATTAATACTGCTTTGTTTTTGTTGAAAAGAACAGCCCAACGGTGCGCTGGATAAAAAAAATATATCATTTACGTGGATTATGGTTCCTCATAAATAGCACAGCTCGATATCAGACGAAAAGCTAGCATTTCCCAAAGTTAGAACATTTATCAGCCTAAGCTTTTCAAGAAATTAGTGATCTAAAATTTTGTAATCTCCTCTAATTTTCAGTAACGGGAGCTAATTTACATGAACGCATCAATGTTTTCATTTCATGGCAATTTTTTTAAACTAAGTATGGTTAGAAGCTTAATTAGGTAATTAATTATTATTAAAAATTAAGGTATACGCTTAATTAGGGGCGACCACTCAACTATTAGGGTCGACGACGAGGCTCGGTTTGTCGACTTAGCTCCCGATTCCTCCAGACTCTCGGCTCGAGCGCCGACATCCTCGTCCCCGCTCTCGTAACATCCGAAGCTTCGACTGGCTTCCACGATCTCCAACCCTTGCATTGTGCCGTCTCCCGTATTCAAATAAACTTGTTTTCTTGTCGACTACGCTACATGCGTTTGACACTTTCCTCTCTCATATAGTAGGTTTGAAGCCAACATTAGCTTCAATGATTCCGGCTCCATTTTGTTCGGGGAAGTTTCGTATGGATTCGACTTGTTTTGCATATCCCGTCGTTATTTGTAAACTCACGGTAAATCCTACTTTATCAATTTATAAAGTAATAGAGTATGTAGAATTTGAGTAGTATTTTAGACTTTTATTTGGGATTTGAGTTGTATGTTTATGTAGGCGTGCATTGTGTTAAATATATAGTTTGTTTGGCATGACGAATGAGAATTTGTTTCAGATCCTTTTCTATGGAGGCAAAACTAAGTATCGAAGCGTCACCCAAGTTACGGGAGGTCGAAATCGTCCGTTAAGGTTCTCATCACAGCACCTTACTGAAATTGAAGCAACGAATTATGAGAATCTTACACATTGATCCGTAGCCACAATACCACTCTAATAGTCGTTATGCTGGTAATTTATAGTTCTGTAATATCCGATGACGACGTTATGTTACACTGACGAAGCTTCCGCGCCGATGTTGGTGTTGTATCAAGTGGAAGATGTTAATATTGCATCCACATCAACATCGTAGTAAGGTCAAGATATACCAATTAACGACATACATGGATTTCATCGCGACATACAACGCACTTTTGATGAGTTGTTTCCCGAGGTAGTATATGATCAACATTTATTTGATTATACTTGTAATTAATATGATAATTTGTTGCTCAACTTAAGTTATGTGGCGATATCGACGTATCGTTCATCGCTCGGATGAAGATGTGCCTGAGTCAAAAAATAAAGTATCATCAGTAGTGGCTCAAGTAGTGAGTCTAGCAGGATATTGATGATGATGATGTGTTCTCGGTTAGAATACGAAACAATAAAAATCACTTATTTCGCAATATCATATGCCGGTCCACAAATAAAGTATGTGGATGTCAAACTATGAGAGAGTGAGACAATAATGTTTACTTTGATGGCCCATCTGATGAAACTGCCCTAACAGATGAAATTGAAATTCCAAATGACCTTGTTGAAGGTATGTGTTTCGCAAGTAAACGAAGTTTGCAATTTACTATTGTTGGGTGGTGCATAGTAAATAATGTTCAATTTCAAACAGTTACCTCTACTTAACTAACGGCCAGGCATGTACATCACAAAGTCCCTAAAGGCATTTGCATTGTAATAGAGACGCTTAGGGTGTGCTTGGAGAATATCAAGAGTGGTGAAAATCATATGTCATGCATCATCATCATTCAAAGTAGTTCAAAATTCATATGCATCATCATGTTGATCAGCACCGATTGATCAAGCCTAGAGATTATAGGTAGAATGGAGTCAAATTCAATGTTAAAGTTTATATGAAAGCTTGGGATGAGTGTAAGTAAATAAAAGCAATATTATTGGGAAGAGTCTAGGACTCGTCTTTATATGGAATCGTTCTTACTTTACAATTGAAATCTACCACCATGTAGCATTTCTAGAGACTTTTGGGCCTTCAATAATGGGATGGAGAAGTCGGCTGTTGAGCTTTTTTTTTGTTGGAAAGTACATGATTAATAAATGAGGAATCGATAGTGGTTTGTTTCTAGCTTTTCTGGAGTCCAGAATGTTGATTCATGGGTTATGGTTCTTGTTGTTTGCATGATGTGTTGCACATATCGCTAGATGTAATTTGTGCATAATATCGATAAACATCTGGTCTTTGCGTGGATGCAAAGAGATTTTTCATGGCAGCCAGCATTGTTTGCCATTTATGCGTAAAATTTTGTGGTCATGTTGGGGATTGGTGATGTTGAGTTTCTATGCCAAAAGATGGGCGGTAATGATGTATCGATGATATATTTAATAGATATTAAAAAATGTTAAAGAAGAAGCATAATTGGCTTATAGGCGTGACCACGTTAAATGGTCCATTGTGGCATGATGGTGGTATCGTTATGGGACAATGATGAGCGAATGCGAGTGTTTTAATAGGTCCTAAATGAACGATTTAATTCAAGCTTTAATCATCTACTCATTACAACTTAGTTGTTCATGAAAGCGGTTATCCACCTACCGCAAGAGGAAGTCTTATTTATACTCAAAAGATGTCCACACTATTAGCAGGAAAGGAGGCTAGGCATTTCCTCGAACTTGTAAATATCAACTCGTGAGATGGGTTTTGACAGTCCAGATCATCGGTCCGAGTCGATTTGATAATGGCCTTTGTGATTGTAATTGATGATCATATATCATATGATCATGTGCCACATGTGATTGCATTGGGATTTCGCTGAAGTTGATATCACATGTGTGTCGACTATACTCTTATAGCTATATAAGTTACATAAATGAATTTCATACCGATGCTCGATTGGCCATCTCTGAGCATGAATTAGTCGCTTGCGTTCCACCTAACTTTCGTATGACCGACGAATAGATTCAAAAATAATGGATGAAAATGTAGGTTGCGATAGAACTTGTAGCATATGTAAAACGTCACTAGGTCATTTGCCCTCATAATTAATCGATGCATACATTTTCCTTTTACTTATAGGCAGTTAGATTTTACACATAGGATAATGCTTATTTTCTCTTTCCGATTGTACTGCTCTACTTAGATTTTACAATATTAACATTATTATATTTGCGCTTCTTTTCAGTGATGGAGAACGCACCGCCTTGAGCGTCGATAAATGCCAGGAGATACATTGGAGCCTACACTCGAGGTTCATCCTAGCATTGCCTCCTTGGGTGACCGAGCCGCTCACCCGATCTAAGTGATTTTTATTTTTTATTTTTGCGTTACACCTACTTACCTTTTATTTCGGTTAGTGACATTATTTTTTTTTTTTTGCGAGCACGCGAGGTCATCACTTGCTTATGAAGAAGTGACCCATCACGCGACGATTCATCGGCTGGGAAAGCAGCGCTCATCACTAGCTACGTCATCGCGGTCATGTCAGCTCATGATCTCCAGACACTTTCCACCTTTGTAGGTGATGACCAGACGCTGGCGATAATCTTGATTGGTTGATGGGCCACCTATCAGGCATTATGATGGCGGAAGAGATGACACCAAATGATGGCGCGATGATTTGTTGGGACGACACCCTGAGCGTGATGTATCATGATCCGACGGTCAGATCGTCGACATTCAGGATTGCTGCGCTGGAACATGTACGTACCGAGGTGGCTGTGGAATTTCTGAGGAGTTATACACCGCCCGAGCATGGAGGAGTTCTTCCGTCACTGCTTATATTTTAATTCGATTAGCGCTTACCGATCCGATACGGTGAGGTCCACTGATTTACCACCCTGGATAACCTTGATTCCTTTAGCATATGGGTGGAGCAATTCTAGCTCATCTATATAGGGAGACGGTCAACTGGCCAACAGGCCAACATGCTGCTACCTCCTTTAGATTTGGGCTTGGGAGCATATTCATGTGCAGCCAACTCACATGTTTCATATCCTAGCTGGCTTTTGGTCTATATGTGTTGAATCGACTTATATATATATATATATATATATATATATATATATATATATATATATATATATATATATATATGTTTAAACTATTTACGCGAGATGGAATGAGAAGTATGTTCACCAAATAATAATTAATAAAATGAAATGAGCTAGATGGCATGAGAAACACGTTCTATAGATAACACTTTAGTTCAAATATGTAATGTAGATTATGTTTTAACATAATTTTACCATATGTGTGATTTGAGCAGCCAATCTGATCACGACATCTATCGATTCATGCTCAAAGTTTTTGACATATTAGCATGAGTCCCTCTTAGAGAAGAGGTTGAGTGACATTTACATAAAGTGTTGCCCCAGCCTATTCTAGATGTAGGTACCCTTGGTCAAAAGGGGTCGATGGTGTAAAGTGGATGTCACTGGATTACCCAATCCACATTCACGCTTGGGAAGGAGGGAGATTGCCGCCGGCCTAGATGAGATGGATGTGAAGACCATCACCAAGCATGTGTATCGGCTTCTCTGTATTATTACCGGCAGATCCTCCAGACCACTTAAACGCGAGCAGCGGATATTTATGTAAGTCGATATAAGTATTCATTCAATTCAATATTTATATAAGTCTAATTTTACATACCATTTTTCGTAAGGCAAGCAAGAGACATCTTCACCATACTTCTGGTAGATGATCATCCCTACGAGATGTGTTGATAGGAGCGATATGCGAGACTGGATGGCGTGTACATATATGAGACACATATTTGGTGGGTGCGTGACACCATGACTGAGCCTACTTTCATTTGATCCGGGTCCTTCTATCTTGATCCAGTCCTTCTACATATCGCCTACATATGAGTCGCATACCCATCTTCCCAAGGATGATCACGCGCCGAGATCCGAGGGCCACCATCCATCGGGATGTATCCCCATGCACAACTGGAGTGATACGCGATTTCACGGAATCTTGGGCATTAGAGAGATACTTTTGTCTGCATTATATTTTATTTATCGTTTCATTATAAACTTGAGAGTTATGTACAAAGTTGGTTATGTCATAATAAACTTCTTATTATTTGTCTATTTTTCAAATGAATTTGTGAACTTCATATGATTGTCATCCATTAAACTATTATCAACTTGATGCGGTCACAAACCATTTCAAGTTTAAACTACACTTTTTTTTCTTTTTTTTTAAAGTTTATTACTCTCTACTTTTAGAAGAACAAAATTGAAGGATTAAGATTTCTTGATGAGTACGGAACTCTATGTATACGTGAAAATCCTAGTTCTTTTCATAGTCCTAAAGCGTGACGTTGTTAATTATCTCACACAAATCACACTTTAAAAAAAATAAGCTACGCCCAATTAGTGAGCTAAAGTCAGTCAGTAATAATCTGCTTCGACTGATATGAGCCAATTAGGCGATTGCACCATCGTCACGCCGTACATCGCCACTAATGAGTGACTATGCCTATTCTTAAATTTTTTTAATAATACTTAATTATCTAATTAAATTTTTAACTATACTTAGTTTAAAAAAATTGCCTCATTCCATTTCCTCATGCATGCGTGATGACTGCTGTTGGAAATTATTTTATTTTATGTTTCCTTTATTTGATGCCCCTAATTATATAAATTAATTTAATCATTTAAAAAGTATATAAATTAAATTTTTATCTGATTTTATAATTAATTTTTTTAATTGATTTTTCGATAGCCTTTTAGCTAGCAAGCGTAAATATGATATCGAAAAAAAATAGCGTTAGCATATTTTAATTGAAATTTGATTAGGATGATTTAATATATTTTTAAATTTATTTTAAGATGACTAATAATCTGAAGAATTTATTAACATTTAATTTCATTCATCTTAAAATAATTTTAAATTACTATAAAATTCATTGTATTAAAAAAACATCATTTAACTTTCATGGGAGAAATCTTGATTCTGTAGTTTTAGGGATCCCATCAGTAGGATCAGATAAAATTTAAAAAAAGTCTCTTCGGTAACAGTGTTATCTCCATGGTATTTTGTTGCATTTGTGAGTTGAGTCTCATATGCTGTGAGATGTGCAGTTGCTCCACTGTCCAAGTATCAGTGATTGTCTGGGTTGCGCTGATTTTCTGCAAGAAGAGTGGTGTGTGCAAAATAAGATTTTCCATTCATGCATGGCTACCTGCAAACCTATAAACACACCCTCTTCCACAAAACAACAGCAAAAAGCAGGTACAGATAACCAATCATTCTCAGACACCCCTCTCTTTACAGGTCATATAGTTGACTCCTTACAATACCTCATTAAATCAAGCATGTCAATTCATACATGACCCCAAACAAAACATTTCCATTGTCTTAAACGACTCCGAAATTTTCAAGGCAATGTAATTTGGTCTACAAACGTACTCCATCAATTTACATCTCACAGCATATACTAATTCAGATTTGGCAGGTGATCCATTATATCGTAAATTAACGTCCATTTATTGTGCATTTCATGGAAGAACCCTTGTATCATGGTCAGTCAAAAAATAACTCATTGTTGCTCGCTCCTCAATTAAAGCTAAATATCATTTCTTAACAACTACAACTATACACATAATTTGGCTATAAGTCATTCTATATTTTTTTAAATTCTCTGAATTTTTATATTAAATTAATTTTTATATTAACCTTTTTATTTTCACAAATTCCTACTTTTTTTCACATAACAATAGTTTTGTTATTAACATCTTAAATCTTATGACCTTGTAACTTACTTTCAAAAAAATAACTTAATTTTCAAATTAGACCTAATTAGAAATTTAATTAGCTAATTATATTGTTAAAAAAAATTTAAAATACTCATTTTTTCGTTTCATATCGTGCTCATCAAATTTTGAAGTCTTTGGTTGACATTCTGGAATGGGTAATTCTTACGATTAACTTTCGATTAATCTATTGACCGCTAGATGCAGTTTAATTGTATTTTAAAGTTGTAAAAATAAAGATAATGCCTTAACCCCATTTTTGCTATAATACAAATATTGTTGAATATATGATTATTTAGTAATATCGACATTCTCATTATATTTTTAGATATAAATTCAATTTTAATGGATTTACTTTTAAAAAATAATCGACTTTTTTTTATATTTGAAAAATTTGCTAACATTTTACTTCTCCAAAACACATTAGAACTAATAAGGTGAATTTTGACTCGAGATACCTCCATTTGACTCTTTACCATAATAAATACATATGGAAAAAAAGTTCTTAACTTCAATTTGAACTATATGTAATTGTTGAATCTTTTCCTCTGCATTGAAGATTCAATGTGGAATTACATTCAAATCTGGTCTTTAAAATATATATTTATATTATAAATGGAGAGTATATCTCGTCAAAATTCACCTTATTTATATAAGAATGTAAATGTTAAAAAGATAAAGAAAATTTCTTCAAATATAAAAAAAAGCTAATTATTTTTAAAATGAGTAAACCCATTAAAACTCAATTTATATATAGAATATAATGAGTGTTGATTTATCAAAGAATCATATATATATTCAACAATCCTGTATTATGGCCAAAAATGAAAGAATATCTTTATTTTTTCTGTTTAAAATTTATACATTCAACTATAGCTATCTGAGACGGTTTAAAGTTGTCAACATAAAGAATTTTTTGTACCTTCCAACGATATGTATGCCAAAATCGACGCTGTACTGTTCAAAAAAAATTTCTTCTGCTTAATTTAATTTTTTTAAAAAAAATTTATGGCGGTCTCGTCGCGACCTGGCGGTCGGATCCCAGGTTAAGCCCGCTTGTTTGCTGGCTGAGACCTATTTTAAAAAAAATTTTACGGCCTAATTAGCTAATTAAATTTCTAATTAGGCCTAATTTGAAAATTAAGCCCAAAAAAATTGTATTAACGTTATTTAAGTACCCTTATTTAATCTTAGATTAATAATATAATTTATTTTTCATTATTCAACCCTTCATCCTAAATCTAAAACTATCGATGTTGGGTACTTAAACTTTCACCTATAATATTATTACAATATTTGCAATTTAAATGGTCTATTTTTCTAATAAGAGAAAATCAATGTGTTTTACTAGTTCTATTCTTAAAAGTGATAATATATTCATCTTTTTTTCTTAAATAAAATATTAACAATCATGAAATCATATGTTAAAAACAAAATCTAATACGATCCCACCTTCTTTATTAATCACTCTAAATTCATAGTCATCATAAATATTTATAAAATCCTCTACCACAACACTAGCATATCCATTTAAATCTCCTCCATTAAATAGTATTTCTTCAAAATGTATTCTTTGTATTAATATTATAGGGCATTCAAAATTTTCTTTTGAATATCTATATTTTAAGTTTCTATACTAATTATAGTTTTATAAATTAGCTTATATGTTCACATCCATCCATAATATAAGAACACTTATTTATTTAACACTGCACCTGGGCTCCATTGCAGCAGCTCTTATACACTTTTCATTTATTTAGGCCATACATCATATCGTTTTTAGGGAACATCCTAATATTGGCACTATGGGCTCCAAAAATTCGTCACCGATCTCTCGATAATATTGAATGAAGAGAGTGATTTAAAGTGTTAGTGTACTTTTTAGAAGGCGGATGGAATAGTAGATAAGATACTACCCAGAGATTTCATCCTCATTTGGTGAGAACTTTAGATCTGGTTCCAAGTTTCCTATAGGTGCAAGTCCCTATAGTTAATTACCTCTCCCAATAAGTGAGAGAGAACTTTCGATTAAGGTTAGTCGTTAGGTCACTTAATACGTAACATATAGTAGCAGCATGTGGAGTTTAAGATTTATATTTATGAAATTCAACATTTCAGCTTAAGCTGGATGGTTGGGGAAATGATAACATGCCCGATCTAGATCTCATGGTTTCATCATCATGGGCCGTCATGATCTCTAGTCTACTTAGTTAGAGGAGGTAATTGATGACGATCGAATGATCCTTGTGCTACATGGGTTCGTCGTCAAGAAATCCTTGTAGACTAGGGTGGTGTTTAAGGAGACAGCTTAAGTCTACCTATGAAGGTTGTTTTCCTATCAAGTATACCCTATGATTCATAATTCAAAGAGCGAGCCATTGGGAGCATACGCGCGATAATGATCGTAATATAATGGAGCCTTGTGTCATCATCCGAGGACTCTAGTCATCTTGCATCATATGTGAATAGGAGCCTATAGCCAAGTCGAGGACATGGGCTACGTCACTTCTTGATTAAGAGTGAACATAGTAGAACACCATGACTAGAGCGTCAGGCCATCTACTCGATCCGAGGTCCTTCTACATGATGATCGTGCCCTTACATATCGACTACATATGAGTCGCATCCACCTATCTTCCGGCGGGATGATATGAAGCCGCCAGGATCTTGGTAGAGGGCCACCATCACGGGTGATCGTCCATCATACTGACCATACACACCCGGAGGGTGGTGCGATTCCATGCTCGGAGCGTCGTTAGATGTTTAGAGATACTTACTTATGCTACATTTTATTTATCTGTTTCATTACAAACTTGAGAGTCATGTACACGTTAAATTTGGTTATGTCATAATAAACTTCTTATTATTTGTCCATTTCTAAAATAAATTTGTTAACTTCATATGATTGTCATCCATTAAACTATTATCAACTTAATATAGTCACGAACCATTTCAAGTTTAAACTGCACTTTTTTTTTCTTTGTTTCTAAAGTAGGTTTATTACTCTCTACTTTTTAGAAGAACAAAAATTGAAGGATTAAGATTTGTTTGATGAGTATGAAATTCTATGTATAGGTGAAAATCCTGGTTCTTTTCGTAGCCCTAAACTGTGACACTGTTACTTATCTCACACAAATCACACCTTAAAAAAAAAATAACCTGAAGCCAGTCGATTATGGTGGTGGCGAATCAACCGGTCGCCCACTAATTGGACGGGAATATCGATGTCATTCGATTAATTGGCCCGACTTGCGTCTTACCCACCATACGTCGAGTCGGCGTGGCGTGTGTCTACTAATTAATATATTCTTAAATTTTTTTTAATATCTTAATTATTTTCTAATCATACTTAGTTTAAAAAAATTCTCATTTCATTTCCTCATGCATGCGTGCTAAATATGTATTTGATTATATTTAATTCATTTAAAAGTTATATAAATTTTTATCTGATTTTATAATTAATTTTGTTAAGTGATTTTTCGATAGCCTTTTAGCTAGCAAGCGTAAATATGATATCGAAAAAAAATAGCGTTAGCATATTTTAATTGAAATTTGATTAGCATGATTTAATATATTTTTAAATTTATTTTAAGATGACTAATAATCTGAAGAATTAATTAACGTTTAATTTCATTCATCTTAAAATAATTTTAAATTACTATGAAATTCATTGTATTAAAAAAACATCATTTAACTTTCATGGGAGAAATCTTGATTCAGTAGTTTTAGGGATCCCATCAATAGGATCAGATAAAATTTTAAAAAAGTCTCTTCGGTAACAGTGTTATCTCCATGGTATTTTGTTGCATTTGTGAGTTGAGTCTCATATGCTGTGAGATGTGATCAGTGATTGTCTGGGTTGCGCTGATTTTCTGCAAGAAGAGTGGTGTCTGTAAAATAAGATTTTCTATTCATGCATGGCTACCTGCAAACCTATAAACACACCCTCTTCCACAAAACAACCGCAAAAAGCAGGTACAGATAACCAATCATTCTCAGACACCCCTCTCTTTACAGGTCATATAGTTGACTCCTTACAATTCCTCATTAAATCACGCATGTCAATTCATACATGGCCCTAAACAAAAACATTTCCATAGTCTTAAACGACTCCTCCGAAATTTTCAAGGCACAATGTAATTTGGTCTACAAACGTACTCCATCAATTTACATCTCACAGCATATACTAATTCAGATTTGGCAGGTAATCCATTATATCGTAAATCAACGTCCATTTATTGTGCATTTCATGGAAGAACCCTTGTATCATGGTCAGTCAAAAAATAACTCTTTGTTGCTCGCTCCTCAATTAAAGCTAAATATCATGTCTTAACAACTACAACTATACACATAATTTGGCTATAAGTCATTCTATATCTTTTTAAATTTTCTGAATTTTTATATTAAATTAATTTTTATAATAACCTTTTTATTTTCACAAATTCCTACTTTTTTTTACATAACAATAGTTTTGTTATTAACATCTTAAATCTTATGACCTTGTAACTTACTTTCAAAAAAATAACTTAATTTTCAAATTAGGCCTAATTAGAAATTTAATTAGTTAATTATATTATTAAAACAAATTAAAATAGGCCCGTCGTGTCATGGCGGCACTAACTAAACGTTGACCCGGTCAGTCATCGAATAAAAAAAAAATTAAACAAATAGCCATTTTTTGGTATATCTTTCATCGCGTGTATTTTGTCTTAGTATCGTTGGAAGGTAATGAAAAAGCTATCTGGCTTTAAATGTTTTCGATTAATCGTCGACCCTGAATGTATGAATTTTAAAGTTGTAAAAAATAAAGATAATGTATCAACCCCCGTTTTTTTTATATGATTGTTGAATATATATGATTATTTAGTAATATCGAACATTCTCATTATAATTTATATATAAATTCAGTTTTAATGGATTTACTCATTCTTAAAAAATAATCATCTCTTTTCTTACATTTGAAAAAATTTTCTTACACTTGCTAACATTTACTTCTCCAAAACATATTAGAACTAATAAGGTGAATTTTGACTCGAGATACCTCCATTTGACTCTTTATCATAATAAATACATATATGACAAAAAGTTCTTAACTCAGATTTGAACTATATGTAATTCCACGTTGAATCATTCCTCCTCGCATTGAAAGATTTGTTACTCATTAATCTGTTATATATGTATTTATTATAAAGAGTCAAATGATCTCAGTCAAAATTCATAATTCTTTTGGAGTAAAATGTTAGCAATAAAAAATTTCTTCAAATATAAAAAGAGCTAATTATTTTTTAAAAATGAGTAAACCCATTAAAACTCAATTTATATATATATATATATATATATATATATATATATATATATATATATATATATATATATATATATATATAATATAATAAGAGTGTTTTATATTAACAAAAATCATATATATTCAACAATCGTATTAAAAAAAATGAGCTTTAAATATCTTTATTTTTTACAACTTTAAAATTTATATATTCAGCGAGATTAGATCAAAGTTGTCACAAGTTAGAATTTTTTTACCGGCAAACTCGACGATGGCACTCTAAAATGATCTAATTTAATTTTTTTAAAAAATTTATGTGATTCTATCGATGGGCATCTGATGGATCGGTCGTCATAACTGGGTGACTAGCCTATTTTAAATTTTTTTTACGCCTAATTAGCTAATTAAATTTCTAATTAAATTTGAAAATTAAGCCCAAATTGTATTAACGTTATTTAAGTACCCTTATTTAATCTTAGATTAATATTATAATTTATTTTTTCATTATTCAACCCTTCATCTTAAATCTAAAACTATCAATGTTGGGTACTTAAACTTTCACCTACAATATTATTACAATATTTGCAATTTAAATGGTCTATTTCTCTAATAAGAGAAAATCAATATGTGTTTTACTAGTTCTATTCTTATAAGTGATAATATATTCATCTTGTTTTATTAAATAAAATATTAACAATCATGAAATCATAAGTTAAAAATAAAATCTAATACGACCCTACCTTCTTTATTAATCACTCTAAATTCATAGTCATCATAAATATTTTTAAAATCTTCTACCACAACACCAACATATCCATTTTAATCTCCTCCAATAAATAGTATTTCTTCAAAAGGTATTCTTTGTATTAATATTATAGGTCATTCAAAATTTTCTTTTGAATATCTATATTTTAAGTTTCTATACTAATTATAGTTTTATAAATTAGCTTATATGATCACATCCATCCATAATATAAGAACACTTATTTATTTAACACCCAATCCATTCTTGACTCTTATACACTTTTCATTCATTTAGGCCATACATCATATCATTTTTAGGGAACATCCTAATATTGGCACTATGGGCTCCAAAAATTTGTCACCGATCTCTCGACAATATTGAATGAAGAGAGTGATTTAAAGTATTTTAGAAGGCGGATGGAATAGTAGATAAGATACTACCCAGAGATTTCATCCTCATTTGGTGAGAACTTTAGATCTAGTTCCAAGTTTCTATAGCGCCACATAGTTAATTACCTCTCGATAAGTGAGAGAAAACTTTCGATTAAAATTTGGTCGTTAGGTCATAATGCATGTAGTAGCGACATGTGGAGTTTAAGATTTATATTTATGAAATTCAACATTTCGGCTGATGGTTGGGGAAATGATGGCGCATCTAGATCTCATGGTTCCATCATCCCGCCATCATGGTCTCTAGTCTACTTAGTGAGGAGATAATGAACGACCAGAAGGATCCTTATTACACATGGGTTACGTCGTCCAAAAATCTTTATAGACCTGGGGTGGTGTTTGTCTAAGGAGACATAAGTCTACCTTAGCGATAGGGGTTGTTTTCCTATCAAGTATACCCTATGATTCACAACTCAAGCGAGAGCAGCTCTGGATATGGTCATAATATAATGGAGCCTTACTAGCCAAACCATCCGATCAGAGGACTCTATCATCGCATCATGTATTGCTATGCCACGTAGTCGAGGACTCGTCTTACTAATAATAGATTGATTGAGAGTGAACATAGTATAACACTTGATTTGAAATTGGCTCTTTTGTGAGCTAGAGTTTTCTTAATTTGTCACCTCCGACAAACAGTTATGGAAGGCCGATAGATTTAGTTTTGCTTTAAGTTTTTAATAATTGAATTTCATTTAAACAATTTTTTTTTTAAATTGACACTCAATTTGAGTTAATTTGATTTGAAATTAGAATCATATTTTGATGGAAGTATCCCCTCTAGTTAAAATCACCATTCAACACAGTCATTATCAGGATAGTTAATTGATTGACTCAAATATATTTGAGAACTTTAGATCCTGTCACCTCTATTTAGCTTCTAGCAAAGGATCAGATCCACTGTCACATAACAAAATTAGCTTCTCATATATTTTATTAAGTCACACTTCTTATAATAGATTTTTAGGTTTTGTTAACCTAGACCCAATCCTAAGATTATACAGGGAAGCAACCCGCGTAGCATCCTCACACACTTGAATCTAAACATTCAGCATAGTGTTGGGGCCCATGTGGATGTATTTAAGAATACCTTAATTAATGCATTATATTCTCTTGTACAAAGTGTTGTGAATCCGGAGGCATTTTGATTTAGATTGTAATTTAAAATATTGCTCGCAATCAGCTTACTTATTAGATTTTTCTAATTCTCAAATATCATTTGGCTTATAATCTTTCCAACAGGTTACTCATTTTTAGTGAAAATCTCTTTTAAAATTCATTTGATTCTTAATTTAACTTGAAAATAGCATTTAACTAATCTCTTGTGCTTCAAACCTGACTTTAAGCACAAGATCCCAATGATCCTTTTAAAGGCCACATTTGTGAGCAATCATGAGTTGCCTAATTGAATTTGTGCTTATAAGAAAGCTACCAAATTTTTTGCACACTTTATTCTCAATTTAGAATTAGATATTTAGACTTATCACCACTCATTTGTCATTTAATATTCAATTGAGATCTTTACTTCATTTGATATTAAATATAACTTGTTCACATAAAAAAAGACTTTAAATCTAATATGAATTTATCCTCAACTCCAGATCAAGTTTCATATATGTGTGCTTAAAATATTTTGTAAGTGCTCTTCCTCTTCTTTTCTTTGGCTTGACATTTACTTTTGTATTTATTATGTATTTTTATTTTATTTAATTTGAGTTTAGATGATTTTTCTTCTTTTAAATTCATTATTTTCATTTGCTTTGACTTTCTAGAGATTTTGTGCTAAATTATTTCGTTTAATATTTTATTTATCATTTATACTTTAATTTCCCTTTGAGTTTTGATTCAAGCTTGTTTATGTAAGTCATCATGTTCTAAATGATTTTCGTTTACATTTATTTTAGTCATGAAAATTTAACGAAATTCACTCTGTCATCCGCATAGTGCATTCAGTGTTTTTGGCTTTCTTTGTTACCGAGTGGTGTCTTGTGACACAATAGTCGATTTTCATCTCGCCGTGCCCTGATAAAAGTGACGAGGCCTTTGAACTTGAAAGAAGATAAATGCAATGCAATATATATTCATTTTTTCTAAGTCCAAATTTGGTAAATTTTGGCACAGATTTAGGCGATATCTAACAGATGTTGATTTACTCGGTACACCCTAATGAGTGTAGTGAGCGGTGTCTTGTGATATCATGGCCGATTTTTCATCTTGTCACGCCCTAATGAGCTAGACGAGGCCTTCGAACCTGCAAAGAAACACAAGCAGATATAAATCCACATCACACATGTTTTGACTTATTTCTTCTACACATTACAATGATCAGCAAGGGGACGGAGAGGGAAATGCCAGAAACCAAGAGATGAACCTGCCTAATGACCATGTTCCTCTTTGGCTGTGGCAAAGGGAAAGGTCAGAAAGGGAGATAGAAAGGTAGATGCCTGAAACCAAGAGAAGAACCCGCCTAATGATGTGTTCCTCTCCTGTTGTGGCATAGAGAAATTGGAAATGTAATGGAAATGGAGATGAGGAAGAACATGATGGTGTTCTCTCATGTGGCAAAGGGAAATTAGAAATGAAGAAGAGTGATAAATGGGAGAAGAACCCACCAATGATGGTGTTCTTCTCCGGTTATAGAAGATTGGATTGGTGAAATGGGGAACTTTTGGATGAGTGAGGAGTGGATTTTTGATTTTATTTGATGGAAATGAGGAAGAAGAGGAGAATTTTGGTTTTGGAGGAAAGGATGGAGAGGAGGGTTGAAGATTCTTCAGGAGGAAGAATGAGGCTTGTTGCGGTTGAGGCTCAAATGAACAAGGGGAGTTCTCCTCGCGGTGAGAAGATCAATTGAGTGAGGTTGGGCGAGAATGTTCAAACGAGGAGAGCTTGTAATCTCTTGGTGGCCGAGCTCATCAACGTGCATGAGGGGTCGGTCGAATAAATAAGGCCTTCAATTTTAGGATATGTTTAGATTTAGGTTTTTTCTAAACTGATTAATCGACTTTAATGTGAATTTTATGTTGATAAAATCACATGGTCAATATATATCAATCTTAGCTTTTTTTTTTTAATATTTTGAACACAACGACGCAATATATTTCACAATCGGAGGCCGTTTGGTTCATGTTGGTGTCATATTGGGTCAATTTCAGCTCAAAATGCGTGTTATCACTTCCGACCGTTCGAAATTCATGCAGACTTGTCTGAATTGAGTGCGAATAGTCTTACTTGATAGATTTTAATATTTTGAAGCTAATGGTGCAATCAATTTTATGAATGGTGGTCATTTGTCTTATGTCGGGGCCTCCTGACCTCGATGTGCATGCAGACACATTGAAGACTTGATCGTTTGATCGGTTGATCATCAAGTTGTGCAATATTTATATTCTAACCAATTTTTCTAAACATGATGGCGAAGTTCGTTCATCGATTGGAGGTCATTTGGGTTGATTTTGGCAACGTCCAATGCATTTCAACCTTAATTTGCGCGTTGTCACTTCCGATCATTCGACATTTGCACAGACTCGCTCAAATTGAGCATGGATAGTCTCATTTGATAGTTTTTAATATTTCAAAGCTAACAATGTGATCAATTTCATGAATGGAGGTCGTTTGGACATCATCATTGCTTTTCGCCTCTAATATGTGTATCGACATATTGATAGCTCGATTGTTTGGTTAGTTGATCTTTAGATTATGCAATATTTATATTCTGATTAATTTCAATGTTCTAAACGCGATGGTGAAGTCCGTTCATTGATCAAAAGTCATTTTGATCATTTTTGGTGAGGTCCAGTGTATTTTGAGCCTTGATTTGCTGTCGCCGAAGTCGTCATCTTATAGACTTACACTGAAGGTCAATAAATTCTCCTCAATAAATATGATTCACGCATGGAGCGAGTCACATTTGTTAAAAACTAGCTGACCTTTTAAGCTAGCTACAGAACTTGGATCATTTTAGCTTTGATTACAATAGCTTACAAAGTTTTGATAGGATTTGTCATTAATATGATATTTTATTTAGGACATGCTAAATGATGGGCTTGATGGATTTGGTAGAATCGATTTGTCGGATAGATAAGAGTTCTTACATCATATATTCTTTCTTGATGCTTTCTTTGAAAATCTCTTTCTTTATGTCATTGTAGATTTAGTCTCCTCCAACTAAGTGCTTGGTTGGGTTTGGTGAAAGTTTATTTATTTTAATGAAAGACTTTCTTTGGGGAATTTTTATTCGTACTTGTTGGATTTGAAATTCATACGTCTTAGCAACCAAACTTGATGAAGGGCGACACGATTGGTCCATATCGACTTATCAGAAAGTGGATGTATGTCATGAATCATGTGTTTTAGCTTTGTGATTCATTGAAGGGTACATCTGATGACCTAACCTTTCGACTATAGTCAATGTTGAGTTATCAACCTAGCAATGTGTGCTTTAATAAACTGAATAATTACAAAATTTCTTTAATTCAGCCATCAATTTTGTATGAACTATGGAATTGCTTCCTCGGTCGTGTGCTTTCTGCTTTGACGGACTTGATGAAGAGATTGACTTTGATCTATTCTTTGAGCTTGATCAGATTATTTAAGAATAAATTGAGATATCACTCTGCGGGCAATATATAGATTAATTTGAGGCAGCCCTGAATTGAGAGTTCCCTCAAATTGTCTTGATCTATCGATTAAGTAGAAAGATTTCTTGGATCCTAGTTGCTTGGAATTACTGCCGGATCACGGTTTAAGATGAGCAGTTATGTTGACCTCCATATGTGTCATAAATCAAGATAAACCCTTAATTACCGGAGGTGGCTTCGATCGGGGTCAAATACACTAGATATCACCAAAATGATCGAAATGACTCCGTCGATGACGACTTCTCCATCACGCGTTGAATGTCGGCCGGTCAAAATATAGATATTGCAAAATCTAACGATCAATCGATTAAATGCTCGAGCTAATAATGTGTCAACACGCACATCAGAGTTGAGAAGCTGTGACGATATCCGAACAATATCGGTTCATGAAATTGATTACACTGTTAGACTCGAAATATTGAAATCTATCAAATGAGGACTACCTCGATTGCGTGCATACAAATGTCAAATGATTTGAAGTGATAGTGTAAATCAGGATATGTTGAAATCAACTCAAGCGATCTCCAATCGATGGCGGACTTCGTCGTTGCGTGAATGTCAAAATTGATCGGGATATAAATATTGCGACTTGATGATCAGCGTCAGCTTCCAGTCGTCGATGCGTCATACGTCGAGGTATGAGGATCAAATGGCTTTTCGTGAGTGCACATCATTGGGCTTCACATCAAAATTTATCAAATGAGACCATTCATTCAATTACGAGTGCAGGAAAAATTAATTGTTTTAATTTCAATCAATGACCTCCGAGCATTTGCATTCGTTTAAAACGATGGAAATATCCTAAATCGATATATATATATATTAATTATGTGCATTTACCGGTGTGAAACCCAATTTAAAATAATTGAATTAATTTAAAACTAATTTAAAATTACCAAATTACCCCGTGCTCAACCATTCTCTCTCATTTTCAATTTTCTGAAAAAAAAAATAAAAAATAATAATCACTCCCTCCTAATTTTTCTCCCCACTTTCTCATTCTGCAACTCCCCTCTCCCTGATTCTCCCCCATTCATTTTCTCCCTCCTGAAAAAAACTCCCTCTCCTCATTTCCAATTCCCCACTCCCTTTTCCGCCGCTCTCTCCGTCGGAAGAAGAGAGAAAGATCCAACCCTCGCTCTGTTTTCCACCGTCCGGCGCATACGCCACGCTCTGGTGAAATTTCGTAATGCTCTCCGGGGCCTGGTTCCGAGCCCACCACCGACGTAATCCTGCTCGTCCCGCTGTTCCCTCCGGCCCAGCCCCACTGCTGCCGGTGCGCGGGCACTCTGCCCGGCGTCAGTTGCCCCTCGCGTTCGTTGCTTTCTGCACTCCGCCGCCCGCGTTCCGATCCGCCAGACCCGTTCCATCGTCGGCGCCAAAATCCGCCCGCGGCCTTACTTTCGTTCATCGCGCCGCTCCACTCCGGTCTATCCGCACGATCCTGACCCGCGCCTGTAGCTCTCCAAATCCGCGACCTGCGCGCCCGACCCGCTGCTGACCCGCTATCCGATCACCTTGCCGTGGCGACTGACCCATTTCCACACCTGACCGCCGCCACCCAGCCTTGGCCAGCAGCCCTTCTTTGGTCCAGCCCTTCAGCTAGTCAAACTCAGAGTATGAGCATCAACATTCTGTTTGATGAGTATATCGTAAGCATATTATGTCGTCCAGGCAATCTTTTCTAAATTTGTAATTTCTTAGAAAAAAAAATTGATGAATATATATAACGTTTATATCTTATTTCGGGTTTAAAGGTATGATGCTCAACTGAGATAAAACCCTCGTTGTTGTAATATCTACTCATTCAAGACATCTGGGTAAGCTAAAATACCGATCTACCCGGATGATGTCAGGAGGCTGTCAAAATTTTCTCTAAATTCTATACTTAAAAAAAGAAGGGGGGAATGAATATATATTGTATTTGTCTTATTTTGGGTTTAAAGATATGGGTGCTCGATAGCATGTATGGCTATGGTTGTCATGAGACACCATTCGAGCGTCTGGGATGATCTGGGGGATGGAATTTTCATACTTTAAGATTTGAAATATATATTATCTTCTTTCGGTCTAAAGACCTCGTCGCTCAAGAGTGGATGTGGATCTTGATTACCACTAATCTACTTGAGGGTGTCATGAGTATGCTAAAATCCAGGGGATGACATCGGGAGGTTGTCAAAAAAATTTCTAAATTTTAGACTGAGAGTGGGAGTGAATATATATTCATTACATGTCTCAGTCTATGCTCGAGGAGCAGCAAGATAACCAGTGGGTGTCATGAGACCTCACTATCAGAGGAGTTGAAAATACTCGATCTGACCAGGATGGGATAGTTTCGAAATGCGTAAGTCTTTTGACATAGAAAAAGAGGAGTAAAATGAAAGACAGAATGTTAAGTAGTGAAACATGCGTAATTTTAAACTAAAACATCAAACAAAGTAAAATAGCATATACAAAAAAATAAAAAAGAGGGAGAAAATGAAAGCTACTATAAGGGATAAATTTTCTTTTAAAATAATAAATTAAACTGTCTTTTGAAATATAAATCAAAATGACTTCTTAGATCTCTGCCCTTTTTTTGTCGCAGAATGATCTTAAACTAAAATTTACAAAATCATAAGGCTTTCTTTAATAAAATTAAAGAATTTCATTCTAATTATTATTGTCACAAACTCACTAATTGTGAAATTATCTATAGATTCTGCGTGTGCTGACATGAGGTTTCAAATTTTAATTTTAAATAATTAAATAAAATACAAAATCAATTTCATAATTCAAAATAAAACTACTAAATTGTAAATACACCATGTGCCGACACATCTTTGAATACTTAAATTTAAGTCGAAGATCTTTATGAACTTCGGTTTAGTCTTAAGGGGGTGCAGTTAACAAAACCTAAAACTATAATAAGAGTTTCAAATTGGTGAAATATCTAAAAATTGATTATGTCGGATGGTAGATCAATCCTCAATTAGCACTAAACAGTTGGTGGATCTAAAGCTCTTAAACATATTCAAATTAATCAAATTTTCAACTCGGATCAAATATCAATGCTTAAATGAAATTATAAAAAAAACTAAACTCAATTTATCCACCTTAATGGTTTATGGGTGACAAATTAAAACCTCCTTCAGAAGGAGCCAATATCAAATCAAGTGTTCTTATGTTTCTTCAATCAATCTCTTGCCGTAAGTGTGGCGTGTCCACGAATTGTGAAGCTCCACTGTATGACCAGTCCTCTGTGGTTTTGGCCTCGGCTCCATTATATTATGATCGTGATCATAGGCTTATGCTCTCCAATGGCTCGTCCTTTGAGTTATGAATCATAGGGTATATTTAATAAACAATCTCATTTAACTAGGTGACTCCAGATAAACACCACCAAGTCTACAAGATTTCTTGAATTATGAGTGTGATGAGGATCCTTGGGTTTGAGATTGACGCGTCTAATTCCAATGAGGATGAAATCAGGTAGTGTCTTATCATTATCACATGATTTGGAAATTACTAATCACTCTCTTCATGAGAGATGGTTTTGAGCTATCATCATCCTTAAGCATGACTCTTTCACTGCGACCTTTTCTTATGGCTTGTTGAGTGAGGAGAGAGTTAGCAACTCGACCTCATTTGGGCTTCTTGAGTTTGACCTTTAGAACCTACTCGAGTCTTCGACTTAAGCTGTAGTGGGTTGGTGGTTTTGTCATCATACTGACAAATAAAAGCTCTTTCAATGTAGCTTTTCCTTGAGGCTTGTTGAGTGAGGAGAGCATCAACAACTCAGTCATTTATGATCTTATTAAGTTCGACCTTTAAAACTCATCTGTATCCTAGACTTCAGGATGTAGAGGTTGATATTTTTTCAACTCAGTTGATTGAAGCTTCTGAAATTGAGAGTTCTTCTAACTTGATCTTTAGAATTTGGAAAATCTAGAAAATAAATTATTGACATTTAGGATTATCTTTTTATGCGTAGAAATAGATTCTTTTTATTCCTGCAAAAACTCGCAACTTAACAGTAACAATTATGGGTATATTAAGGGATTTAGGCATAAAGCTCGATGTCAAATTGAATCAGAATATATTCGAGGATCTTGTCTTATAACATGACATCAACTCAAATAAACTTAATATAAATTAAAAAATACCTCATATCTTGCAGGGAGAATTCTAAAGCACATTTAAAAGAACTTTCAAGATGAAAATATGCAAATACATCAATATTTGAATTAATATGCACTTAAGAGGGTTTTAACATGCAATATTGATTTCATATATATATATATATATATATATATATATATATATATATATATATATATATATATATATATGTCCTTATGTAGCGGAATTTTCAAGAAAAATCTAGAGTAAGTATGTTTATTTAGGGATCTGGCGAAACAGATGCCAACCTAAATAGATATATATTAAAAAAATGCCTGTCTTTGGAGATTTCTATTGTACTTCGAGAGTGTATTCCTCATGTATAATACTATTTCAAGTATCAACCATTAATTAATGACATTGATCTTTCACCATTTAGGTCAATGAGTTGGTATGCCTCTTTTTGATACACTTTTTCAATGACAAAAGGGCCCTCCCAATTAGGCTCGAATTTACCATCAAATTTTTTATTAGGAATAATTAGTCTTCTCAGCACCGAGATCAATTCTCTTTTTTGGAATGTTCGAGGCCGCACTGTATAGTCAAAAGCCCTGGACATCTTTACTCGATAAACCTCTAGATTTTAATGAGCTTGCAATCTAATTTCATCAAGCACGTCGAGTTCCTCCATCCTCAGATGAGCATTTTGATCTTCAGTTAGATTGTATTGGATGGCTACTCGAAGTGATGATAATTCAACTTCAAGCAGAAAAACCGCCTCAGTTCTAAATACTAATGAATAGGAGTGGTGGCATCTTGTAGGTGGTGATTCGATATAGTGCCTCTATTAGTTTGGTATGTCATTCTCTTTTATTTTTTTGTGAGAATCTTCTTGAGCGGGATTAATATCTTATTGAAGGCCTCCGCCAAACCATTTACTCTTGGATTGTATATTGAAGAGTATCACCAATCAATTTTGTGTTGATCAACGAATCTATAAATCTTTGCACTTTTAAAAGTTGTGTCATTATCAAAAAATATTCGGTGCGGCACTCCAAATCTATAGACCACATTATGCGTGGAGAAGTTGATCACTCGATCAGCAGTAACTTCTTTAAAAGGGATAGCTTCAGCCCATTTAGAGAAATAGTTAATCGCTGCTAGGATGAAGCAGTGTCCAGCTGACGACGGTGGATCAATTGGTCTAATTACATCTGTACCCTAATATTCAAATGGTCAGGATGCTATTGTTGGGTGTAGTGGATTTGGAGGTTAATGGATTATATTCCCATGCACTTGACATTCGTGACACCTCTTAGCATGATTGATACATTCTCTCATCATAGATGGCCAATAATAGCCCATCCCTTTGATCTTTACTGCCATCTTGGGAATTGATTGATGTGCACCACAAAGTCCTTCATGAACTTCAACCATTACTTTAGCTTATGCATTTTGGGCATACCACATTTATTCAAAGGATCTACGATATAAAGTATTGTGATGAAAGTACATTCGCATTCTCTTCTCGATTTGGTATTGATTTATTATTTGGTAATTTGCCTTCTTTAAGGTAGTCAATGAAGGGTTGCCTCCAATCATGCGGCTCTTCTATAATAAAGGCTTCCCATTGCTTTTCTGAAGCAATGTCAAGCTTAGCTTTTCTTAGTATAATTTCATGTTGATTTTGAGGAGTATGAGGAGCAACCTGAGTCACGTCCTGCTGTATCGAATTTGATAACCCCTCTACCTGTGGGGATTGATACTTTGCTAGCTCTAGAACTCATCGAGTAAATATGTCGATCATGACATAATCACCATTCATACTTGCCATCTCCTTAGCTAATTTTGCTAAGCAATCGGCTTTACTATTCTCGGATCGATAGGATTGAGTTAATGTGATATTTGGTATTTGTTTCATAAGTTTGAGAACTCACTTATGATAGAAAGCTAACTCAAGCTTGTTGATTTTAGAGATGTCAAGTACTTGATTTATAATAAGCTGAGAATCTTCGAAAATATGCAAGTTTTGAATGCCTATGAAAATGACTTCTTCAAGACCTACCACTAACGCTTCATACTCGACTTCATTATTAGCTCTTAGCTCGATCAACCCATATGATCTTCTCATTATCCCCCTTCTAGTGTTATGAAGACGATGTTGATTCTTGCTCTTGCCCTTGGAAAATTTATAGGTTTGACTTATTTGATCGATGAGGCTCCATCAAAGTACATTTCTCAAATTTGTGATTTTTCTCTTTCACGAATGAGCATAATTTGCTCATCGGGCAAATCGTTATTAAGAGAAGACTCTGCTGGGATGGGATGTGCAGCAAGCAAATCTCATAAGACTTGCCCCTTCACTGCTTTTTACGAAATGCATGTGATATCAAATTGTAAAAGCAATACTACCAATCTTGCCAAGCGACCTGTTAACGTTGGTCTTGTTATCAAGTACTTCAGCGAATCGATCCTTAAGATGCGGGTAATATTATGAGATAGCATGTAATGATGGAGCTTTTGGACTACAAACATCAATGCCAAACAGTGCTTCTCTTTCAGAGAGTATCCCATTCCTGCTCATATTAATCTTTGACTGATATAGTAAAGAGCATTTTATTTTCTTTCTTCATTGTGTTGTGCCAATAATGCTCTAAGAGACTCTTCTAATGTAGTTGTGTATAGAATGAGGGGCTTCCTAGGAGTAGTCATTACAAGGATTGGTGGGTTTAATATGTAGCTTTTAATGCTATTGAAGGCTTCTTGGCACTCCTTATCCCACTTAAATGAAGCATCCTTATTCATCAATCTTACAAATGATTGGCAGCATCCTGATAGGTTCGATATAAATTGACAGATGAATGCAAACTGTCCTTGTAAAGAACAAAGCTGACACAAACTCTTTAGTGGAGGCATCTCCATAATAGCCTTGATTTTAGCGGGATCAATTTCAATTCCTCTATGACTTATAATATACCCAAGGAATTTTTTGGAGGATACCCCGAATGCATATTTTAGAGGATTCACCTTGAGATTATATTTTTTGATTCTCTCCAATACAATTCTCAAGTCTTCGAAGTACTTTTCACGATTCAAGATTTTCACCACCAAATCATCAACATAACACTCCACTTTTTGGTAAATTAACTCATCAAAAATATGTGTTATGGCTTTAATGTAGTAGCATTTTAAAGCCAAAAGGCATGACCGTGTAGCAATAGATGCCTATAGGTGTTCTGAACGATATATGTCTTTCATCTTTAGGCGCCATCTTGATTTGATTATATCCTAATGATCCATCCATAAATGAGAACATATCGTAGTTGGAAGTATTGTCTACTAGTAGTTTTGATATTGAAAGTGGAAAGTCATCTTTTGGGCACACCTTATTTAGGTCGTTAATGCAATTTCTTGATCGTTTCTTTCTAACTGGATGATGTTGGCTATCCAATCTGCATACTTCTCTTCTCGGATGAAACCTGCTTCGATCTCCAATCTCATTCACCTTGGAGCTTGCTTAATAGGCACCACATCTGATTTAATAGCAAGTTTATGAACTACTACATTACGGGATAAGCCTGACATTTCAGAATATGTCTAGACAAAGCAATCCTTGAATTCACAAAGTAGCATTTTTTGCTCTTCCACCTTCTCATCAGGTAGAAGGGCACTAACTTTCACGATTCAAGCTTTTCACCACCAAATCATCAACATAACACTCCACTTTTTGGTGAATCAACTCATCAAAAAAATGTGTTATGGCTTTTTGGTATGTAGCTCTAGCATTTTTAAAGCCAAAAGGCATGACCGTGTAGCAATAGATGCCTATAGGTGTTCTGAACGATATATGTCTTTCATCTTTATGTGCCATCTTGATTTGATTATATCCTGATGATCCATCCATAAATGAGAACATATCGTAGTTGGAAGTATTGTCTACTAGTAGTTTTGATATTGGAAGTGGAAAGTCATCTTTTGGGCACACTTTATTTAGGTTCCGGAAGTCAATGCAAAGACGGATTTGATCATTCTTCTTCTGAACTGGGACGATGTTGGCTATCCAATCTGCATACTTCTCTTCTCGGATGAAACCTGCGTCAATCTCCAATCTCATTTGCCTAGGAGCTTGCTTAATAGGCACCACATCTAGTTTAATAGCAAGTTTATGAACTACTACATCATGATATAAGCCCATTTAGAATATGTCCGACAAAGAATAATTCACAAAGTAGCATTTTTTGCTCTTTCACCTTCTCATCAGGTAGAAGGGCACTGACAAAAATTAGACGGAGATCATCTTCAACTCCTAGGTTGATTTCTTTGAGTTAATCCATAGTAGCTATTTGTCCACCATTTTCAAGTTCTTCAGGCCCAGGCTTGGCTTCTACTTCTTCATCATTTGTAAGAAGAATTTCATGGAGATCATCTTCTTCATCATTATGAGTTTCTATCTTAGCTTCTATTATATTATAACGGGATTTATTTTGATGAAATTTGTGGATGAACCCAAGACCTTTAGTGATAAACTTATCATTTCTTCGTGATGCTTGAGGACTTCTTTGGCTCCACATCCTGTTAAAGTTTTGAGTTCTATGCTTAGTAGTTCCAATATGAATTCCAAGGTTATGCATCATTCTTTGTAATTTTTGTGGATAATATATTGATATTCTCGTTGGCACTATCTCATCATAATTTTCATGTTGAGTAGGCTGATTAAAATTGTGAGGTTGAGACTCTTCAGATTTATAAAATAGAGTTCTTATTCAGCCACTCTCACTCAATGGTTGAACATAGAATGTTATCAACTCTTCAATGTTATGAACCTCTAATGGAGTGATTTCTTTGAAGTACTATTGAGGGATGGGTATAATTTTGATAGAGTCCTCTGACACTGCCAAATGAGCTATCCCTCTTGATGCGACCATTTGAACTTTATTTTCATAAGCAGATTCAAAATCATAATTAGAATCAAAATCACTTATTTCATACTTTATCTTTCTTAAAAGCTTATAAGTTTTCTTAGATTTGATAGGAATATCTTCTTCTTCTTATGTGTCACTTCCTAAATGAGGAATATATTTTCTTGATTTAGGTGCAGAATCAAGTACTTTAGGGAGAGTCGGCATTACCTTCTTTCTTCCTCTTTGCTTCTAGTCTTTCACATTGTGAAATTGCTTTTTAGTTCTTAAAGTGGATGCTAAGAGGCTCTGTTGGCTTAGGCTCTTTGAGGATGAAGTACTTTGCATCTTCAAAAATCTTTGCTTCATGAATGGTGAATGGTTGTAGGTTGCTAAAAATTCTGAACTTTTCCCCCTCTTTTAGGTACTTCATACACGGATGCATAGTTGATGAAACCATGTCATACTCATGCAACCATGGTCAACCCAAGAGAGTTCTGAATGATGTATCTGCATTGATTACATGAAACTTAGCTTATGTATATAAATCCTAAAACTTAAGCGGGAGAATAAAAGAACACAGGTCTTTCTGCCCCTTTTCATTGAAACCATGAACCATAAACTTATCCCACCCAAGATGTTGGATATTAAGTGATAATCCTCTTAATACTTTTTGACTCATAAGATTGATAGAAGAACCTGGATCAATCAATATTCGGTTGATCAAGATGTCATCACTCTTTGTAGTAACATATAGAGGACGGTTGTGATCTGCTGGTCCCAACATAAGATCTTCTTTAGAAAATGTGATTACTAGGAGATCTTGAGTTTGCAATACTTAAGTCATGCATTTTTCAGTAAAGAAAGCTTCATTCTCTGAGATCAGTATCAAAGTTTCTCGAAGGTATTTTGATATCAAGAGAGCCTCATACACACTCAATTGTGTAGGGATCTTTCTCAGATGTGATAGAATATTATAATATATTTTTTCATTTAATTTAGGCTTTAATTTAGGATTTTTGGGAATGATATCTTTGTTGACTTCAAATTATTTTTCTTTATCTTTATTTATATTTCCCTTCTTTAATAAAGGTGATAAGACTTTACCACTTCTCAATTGAACTTTGAATCACCTTATCTTGCTTAGATTCTTCTGGAGAGGTAGTTTCTTCAAATTCCCTTCTTACTCTGGAGGATTGGCCAAAAGGGCTATACTCATTTTTCAACTTCATATGTTTCATGCGCGATGATATCAATGAGTCTGACTCTTCTCCATCTGGAAAATATAGATCTTCATCTGAACTGTTATCATCTTGTTGAGTCATTAAACAAAATTCAAATGTTAACTCATCAAGCTCTTCTTGCTTTCTATATAAGAATTCTGATGGGTTGGTCGAGTCTGTTTGACTACCCTTTTCATTTTGAAGTAACTGATGTTGAAGAGCATCTGACATCACGTAAATGAGTTGGCATGTCTTAACTGGACAAGATTCACCATTATCTTCTTCATCTAATTCATCAATGTGAAGTTTAGGCATAAAGTCTTCAAGCCTAAATGGTTATCTTGTCGTACGGTGATACTCTTCAAAATTATTAATGATCTTTTGAGTTGTAATTCTCTTCTTGATCTTCTTTTTCTTAGTCGGCTTCTTTGATTTATGAGGTTTGCATTTACAAGACTGCTCCTTGTGCTGTGATGAAGTAGCTTTATCAAAATATTATTGAGAAGCCCAAATACTTAGTTTAGGCATCTCTTTTAAGTCCAATATAGGTTCAAGTGGTGATTTTCACTTAACACTATGAACATTTTTAGTTGCTTCAACATTTTCATGGTCTTTTTGGAGACTACTGCTTCTCATTCTTTAGTATGAACTGATTTCTCCTTCTTTTTGTATTTGATGGATGATACAGAAGAGGACATAATTATCATTGTAGACTCTCTTTTAGGGTTGACTAAAATATTGTAGGATAGTGTAAATTTATCTCGTCAATACTTCCTTTCTAGCCAATCTTTGAAGACATAACAATCTTCGATAGAATGACTAATCATCCGATGATAGGGACAGCAATTTAGATTATTGATTTGATTAGCTTCTTCAAGCTTTTTAATTTATGATATTTGTAAACCAGCTTTGACTACTTGCTGAAATAATTTGGTCACACTATCTCTTCTAAAGGAATAATCTTTGTTCATCTTTTTCTTAAGAGATGGCCGCATTCGCTCATCATCTCTTGTTGTTTGTTTTGGATGCTCCCATCACTTAGAAAAGTCTGAGGTTTATCATTGCCTCTCAATGCCAATTTTTGTTGTATATTAGAATAGATAGGTTTATTTTCTTTATCATCATTATACATCGGCTATTTTCCTTTATACACATTATATATCACCTGATTTTCACTATTTGAGCTATAGAAAGCTGTATGTGTTTCATTTCTTCTTGAGTCTAAAGGTTTGTTCCTCTTTGCTTTATATGAATAGATTCAGACTTAGGATGATTCAGTTTTTCAAATTTTACCACCCTATTAAGCAAGTCTTGGAATATTATAATTGACGTCTCAAATTTTATCATCCATATTATCCATTAGTAATTGGATCGCATGTTCTTCTTCCAATTTTGCTCACCCTTCATGCTTAGGTTATGCCAACGACTTATAAATTTTATCACTAACTCATCTTTTCTTCATTTCAGCAAGGCAAGGCTGACGATTGTTATTTTCTGGATTGCACTGGTGAACCTCTTCATGAATATTATTCTAATTTAACAAAGGTTTTAACCAAATCATTTGGCAATTCATACCTCAGCGGCTAAAGTCGTTCTTGTGAATTGACAAAAAGTAGCGCATCATTCCCTCCTGTGTTACTACAAGTAGCTTTAAATTGGGCTAGATGTTACTTTGGATTACCAAGCCCACTGAAAGTATTAAATTTTGGCACTGAGTAACCTTTCGGGTACGACACTTGATCATATTTAGCTGAGTAAGAGCGACTCTTACTCACCAACTTTTCAGCTTGTTGTGAAGCTATAACTACCTTTATCTTTTCATTGATTATTGTTTCTAAATGAGCAAATGTTATTGTTCCAGGTGTGCTAGCCAGATTTTGAATTATCAACTAAAGAGGTAGTTGGTTAACTTCAATCATCACTTCATGTATAGCATGTACTATAGGAGCTTGAGGTACCAGAGTGACTTGTGGTATAGGAGTTGTATTATTAGCTACCTGTTGATTAGCAGATGAAACAGGTGCTACAGTTGATGTGATATTCTTCTGTAATATCTCCATCATGATATTCATTTGTACCACATATCATTCATCTTGGTACCAAGCTGTGCAATCTCCTTGTCTTTGACTTTCATTTAACACTACATTTCTCTTTGCTCTCTAGCTAGTGCAACAGCATCAACAAGTATAGGTTCTTCTTCTTCCTCTACTTCTTGTTGTTGTTCTGCTCCTTGATCATCTTCATGGGAAGAACTTGATTGTCCTTCTCCTTATGCATTTGCAGGGGCAGCTGTTGTTATGGTTTAATGACGATGCTGAGTATAAAAGCGTGTACTAAGTTGATCATTTTTTGGTTCAACCATATAAACAGCTTCAACGCCCATGATCTCTTTTTCATTTTGATCTTCTTCTTATTCTTCTTCAGTAGAGAATGAAGATACATCTCTATTTGCTTTTGTGAAGACTCTTCTTCATAAATATCAAATTCAGGTTCAGGTTCCCTAGATCCATATTGTTGGTGATGGTGCTGAGCCAAAAGTTCATCTATATCTCTGACCATATAGATAACTTACACTTCCATAGTGTCCTCTTCATCGCCTTGTTTTTGCACATGAATTTCTAATCGACGTTTTCAGTGGATCTCTGGTTCAATGTGCTGAACAAATACTTCTTCCACTAAAGGACTACGATCAAAGTCAACCTTCTCTTGTGAGGGTGGATTTGATCTATGATGGGATCTCCTAGAGGATTATCCAAGGTGTCGACCGTCATGTCTTTCATCAGTGATATCCCATTTTTTGGGTATCCACTTTAGATAAGTTATTTTTAAGGTAGATTTCTAAGTATATGTATCATATGTCACACCTCTTCCATTCTCTGGGATTTCATCATGGGGCCTTGACCTCCATATATGTTTATCCTTTCATCGGGATATTTTGGCAGCAGTTAAGACCGCGTGGTCGATTCCGGCTGATGCTTTCGATGAAGCATACTTGGCTTGATGATTAGTTACCAGAAGAGATAGCAACCTCCTTGGTGGAGCTTCAGTATTTTCACTCACCATGAATCTAAAATCTTCATCAGTCTGCTGCTTTGAGAACTTAGTGTATTCTGGCAGACAGTGTTTCAAGTTATTTCCTCTATGGTGGTGGAGCTTGATATTGTTGGTTCTAGAAGGACTGCTTTACTTCACCGGTAGAGCTATTCCTCTTTACCAACTTTAGATTATAAAAATTATTCTGGGTAAGAATAATAAACCAGCGATAGTATAAACTTGTTCACTTGGGTCATTCAAAGGGAATTTGATGAGCTCTAAACTTAGCATTTCTTCTTCTTCTCTGCCTTATGGTTAATTTGTTTCCTAATGAGGAAGTTTCATGATCATGCTTTCTAAGTACAAAAGGTTCAATCGACAAAGTAATTACACCACGAGGCATTAAAGACGGTTCCATTAATTTCTTTTCATCCAGGCTTATTGACTAGCCTTTTGAAAATTGAAGTTCTTTATTGAGAGAACTCCTTCAGTGGTTAGCTCTGAACGGTGGCGAACATGGCTAGTAGGGAACTTGAGGCCTTCATGATCTGGATGAATGTACCACGGTGGATACTTGAGTTACCATAAATGAAAAATTCAAGCTACCAAATTGAATAGTAGCCCCAACATCTCTTGTGTTGATGACAGTGTTGGCTAGGCAAATGTTAACACCATGCCCTAGCTGAATAGTGAAAGGAGTGCTATGTAGATCTATTTCTGCAAAAGTGAAAGATGAGGATCAGTAATTAGTAATTATTATTTCATCTCATAATTTAAAAATGCAGAGGCACTACAGAAAAAAAATAATAGTGTAATAAAGATGTACTCTATAGAATAATTCATTCAATATAGAGTCTCATACAATAGTAATATGAATTTATTACACACTTAAATCAACATTTTATTTTGAATTTTTTTTCAAAAATTTTATTACTACTATAGCACATATATGATTAGCCAAAGATGGAAAGAGAATCCAATCCCCAGCGGACTTGCCAGAAATCTGTGGGCTCCAAAAATTTGCCACCGACCTCGATAATATTGAATGAAGGGAGTGATTTAAAGCATCGATGTAATTTTCAGAAGGCAGATGGAATAGTAGATAAGACACTACCCAGAGATTTCATCCTCATTTGGTAAGAACTTTAGATCTGGTTCTAGGTTTCCTATAGATGCAATCCCCTATAGTTAATTACCTCTCCCAATAAGTGAGAGAGAACTTTTAATTAAGACTAGTCGTTAGGTCACTTAATGCATAGTGTATAGTAGCAGTATGTGCAGCTTAAGATTTATATTTATGACATTCATCATTTCAGCTTAAACCGGATGGTTGGGGAATGATGGCATGCCTGATCTAGATCCCATGGTTCCATCATTTTGGGTCATCGTGGTCCCTAGTATACTAGTCAGAGGAGGTAGTCGACCGAACATGACTGAAGGACCCTTATCAGCAACATATGTGTTACGTTATCCAAGAAATTCTTGTAGACCTGGGGTGGTGTTTGTCTAAGGAGACATGCATAAGTCTATCCTAGCTAACAAAGGGTTGCTTGCCCTATCAAGTATAACATATGATTCACAACTCAAAGGGCATGGCCATTGGGGAGCATATGGGCTACAGTCGTGATCGTAATATAATGAAGCCTTACTGGCCAAGCCACCAATCAGAGGACTCACGGTATTTCATCATTGGAGCCACTGCAGAACCATGTGTGAGGACACGAATCATGTCCTTACTAGCAAGAGATTGATTGAGAATGAACATAGTAGAACACTTGATTTGACATTAGCTCCTTTGTGAGCTAGAGCTTTCTTAATTTGTCACCTCCGAACAACAGTTACGGAAGGCGAATAGATTGAGTTTAGCTTTAAGCTTTTAATGATTGAATTTCATTTAAACAATTTTTTTTAAATTGACACTCAATTTGAGTTAATTTGATTTGAAATTAGAATCATATTTTGATGGAAGTATCACTTTCGGTTGAAATCACCATTCAACACAGCCATCATCGGGGTAGTTAATTGATTGACTCGAATATATTTGAGAACTTTAGATCCTGTCAACTCTGTTTAGCTCCTAATAGAGGATCAGATCAACTTTCACATGACAAAATTAACTTCTCAGATATTTTATTCGCAATTCTTATAATAGATTTTGAGGTTTTATTAACTTCGCCCCAATACTAAACGAAGCAACCGCAAAGCATCCTCGACACTTGAATCTAAACATTCAAAGATGTTGGGGTCCATGCGGGTGTATTTAAGAATACCTTAATTAACATCTTCTATTCTCTTGTAGTATATTAATCCGGTGGCATTTTGATTTAGATTATAATTTAAAATATTGCTCGTAATTAGCTTACTTATTAGATTTTTTAATTCTCAAATATCATTTGGTTTATAATCTTTCTAACAGGTTGCTCATTTTTAGTGAAAATATTTTTTAAAATTCATTTGATTTTTAATTTAACTTAAAAATAGCATTTAACTAATCTCTTGTGCTTCAAACCTGACTTTAAGCACAAATCTCAATTATCCTTTTAAAAGCTACATTCATGAGTAATCATGAGTTGCTTAATTGAATTTGTGCTTATAAGAAAGTTATCAAATTTCTCGCACACTTTATTCTCAATTTAAAACCAATCATTTGTCATTTAATATTCAATTGAGATATTTACTTCATTTGATATTAAATATAATTTGTTTACATAAAAAAAGACTTCAAATCTAATATGAATTTATCCTCAACTCCATATCAAGTTTCATATTTATATGCTTAAAATATTTTGTAAGTGTTCTTCCTCTTCTTTTCTTTGACTTGACATTTACTTTTGTACTTATTAAGTATTTTTCTTATTTAATTTGAGTTTAGATGATTTCTCTTTTTTTAAATTCAATATTTTCATTTGCTTTGACTTTCCTATAGAGATTTTGCAAGCTCAATTGCATTTCAGGTAAGATTTAATATTTTTATTTATCATTTATACTTTAATTTTCCTTTGACTTTTGATTCAAGCTTATTTATATAAGCGTCGTGTTCTAAATGATTTTCATTTAAATTTGTTTAAGTCGTGAAAATTTAACGAAATTCCGGTAGCCTCCCGCTTGGCATAGAGGGTCAGATTTTGGCTTTTCTCGACGCCTCAACGTGTGGTGTCAGTGACATCACTGATTCATCTCACACGCCCTAATGACCGTGATGAGGCCTTTGAACCTGAAAGAAGACAAATGTAATACAATATATATTCATTTCATTTTTTTTCTAAGTCCAAAAATTTGATGAAATTTCGAAAGATTGACAAGACATCTAATGGGCTTACTCGACACTAATGAGATTGTTTCGCGACACCAATTTTTCATCTCGTCATACCAATGAGCACGAAGGCCTTCAACCGCAAAGAAACACAAGTAAATATACATCCACATCACACATATTCTGATTTATTTTTTCTGCGCGTTCCAATGATCGGCAAGGGGACGAAGAGGGAAATGTCGAAACCAAGAGAAACCCTTTAATGACGATGTTCCTCTTTAGTGACAGGTCAGAAAGAGAGATAAAAAGGGAGATGCCGGAAACCGAGAGAAGAACCAACCTAATGATGGTGTTCATCTCCGGTTGCGGCAAAGAGAAATTGGAAATGTAATGGAAAGGAGATGAAACCGAGAGAAAAAAAATCTAATGTTCTCTCGACATCAAAAGGGAAATTGGAAATGTAATGGAAGGGTGATGCAAAAATTGGGAGAAGAACTAATGACGTGTTCTTTTCTGACAAATAAATGAAAATGAGGGAAATGAATTGAGAGGAAATGAGGGGATTTGAGAGTGGATTTTCGATTTTGATGGAAATGAGGGGATTTGAAAGTGAATTTTTGCTTTTGGTGGAAATGATGGGAGAAAAATGGAGAAGGAAGAAGAAAAAGAAAGAGAGGGAAAAAATTGAAGAGCTATTTTCGATTTTGTGACAAATGGAGGAAGTTTTAAGTTTGGTTTTGTGAGAAGAAGAAGAGGAAAGAAGAAGGAGAAGAAGGGGAAGAAAGAAAAGGAGGGGGATGCCTACCTTGCTTATGGTTTGAGAGAGGAGGAAGAATCGAGGGAGGAAGAGAGCTTCACAATTTGGAGGAACGAGGCTTGACTCTTTCGTTGAGGCTCGAAAGAACAGGAGTTCTCTTCACGAAGAGGGGAAGAAGGGATCGGTTGAGGAGTGGTTGGCTGCGATCGCTCAAGGGGAGGAGAGCTCGTCGATCTCTTTGGCGGCTCGTGCATGAGGGAGAGAAGACTTGAGTGTCGAATGGAAATAGATTCGTCGGTTGATAGAATTAGATTTTTAAAATTGATTTTTAAATTGATTAATCGACGTTAATGTGAATTTTATACCGAAAAAATCACATGGTCAATATATATATATATATATATATATATATATATATATATATATCAATCTTAGCTTTTCCGATGTTTCAAATGCAATCAAAACCGTTTGGTCAAATTAATCGACAAATTTACTCAAATGTGCGTATCACCTCGCCGAATTTTCGCATGCACTGTCCAATGTGAATAATCTTACTTGATAGATTTCGACGCTTCAAAACTAATGCAATCAATTTCACGAATAAGTGCTCGTTACGCCGATGCCTCCCGACCATAATGTGCGCAGACGCGCATTACTCGACTTTGATTGCTGATCATCAAATATTCTCATTCCATTCAATGCGATGGAGAAGTTCGTTTCATCGATCAAAGATCATTTTTGATTTTGGCGGCGCCCAATGATTTCAACCTTGACAGCGTTTCACTTCCATCATTGGATTCGCATTTACTCGTCCGTACGGCTCTCATTTGGTAGTTTTCGACATTTCGAAGATAACGACACAATCAATTTAGAGGTCGTCGTATTATCACAACTTTCCAACTCGATATGCGCGTTGACATTTGATAGCTCATCGCTCGGTGATTAGATTATGCAATATTTATATTCCAATCAATTTCGACGTCAACGCGACAAGAGTCGTTTCGATCGAAAGTCTTTTGACTATTTTCGATGGCGATATTTTTTTGAGCCTCGATTTGCGCTGTCACTTGGTCGGTCAATTCTTGTGCTGACGACTTATGACACATATAGGTCAACAGATAATGTATTAAAGGATTCTAAGTGCACACAAATAAGAAGACAAAATAAACATTTTCTCCTGACAAGACCATTAAGTTTACAAAATATATCCTATTGTAGTCAAAAGTGGTACTAGAATTTAAAATAAGAGTGGCTAAATACTTTATCTTACATTTAAAAAGAAATATACATAACTACGAGAGTATCACGTCAGGTTTTCAGCACATTCGTGCACATAAGAATCAGATCTGTGATTAGGAACATCTCCATCATCACTATTTGGCATCAATAGATCTTTCACGTTTTGTAGGAGAAAAGGTTCAATCAGCTTCCAGAACCGAACCGCATCGCTCCCTTGAAAACCTATCCAGAAAAATCTTCCCTTCCTCTTCATCTTACTGGCTATGTCTTCCCCCTGAAGGTTCCTTAAGATTTTGTCAATGTCTTCACGTTTTGCACCTCTTAGCTTAAGCAAGATATCTTCTGAGGAAGTTTTGAACCCACCATACATATACCAATATGCTAGTACTCGTGCTGATAGCCATCGGTGAATGAGTTTTGGAATCATAGGACGACTTTTAGACCAGAATTGGTCAGCAAAGAAGCTGAAATAAGAATGAGCTATTGTAGAAAATTGGAAAGGTAGCTCATAATCTCCATCAACTGATCTACTAGAAGGACTTAACCACTCATAAAATCTTTCATGTATGTGTGTTCTCAACGCAGAATGGACATTGGATGTTGCATAGAACTTGAATAGAATTGCATGTTTCCTCTTCTGTTCATCCGGTACTATTTCAGCCCCTCCTAACAGCAAACCAATCAAGATCTCACGCTGCTCTTCATCAAGTTTCAAACTGACAGATTTCCGAACGAGTTTTTTATTATGGTCAAGAAACTGTTCCACCTTTTCCATGGAATCTGGCTCTACATCATATTTTTTCTGGCGCATCATATCATATACCTTCACACCCTTTTCATAATCACCTGCAGCTAAATATCCTCGTAAAATTAGATTGCATGAATGAGCACTAGCACCAATTGTTCCATTCGCTTGCATTTCATTAAAGATTTGCTCAGCCTTCTCGAGGTTATTAACCATCACAAGAGATTCCAAGTACAAGCCGTAATTACTCCTATTGGGATGACATCTTGCAAGGCATTTAGAGAATGACATTTCCAATTTATCGTGCATCCCTAGTTTCAAGTACATGCTCATGAGATCATGAAAGGCAGGATTAAGTGGCTTCAAACCACTTTCAGCGAACTCATCCACAAGAGTCTCAGCAATATCAAGTTCATTGGCTTTTGCCATGACCTGAATGATTTTATGGTAAGCACTAACAGCGACAGGCATAGCTCTATTCTTCATATCCCTGAATATTTCTAGTGATTTCATAGGATCACCAGACTTAGAATAGAGCTCCATCCGGTAGACAAAGGCTTGAGAAGGGAGTGCATACTCACATGCATGCAGCTTGGCCCATGTTTTCTCCGCCTCCTCAACATCACCCTGCTTTGAGCAAGCCCTCAAGATTGAGATCAGCAAATCTCTGCTCTCCTCAATTCCTGCACTTTTCATTTCAGCCCGCAATGCATCAATCCTCTCCCCGTCAATTGACTCCTGATAACTATGTAACCAGATAAGCCCAGCATAGATTTCCTTGTATACCTCAAGATCAGATGTTACCAGATTGTGATAAATGAATTCAGCTTGCTTCAGATAATGCTTTGAAACCTTTCTCGGCTGGCCCAAGAGAGCTCGAAAAAGAGAATTGTGCAAGCTGAGCCTTGGCCTATACCCGCCTAACTGAATCATTTTGTTGTAGATGGAACATGCCTCCTCGATACAGCCTTCTATAGGTGCACTGAGATAAGCAACTGTGAGGATATGAAATGAAGATTCAGCGGGCACCCGACCTTGCTTGATCACTGCATCAAATATCTCCCTACACTTTGCGAATTTTCGGTCCTTGCCCAGGTAATCCGCCAATTTGGTTGCAAGAGCAAAATCAAAATGGAACCAGTGCTGCTGTGACATCCAACTGTAGACCTGAAAACACAAAACGGCTTAATTATGACTAAAAACCAAGGAGCAAAGCTTCTCCTTCAACTCAGAGTAGACCAGAAATTGTTTTCATCCCGCAAGCACCGTTAGTCTCATAACCAGCCAAAACAATAGCTAGTTGTCTTGAATAAAAAAACCAAAATTTCTGGCAAAAATGTGGGCAAGCAGAAAATAAAGGCTACATTTTGATTGCAAAAAAAAAAAAAGGATAAACCGGAAGGGGCAAAATCACAAACATCTAGCAGGCATTTGCAAGAAAGCAACCCAGTTAAAAAAAGAAATCAAAAAGTAAACAAGAAAAAGCATGGAACTAACTCTGTAAGCGGCTTCATTCTCTCGAATTCGCATAAAATGGACGGCGACATAGGTGGCATCCCTTGTCTGATCCACTTGCGCTGAGCGTTGAGGATTCTGACTAGTGTGCCTTGCTTGTGAGCAGGCAGCTCCTTACAGAGCCAAGCAATTCGAGACCTCTTCCACTGATCAGGAAGGTCTTCAAGTTGTATAACCTCCACCTCCGGCGAGGGAAGATGCCTCGCGTCCTTCTCGGCGTAGATATCTAGTAAAGATTCCGCCTTGAAATAATCCATCTCTGTTTCCTCGTCACCTCCATCGGCAAGACCTGTATCAATTTCCAAATTCTCTAGCTTTTCTGGATACTGCAATGGCTCAACGGTGGTGGAGGAAGCCATGAGAGGCGAGATCGTCGGAGTGCGGAGGGGGATCGAAAAGATGGCGCGGGATGTCTTCGTACTAGAGAAAGGAGATACGAGGCGGTGAGTGGAGAATTGAGGCCGTAGGGGAAGAGAAGCCATGAGCGCCGGCAAGAGATCGAGGCCGACAGTGAGTAGCATTATTTTCTCACATGAAAAATACAGCTGCTCGTAGTTTTCGATTAGGTGCTACGGTCCTGCAGCTAAACCTTTTATATATTGTAAAAAAATTGCAATGGCTGTTACGGCTCTTATACATAACTGAAACGAGGGGTGTAAACGACTCAAATCAGTTCACGAGCTGACTCTTATTCGGCTTTTTATTGAACTATCAAATCAAATTTATGGAATCATAAACTTACAACCAAATTAAAAAAAAAAATTGAGCTCATATTTAAATTTGATTTAACTTGGCTCAATAATTTATCCAATTAGCTCATTTACATAATGATAAATATCACATTATCAGTTCAATTATTTATCGAACTTTTTAAATATGCCTGAGCATTTAAGTCGAGCTAAATCGAGTTGAGCCCAAACTTGATAAATGAGCTCAAGCTCAAACTCAATAGTAATTAAATAAGCTTAATTCAATTAAGTTAAATTTTGACTCGACTCGACTCATTTATGTCTCTAATTGAAATTTTAAATATAAAAAACATGAACAAATAAATATACAGCAAAAATGAACACCTTCATATAACTCATGTTCAACTTATTCATTTAGACCACTATTTATATTTGATTTATTAAAGAACTAAACATATGAAATTTTCATTTATTTATCTATGGGAAGTTAAAAACATGTTGAAATATAAATGATTAGTAAAAATAATACAAAAAATTATAGCATATACGGTGATTATACAATGTGTTAGTGTTGCACTGGCTGGATGAGATCTTAAATTCGATTTTTTAATAATAATAACTTTTATTTTGCTTTAAAATTTTATTTATATTTTTAAACAATGAAAATAATAACAAATAGGACATAAACATATAATTCACTTGTTAATAAACATAAACTGAGCCATATAAAGTGAATCATATCAAACTAAACTCATTATTATTATTATTATTATTATTACATTCGGTTCGCTTACCTCTAATGCATGTGTAGATATTTTCAACAAACAATATTTTCTTAGCTCAAAGATATCAATAATGAATTTTTTGAATGATTCATTCAAAAAAGGAGTGCGACACAATTAATGCATGTAATGATCCATCAATAAACATAATCATAATTTAACAGAGGTAATTGTAGCGAGTAATTACTTGAAGGGATGATTCTTATAATTAAAGATGACCTCTAACATGCATTAAATGGTTGGCCATTTTAAACAGTATAAAATATTAAAAAACACTACTCTAAAGTCTTTTTTCATTATCATAAGTTCATTGTGCAATTTATTTAAAACAAGCTTGTAATATGAAATATTCATCTTAAAGTATATTAAAAAATAAAAATTTAACCTATCATGTGTGGGCTCCGAAAATTCACCACCGACCTCTTGATGAAAAGAGTTTGATTAAATGTGTCGGTGAAATTTTGAGGCATTAGATAAGACTATCGGATATTTTCATTTTGTAAGGACTTTTATCTAGTTTGAGGTTTCTATGAGCAAGCACATAGTTAATTACTCATCCCAATCCTGAGAGAGAAATTTTGATTAAGACTAGTCGTTAGATCACTAAATGCATAGCATATAGTAGCATCATATGGAGTTTAAAATTCGGAGTTTAGAATTTATGAAATTCACTATTATTTAACTTAAAGCATATAGTTAGTAGAATGATGATGTACGTGATCTAGATCTCATGGTTCTATCATCCCGAGCTGTTGTGGTCCCTAGTCTACTTAGTCAGAGGAGGTAGTCCAACTGACAAGGATCCTTGTCGGCTGACCATAAGTTGTGTCATCCAAAGACCTTGTAGACTTGAGTGATGTTTGAAGAGACAATCTTAAGTCCACCAGGCGACAAAAGGGATTTGTGCTATCAAATATATCCTATGATTCAAAACTCAAAGGGCTGAGTCATTGGGGAGCATATGGGTTATGGTCATGGCCATAAAATAATAGTGTCATTGATGGCAACCACCTGATCAGAGAACTCTGATCGTAACTACATCATATGTGGAGCTGTTGACCTCATTTTTAGAATGAGCTCTCAACCTCTCTATCTTAGACATAGGACTGCTCTTATACTTTAGAAGTTTCTTAGTCTTAAGACACATCTAGTGATTAGGTGAACACTCAACTTAGCTCTAGAAGACTTAGAAGAGTTAGCCATAGGAATAGGTCATGTCTTAAGGGTATTAGAAAAATTTTCTACCCTTAGGTTAAATTATTCCTCACTTTCCTTCATTCAAGTCAAACTCCAAATCAATCTTAATTGATTTTCTCTAACTCAAATCAAACTCCATGATTGAAATCCATAATTGAAATCTATGATTGAAACCCATAATCAAAATCCATCAAAATTCCTAAGTCCAAATTTTTCTAAGTCCTTAATCTTCTCTTAAGGACTTAGCCAAAAATCATGATCAAAACTAAATCAAATCTTTGATATTTTCTCATAATTTATTTATATTCTCATTTATATTCACATATATAAATGAAATATAAATTCAAACCAATCAAACCAAACTCAAAATTCCAAATCAATTCATGAAAATTTCCTTAAATCCTTAATTTTTCATTAATGGACTTAGCCAAAATCAACTCTAAACCAATTCAAACTCATGAAATTTTATCAAAACTCATTTATATTCTCATTTATATTCACATATGTAAATAAAATATAAATATAAATCAATCAAATCAAATCCTTAAATTAAATTCCAATTCTAAAATCTTAATTTTTCATTAATGGACTTAGCCAAAATCAACTCTAAACCAATTCAAACTCATGAAATTTTATCAAAACTCATTTATATTCTCATTTATATTCACATATGTAAATAAAATATAAATATAAATCAATCAAATCAAATCCTTAAATTAAATTCCAATCCTAAAATCTTTCTTAAGTCCTTAATTTTTCATTGATGGACTTATCCCAAATCTTGATCAAACCAATTCCAACTCATGGGATTTTCTCAAAACTCATTTATGTTCTCATTTATATTCACATGTATAAATGAAATATATAAACACAAATCAATTAATCAAACCCTCCAATTAAATTCCCAATCTAAAATTTCCCAAAGTCCCTTAATTTTCCATTAAAGGACTTATCCAAAATCTTGATCAAACCATTTCAAATTCATTGAGATGTTCTCATAATTCATTTATATTCTCATTTATATTCACATATATAAATGAAATATAAATTCAAATCAATCAAACCAAATTCAAATTCAAACTTCAAACTCTAAAATTTTCCTAAGTCCTTTAAATCCTTCTTAATGGACTTAGCCCAATCATAATTAAACCACTTCAAATCCTTAAAATTTTCTCATGATTCATTTATACCTTCATTTATATTCACATATATAAATGAAATATAAATTCAAACAATCAAACCACTTCCAAAAGTAAACTTAAATCCACTCAAAATCCTACCTAAGCCTTTCAAGTCAAAATCTTGAACTTAGTCAAATCAACTTCAAATCAAGCCAAACTCTTGATTTTCTCTCATGATTCAATCAACCCTACAATCATGAATTCATATATAAATACAAACCTTAATCATTAAATCAAAATCCAATTCAAAAATCAAACCGAAAATCCCTTCATATTCTTTTTTTGAATATAAAATTGTCAAATGAATCAAGACTCATTTGACTTCAAACCATTTGTAAATGGATTTATATTTCAAGCATAAGTTTATATACAAGATCAATCAATCTCAAATCAAGCTTTGACCAAACCATTTGGCCCAGGCTCACTTGACCCAAAGTGAGCTAAAGTTTATGAGCCAAATTTCTAACCAAATTGGATTGAACCAAACTCATATATGCCTCTCATGATCAACAATCATCATGAGATGATCAATCAAATTAGGTCAAATCAAGTCAAACCTAAGGGTTTGACCAAGTCAACACTTAGCCCAAAATGAAACCAAACTTAGCCAAATTTCACCATAGGCCAAATTGATTGAAACCATTGATCTAAGTTCACTCATGACCTATGTTTGAACTTGACCAAGTCAACATTTACGCCTAACCTAGCCCAATTGTCTACTTGACCCAAGTTGACCCAAGTTGACCTAAAAAGTTAAAATGTGTCAAAACTTGATCTAAGCCAAATTGATCCAAACCAATAGGTCAAGTTCATTCCAAATCACTTGTTGAACTTAACCAAATCCTCAATTGTCCAACTAGACCTAACCTAGCCCAATTGATCTTAGACCCAACTTGAGGGGTCATGTTGAGCCAAATTTGAACTTAACCAAAATTGATTAGAAACAAAGATACCAATCCACTCCATATGACTAACTAACCTAAACCCCATGACCTACCTCAAATAGGTCAAATGGGTCAAATGTCAACTTGACCCATTTGACCTAAATGAAGTCATATGAGCCAAATTCAAAACTATACCAAATTGAATCAAACCAAATCCACCAAAATATTTCAAATGGTCATATGAACTTGACTCAACCCTTGGTTTGACCCAATTTGAGCAATTGATCAACTTGTCCCAAGTTGACCCATTTTGACCTAAATGGGTTAACATAAGCCAAACCTTATCAAATGAATTCCAAATCTCATGAAACTTGGTAAAACCAAGTTTCTCCATATACTCAACATATCCAAATTAAAAAATTAGTAAAATGACCATCCTACCCCTAGGCCATAGAAAAAATTTTGGCTTAATCCATGGGTAATTTGGTCATACCATCTTCATATCCACTTGATGCTTTCCTAATAGCTCAAGGGGACCTAATGAAGTGGTGCACCCAACCTAATGGGTTTGGGTCAGGCCAATTGGCCCCTAGACCAAACTTGACCCCATAGGTCAAAATGGCAAATTCAAAATCCATCTCCCACTCAAATTCAAGCACATGGGAGGTTGGCATTCCACTCAAGGCCTCAAATTGACCATGTGCAAACATCTAACTAATCAGACAACCCTCCCATTGTGATCAATTGGATCAAAATGGCAAAATAACTATGTCGTCGATCCTTCAAGGGGGAGAAACACTCCCCCTAATTGAATTCATATTGATCAATCCTCATTTCGATTGAACTTAGGGAAGTCAGAGAAGCAATTCCTCAGCCTCCCCAAGCTTCTTAGAGTGAAAGAAAACTTCATCTTCTCGGGTTTGAATAGTGTGAAAATAGAGCTCACTTGAACTCTAACTTTCTCCACAAAGCCATCCCAATTCCTTGCACACTTCTTCAGGAACCAAGCTCACCCAAGCTTCCATTAGAGTTCACATAAGGTGAGGAGCAATTGGATCAAAGTCGCAAGGATCTTCAAGTGGTGTTGGTCCATAGAGCAAGCCACTCAATCCCAAGGCCTAGGAATTTCAACATGGCTTTGTCTCCACTAGACGAAGCTACCTCATCGATCTCGAGTGCCGGTGATCACCTCCAGCGAGGTATGGAATTTTTCGACCACCTAGCATAGGATGTGTTGGTCCTTTGTGAAAGAAATTTTCAATTCAAGTAAATCACACCATTGGATGTGTCGTTTATTTCCTTTAGATAGTGTGGGTTAAGCCTTGTTTGAATCAGCTGTCGAGCTCGAATCTTCTCCTAGATCATGGACGATCTCTATTTATCTAAGGGGAAGAACTAGGGAGATCTCAGTCGTCCATCCTTGCATTTTGGATGGACGACCAAGATAATTCTCATGTTTAGAATTTCATTTATTCATTTTAAAACTATGGGGAGATCTATGGTCGTCCGATCTTTGATCGGTGGTAGATCAGCGCGTTCGCCGTCATGCCGCCTTTTAGATGTGACTTTTAAGTGATGGGTTCATGGCGCCGCGTGTAAATCATGACGCCGCCACCACGCGCATGCGTGAGCTAAAGGATTAGTTAGGGATTTAATTGAATGCTAATTAATCTCTAAATTTTCTAAAATTCATATATCCCTCAAAAAATTAAAAAATATGAAATAAATTTCTATGGAAAGATAATTCAATCTAGAATATTTTAAAATTAATTTCAATGGGTTTTGAATTATGATCTTCTCTGATTTTTTGGGTTTTATTAGAAACCTCATTTTGCTAATACCTTTTAATTAAGCCTCTGACTAATCCCAAACTTCTTGAGAATATTTTAGGGGATGACTTCTATCTCTTCCAATTTTCTTGGTATTTATTGAAGTCTTAATTAGGAGAACTTTATATGGATTTCTTAACTACCCTCCTTATGTAATTAAGGATAATTAAGGTATGATTAGTGGTTTTAATCCATGATTAGAGTTGATTAAGATCAGATCCAGTAGATAGGAGGTTTAGGAAATAATTTTGGGGCATTTATTCTAAGTTATTCCCTAAACCCCCTTTTCTTTCCTTAATCTTCTCTTAATTAAGGGTTAATTCATTAATTATCTCCTTAATTAATTTCTAAAAATTCTAAAAACTTCCAGAACTTAATTAATCTACTTTGGGTAGATGCTTAGCATTTAATAACTAAGTCCAATTAAGGAAATCAAAACCCAATTCATACGTGTGAAAGGGTGTTTTGAAATTACTTAAGCTAAACCCCTTAGCTTAATTAACCTTTAATTATGAGCCAAATTGCATTAGACCTTTTTCTTACTAGGTGCATTACAAATTTAAATTCTTTGTGAGTTTTTATGTTATCTCATTGGCTCATAATTATTTGGTTAATTATGTTAAGGTGGTGTAGGTAAGGGTTAATTAAGTTACTTAATTCATATCTTAACCTAATCAATACTAAAAAATGAATCTAATCATCTAAAAATTAAACAAAAATATTAAACATGTGTGGGAATGGGTTAAGAACAACAAACTCAACTCCCATTTTCAAAATTAAATCAAACTTTAAACTAAACAAAAATCACATTGAATACACTTTGATTTATTTTAAACTTTCTTATTCTATAAGAATGTCTTTAGGATTCAATTAAAGTGAGTTTGTTTACATGCTCATTTCTTTGAGTCTTTTCAACATGTTAAATTTGTATATGTCATATGGTTTAATGCATTCATATTTTTCAAATTCAAATTTAAAATGAAATTATTTACTTTATGTCAAATTTGTATGTGTTGGCTAAAGTAGAAATATGAATGGCTCTTATCACTACTAAATTCAAATTATTTTCAAAACATATAAACCAAATATCAAACCTAAAAAATTACTTATATTTAATTATGAGTTTGCATGTGAAAGATTATAAAGGTGCGCTTAGCATAGGTTTCCCTTTTCTTTTATGTTAACATAGATTTGAATAGGAATTTAGTGAGATATATGGTTCAATTGAAAAGGACATAATACTCACCTAATTTCATATCCTATTCATCCCTATGCTATCATAAAAGGGCTACCTATACTTGCATAAATAAATTGCATAAACAAAATGAATCCATTAATACAACTTTTGCATTCTTCTTTTCCATTTCATTAATTTTATACACATGTTTGTATTTAAGGAAAGTGGTATATTAGTCCGGACAACCCAGGTTGCGAGGCTTTAAGTAGTTCTTGAACCATCTCACAGTTAACAATGGCCTTGTACTCACTATGCATTTCTTACATGTGTGTATGTAAAAAATTGGATAAAAAAACATCTTTCTACTTAAAGAAAATCATGCAACTTCAACTTCCATATTTCTTACTTAACATGCATCATAAAGTCTGTTAAATATTCTCATTTGTATGTATATATATATGCTTAGGATTCATTTATATGCATGTTATACATGTTGGGAAAGAAATGAAGCAATGTGTGTTATGTGAATTTTGATTCATTTTATTTAATCTTAAAATACTTTTATTTTTGAATATATTTGTTTAGAGTTCATCTAAACTTAAGATTAATCAAAAGATTTAATCAAAACATTCACCTAAATAAAACTAAAATGTGAATCTACTTTAGAAATTACTTAGGTTAGGGAAGAAAAAAATAAGTCTCTTTTTCTTTCCCTCTCTTCATAACTTAGTAATTAATTAGGATTCATTTGAACCAGATCAAAACATGCAATAAAACCAACCCAAAATAACTAAACAACTTAAATGAATCCCTCCTCTAAGTTGAACATATTCTTCACACTTAATAAAATTTGAACATAAAGTCATAGCTAAGCATACCATACAAATCTTCAAAGCACACACATTAGCTTAAGTCACCACTTCTAGCTTTAGGTTAGGTCGGTGCATGGTTTGATGTTTTGTTTTATTTTATGATACATATTTCATACTGGATGTTAGGGTGTATGCTAGAATGAATGGCGAGGACACTTATTAGCTAACTATTCTGTAGGATTGTGCTTAAGTGCTATCATAAAATAAAAATATAAAAGCTTTTGCTTGCGGTGCTTTATACCTAAGCATAATCCAATAGGTCGTGAACTTAGTCACTCATGTGTAGAGTGATAAGTCCAATATACATACTTAAGATTTGTGTGGTTTGTTTTAGCCTTTATTTTGCAAGTGTTAATTAGATTTCCACTTTTCCTTTTCATCTAAATTTATCCAATTAAGATTTTAGAATAATTGTTATAGGGATTAAGATGAGCATTGTTTATAAGATCTATCTTATGCACCATGTGAAGTCTTGGAGCATCTACCTTCCAACCATCCAAAAGAAGGAATCAAAGAAGAAAGAAGAAAGAAGAAAGAAATAAATGAAGACCCCCATAATAATGAATTCCTTGTAGTTTTTAATTGTAATTTATTTATAATCCGGGTTGTATAAGGGTAGAGCTTCTTACTCACATTTAATATTTTTGTCGCGTGGTGCCCAAACCACAACGACTTTTATTCTTTTATTAGCTTTTATAAATTGATTGATGATTTATTTAGATTTTACATTAAATGATATGCTTTTCCTAGTTTTTTCTTATTTTATGTATAGCACGGATGTGAATTAGGTTCTTTAAGAAAATAAATAAATCTTTTATCCAACTTAACAACTCAAAATTTTAAGCAGTTCATAACTTCACATAAAGTTAGATTTAAAATCAGATAAAAAAGATTAAGAACTCCTTTGGATGAGCATTTCTTTTGTAATATCATGCACCAATGCATTTTATTTCACTCTTGATTGGAGGACTTCCACCTTTGTCAGAGAAACTTGACTTGACCTTTGAGAGCCATGGTGGAAACTCATCTCCTCCCTTCTCACTGATTTTGGCCAATAACTTTATTTCTCATGCATTATTCATATAAATCCTATTAGCTGTTGACCTCCATATATGTGTCATAAATGAGTCGCAAGCTCACAATTCGAATTGACTTGAAGTGATAAAATTGGGATCAAAATGCACTGGACATCACTAAAATGGTTGAAATGACCTCCATCGAGAACAAACTCGTTGCATTCAGAATGTTGAAACTAATTAGAATATAAATATTGCACAACTTGATGATCAACCGGTCTGAAATCATCAACACACACTCGAGGTCGAGGCAGACATAAACTAAATGACCTCCGTTCATGAAATTGATCACGTTGTTAGCTCCAAAATATCAAAACTTATCAAATGAGACTATTGGCTCAAGGCCGATTACGCTAACGTCGCGAAATAATGCACATTTTCAAACTAAAAGTGACCCAATTCAACGCCGACTAACGAAATGACATCCGATAAAACGATCGCGTTAAGCATCCATAATATCAAAATTACCTAGAATAGATATACAATTTAACTAAAATTATCACACTTAAAATTTTGTTAAAATTAGCATGCATTTTGAGGTAAATCTATTTAATTATCTCATAATTGTGACCAGTCATCGCCTCAGAAATCACAGTCGCCCATCCCCATGCTTCCACCTCTCATTTGGCCAATAAGGAGCCACCACGTCACCTGACACATACCACCCTTACCTTATCCTGCCATCCACTAGCAAGTCAAAAGAAAAAAATCCTAATCGAGCGGGGCAGATCTGGCGTTATCTATGGGAAGCACGAGCAAGAAAAATGCCTAAAGCTTTCTTCCTCCCAACCGAGGGAACGAATCCCCCTCTCTGTTCATACAGCTCCCAACCGAATGAAAGCTTCCCCTCTTCGTCCCTTTCTCCTTCCCAAAAACCCTAACCACACTTCCTCTGATCATCCTGCAACCATCTCCCACATACAAAATTTCACAGTCCTCGCCGAATCCACACTTAAATCCATCTACAAATTTCTCTTCTTTTCCCTCTCCAATTCTCAGCAATATATCTACCGCCGGCAAGGTTGAACGCCTCACTGAAGGGTTAGAAGCTGTAGAAGAGCTCTGCAATAGCCACCCTAGCCATGGATGTCGATGATGTCCTTGAACTCCATGAGCCAACCCACATTCGCCAACATCTCCCTTTCTTCTATATCGTCCCCTGCTTCTGGCAGCCTGGCTTATTAAACGTAGACTACAATGTTTGTAAGCAGAAGTAGGCACGTCATCCCTGTCTGAGTAATCCATGCCTAGGTTAAGGATTTTAAGTTGATAAGCTGGACTCCGGTGCTTACTTGCTTTACAGCGGGATTCTGGAGAATCCCGTGAGTCTGACTTACATGCATATTTTTGGAGTTTACCAGAAAGCCTTCGACGGCTCAACCGCGATTGATTCAACAAATTTCAGTAAATTTTAGCCTTGAATGCCACATGTGACTTTGATATCTCATGGGAGTTTGAGTGGAATGATTCGTAGAAGGCCACATATTAGACATTAAGTAAGGTTTAACAAGAAGTACTAAGGATGTTCCAAGGTGGCTGAATCAGAGATGCGTTTCTCTACTACTGTTCAACATAATTCAAAAGTTACTAACTAGCTTAACCAGCAATCGCTAGATATCCCATAATGTCTAGTTTTACTGATGACATTGCAATGTTCCTCCTCCCTCGAAAGTGCCTCCCTGTTATGAGTGTTGTCTGTAAGAGATGGAAGATGCTCATTCAAAGGAAGAACTTCATCTCTGTGAGGAAGGAAACTGGTATGCTTGAGGAATGAATCTATTTCTTAACTAATGATTTAGACGGGAAAGGGAGCCATTGGGAAGTCATGACCTCATTATAAGGCAAAACCTAGATGCTTCAACCGATGTCAGGTTCAATAAAAGTTGGTTTTGGTACAATTGTTTTTGATGGAAAGCTGTGATTATTGGCATATTTTTAATGGATGGTGGAATTCAAAGTGCTTCAGCCGATGTTTATCAATATGATACTCAGCTAAACAGGATGAAAATGAAAGTTTCTCGCAGTAATGAGTTTTACTCCAATATTAGCTGAAATATGTCATGGAATGGACTCTGATGTTTGGTTTAAATGGTGTAAATATAGGAGAACAACTTCAGCAAAAGAAATGAGGAGAGACGATAGAACATACAAATATATTTTTTTATGCAGGTATTTGAAGACCCCGTTATGCTCAATAGAATGTGGAAGACATGGCCAGAAGTAAAGACACAATTATGCCGAAGAGATGAGAAATGTCAAATAATGTAGCATGGGATGACGATGGAAGGTCAAATTTTGGATTGAGGAGACAAACTAAAATAAATAAAAATGTTGATAAGTTTAAATTGAACTTATTTGAGAATGATAAATTAAAGAATAAACCTACATATATGCTTTTTTATGCGGTGTTTGAAGACGATGCAAGAGCTAATGGGTAGATCATGACCATAATGTTGCAAGAACACGTAGCCACAGAAAAGTGAAGGCCGACATCACGCACTCTGTGGACGACGAGATCCGAATTTTGAACCGACGGAGACCTAAACAAAACAAATAAAATGTTAATGAGTTTAAATTGAACTTAGTTGAGAATGATAAATTAAAAATAAACCTACATATATGTTCTTTTATGCGTGTTTGAAGACCCGTTATGCTTAAGTAGAAATAATGGGTAGAAGATCACTACCATAGTCGCAAAGAATCGACCGTTATGCATAGATGACAAGCGTCGAATCCGTCAGACCTACGCGACGACGGAGGCTACCAAATTTTGAACTGATAGGAGACTTAAACTAGAACAAATTAAAGTGTTTACGAGCTTAAATTAAACTTATTTGAAAATAATAAATTAAAAAATAAACTTACATATATGCTCTTTTTTATGCGAAGACTATTATGAAGAAAGGTAGAACACCACCATAGATCGCAAGATACTAACCATTATCCGAGAAATGAAGAAGCCGAATCTATCCCCCATATTTATGATGTCAGGGGATTGATGGGAGACTTAAACAAGAACAAATAAAAGTGTTGATGAGCTTAAATTGAGCTTGTTTGAAAATGATAAATTAAAGAATAAACCTACATATAAAAATTCTAAAAGTCTTTAAATAAGAATGATCTTCTGTGGGACTCAACGATTTGTTGATGATCATAAATAGACTTTTAATGAACTTGAGGATTTGTCTCTAACAAGAACAAAATTCAAGAAAGCTTATTGTAATCTTGATAGGAACAAACAAAACTTTTAGTGGATTTGAAAACTCATCTTTTAATCAGAATAAGAATTAGATAAAATCTTCATAGAACTTGCAAAAAATCCAACAATTACCTACATGCTTAAAGAGGTTATAATAACTATTATACAAATATGAATAAGTATTGAAAATATTGAACTAATAAGGTTTGAAAACTCTTTAATGAGCATAAATCATATTTCTTATTTAACGAATAAATTATGTTACGATTCATAGTGAATAATTTGGATTGTGTTATATACCACATCAAACAAATCATTTAGAGCAAAAAGAATTTGAATGAGACTTATGATGAGTCTACGAGCTTCTCAGTGATCACGAGTTAAGCTCCATTGAAACTTAAAGAGCTCAATGAGCTATGAACTAGATGTAAATAAATAAATATTAATTAAATAATTGAACAAGAATCAAAATGCTATGCCAATTGCAACACACATTGTACAAGCAACGAAGAGTTAAGACTTCAAGAAATCTTGCATACATTATAAAGTATAATTAAACTCAAATTTAATACCTCAAAGTGCAAGTATTATAAATATACTACGCCCGACATGTTGAATGCTTAAATTTAGTGTCGGATGGCGGGTTGATTCGGTTGGGTCCGGGTTAACAAAACTTAAAAATCAAATGATGTTATTATAATATCTTCAATCTAATAAAATATCTGAGAAGCTAATTCTGCCATATGACAGCAGATCTGATCCACTATTATTAAATTAATAGAGTTAACAAGATCTGAAACAACGAAATAATAATCCACCCTGATGATGGCCGTGTTGATTGAATATTTCAACCTGAGGAGTTTTCATAATAATAATAATAATAATCTATTCAAATTTTAATGTCAAATTATTATTAAATGATCAAATATTCAAATAAAAAATATATAAATTAAATAAAATTAATTATTTAAATTTGAAGTAAAATTCATCCACCCATCCGCAACCATTTGTCGAGGGTGATAAATTAAGAAAACTTTTGCTCACAAAGAGTCAATGTCAAATCAAATACATAATTATTTTCACATTCAAATAATCTTAAGCCCATAAGGACGTAGCCTGTGTCCTCTGTCTACGTAGTTTTACCGCAAAATGATACCACATAAATGGAGGTTACGACCAGAGCCCTCTAACTGGGTGATTTCCCGCGATATGACACTACTAAATTACGGCCAGAACCCGATGTTCCCAATGCTCTTTGATGAATTTTAGAATGCGTTTGATTAGACAAAAAGCTTTTTGTTAGTGAAGGTAAACTTAAGTTGTCTCCTTAGATAAACTCCACCCCAGGTCTACAAGGACACGTTGGACAACGTAACTCATGTGTATACAAGGATCCTTCTGTTTGTTACTACCTCCTCGACTAAGTAGACTAGGGACCATGATAGAGATGATAAAACCATGGGATCTAGATTGACGCGTCATCGTTCCCCAACCATCCGCTTTAAATATATAATGAATTTCATAAATCTAAATTCTAAAACTCCACTCATGTTATTATACGCCACGCACTAACCACAAATTTTAATCGAAAGTTCTCTCAATATTAAGAGGGTAATTAACTATAGCTGCTTCATAGAAACAGAATCATATCTAATGTTCTTACAAAATGAGGGTGAAATCTCTGGGTAGTGTCTTATCTACTATTCCATCTGCCTTCTGAAAATTACATCGACATCGAGAGGTCGGTGGCAAATTTTTGGAGCCCACATTAGCCCGAGTCAAAATAATTGTCCAAAAATAAAAATAAAATGAAATTTGAATTGCATTAGATTTAGGTCATTTGAAGCATACCCTTTACATGATCTAATCTCTTGGAGCGAGTTTAGACTCCTCTTCTAAATAAATAATGCCTATCTGAATAAGAATAAAGACTTACCTACATATATTTGAAATCGGAGGAGTTAGTTGCCACCCTAGCGTAAGTCCAGTTGTGGTTTGCTCTTGTGGTGGCAAACCAAATACCCATTTTTGTCTTAGATTTAGATTGTGCTTTTGGCCCTCATCAAAGCTCTCTAGATTTACGAGATTGCTTCTCCTCCCAAGCTTAATTCTTCACCTTTAAGTATTTTCTCAGTCTTGTGTTAAGGAATCATAAGTCCTAAATTTCTAATGAAAAATCTAACTCAAACAAACTAAATCAATTTCAAAAATGTAAAGCACAACTATAGGATAGTTTGAGATACTCATTAGGTTTTTTAGCATCGCGGGCATCTCCTACTTGTCTTTCATTTTTGACATCGATAATAACTCCCTCTTTTGATCAATCTCATTTGATCTTTAAAAAATAAACTAATTGATTGATAGTCCTTCCTATTGAAATCTTCAACATGATCATTTACCTTAATCGAGAGTTTTCTTAAGAGATCCCGTCTCTTAGGTTGTAATTAATTATGAGGGCTTGCCTCTGTAAGGTAGGGGAAGAATCTCTAGTACATATGCAGACCCATAATCCTTAGAGTCTTTATTGTGATTAGGTCCATTAAAGGGTTGTGACTTCTATCTTTCGAGATTGTACACTATTTCTTTGATAACGTACTCGATCACCTAAATAAGTACATCCGTGAATTTGTGTGGCATCCTAAAAAGATGAATTTTTATATGCTTGCCTTTTTCATTGCTCTCCACAGATTTGAAGGTGACTCCCATATTGAGAAAATTTTCACCAATAGGAGCCTCTTGGCCAAACCACATGGACATAGGACACATGCCATGTCCTTAGTGGCATGAGATTATTTGAGTTTGAATATAGTAATTTATTTGACTTGACATTAGCTCCTTTGTAGGCTAGAGTTTCTTAATCTGTCATCCCCAATAAATTATGGTAGATGAGTAGATGAATTATTTACTTTAAGCATTTAAATAATGAATTTCACTTAATTTAGATATTTACTTAGTTGAAATTATATTTTATGATGAATTAATTTAGAGCTCAAGTATCTTTTAATGAAAATATCCCATCATTGAGATTTTCATTTAACACGATCACCATCGGTATATAAGTCCGCTTAATCATTTAGTTTATTATTTTAGATCCTCCGACTTTATTAATTTAATAATAGATGATCATATATAGATTTGTACTTGAGTATTTTGAATTTGAGAATATTAAACATATATAAATATTTTGATAATTATTACCCTCAGTTGATATCTTCAATCAACTCGCTTATCAGGTGAACCTTGTCAATTCTACTTATTCTGTAGAGATCGCCCATGACTTGTGTGTAATTTAAATTCTTTAGAAAATCAATATAATAACAGACCTTATCAACTCTAATGCAAATATAGAGGATTTGGTCTTATAATCTAATGTAATTTAAGTTCATTTAGAAGTTGATCATTTAGTAAACTTTATCAACTCTATTTCAAGCATAAAAGACAAAGCCGTAATCACATTCTATGGAGCTGAATTTTTATATCTTTCATCAACTTGAATTAGCAGAAGACATTCATTAGCTTGCAAGCATATAGTCACAATGATTGAATTGATTTTATCATTATTCATTTTTTCTTGAAACTCACGCATCCTCAAAGTTTAAGCTTGGTAGTGTTGGGGCCATGTAGGTATTTAATAATTTAGGTAATTTTATTTCTAAATTATGAGATTAATTTCATATTTATTTAATCACAACTTAGCCTGTACAATCATTTTAGACATTAAAATTTGTAATTTAAATCTCTACGTTCGAGTACATGTAGGTATTTATAACTTAGATAATTTCACATAATTAATGAAATTATTTATTTTGAAAATCATAATTAGAATATAATTTCTTTTATTCTTGGATTGAAGGAAGCTCCATAATTAGTATAGCATTTAATTTAATATCCCATTCAATCTCTTAGTACGAAGAATTACAGAATCGATGGTGTTTAGGTGTTTTAAATTATTCTAATATCTTATTATATCCCTTGGAATAACATATAATTATTTTCTTTTATTCGAAGTTGATTAGCCTTTAAATGTTCAATAGACTCTCATTTATGTCTATTGACAATTCTCATACTTATCACAAACTATATTCAATTTTTCCTTGATCTAATTAACATATTTAATAAAATGAATAATTTGCTTCAAATATTTTTCAAGGATTCATTAATTGTTTATAAGCAATTATTCAATCTCAATAAAAAAAATCTCTTATGAATTCTTTGATTTTCTCATTTCATTTGGAGTGAATTATGATTTGAAAATACATTCCAATTCCAATAAGATCTTTTGTGCTATAATTAGATATTAAATCAGTTCTTCTTTAAATCAATTAAAATTGAGATATTAAAGTGTCAAATTTATATTTATTGCTAAAATATTAAATTCATTTCAAATTCATAAATCTATTTGAGTTCACCATCTTTCTTTATTTGAAATATAATATTCAAATTTATTCTCATTTATAATTCAAAATTTAATTTGATATCAATTTATTTTAGCGAGTTTAGGTAGCTATATTTTGCTTGAATTTATTTATAAGTATGAATTTTAGATAAAATTTACAGATTTCAACGCGTCACAGGAGGCTACATCGGAACAATTTTGGCCTACCCCTCACGCCCTGATGAGCGTGATGGTTGGTGTTTTGAAGCACCTCGGTCGAATTTCAATTCTGTTACGCTCTGATGAGCATAACAGGGCATTCAATCACCTACATAAAAGCATATATATATATATATATATATATATATATATATATATATATATATATACAACTTCTACATATTCAAATTTTATTTTAGATTGTTTATTTTTTGATTTATTTTTTTTAAAATAAATCTTGATTCTTCCTCTTTCTAAGTCCAAAATTTAGTCAAAATTTTGATAGCATACATAGGGAAGCTATATCTAATAGTTTTGTTCACCCATCACTGCGATTGATGTTTTGAAATACCTTGACCGATTTTCATCTCGTCACGCCTTGATGAGTATGATGGGGTCTTTAAACCTACAAAAAGAAACAAACATATATACATACAAATTTCTTTTTACACATTCAAGCATTTCTACACATCCACCAATAGCAACAATAATAATTTTGCATGAGTTCGGCTAGAAAGAATTGAATATGAGAGATTATGAGGTTGATTATTTGGGTTGAATAAGTGGGAAAAATGCTGAAAATCAAGATGAGATATGCAGTTAGGTTGCTGTGGCTGAAAGAGGAATTAGACTTGAATCAAAGAGGGGATACGAAATAGCAGTAGAAAATAGTGCTGAGGGGAACCCGTCTAATGATAGAGTTGCCTCTCAACTACAAAAAAGAGTTATTGCTGAGAGGAACCTGCCTGATGGAAGAGTTGCCCCTCGGTTACACTTTAGGTCTCAGAAAGGGAAGGCAAGTGTTCTACTAGGTATGAGGGAAGAATTGGCTGGCAAGGTGATGCCAATGGGACTGCCTTCATCATCATACTGTAGCCAAAGATGGGAGCGGGTGCTGACTGAGAACGTAAGAAGCAAAAGAGAAGAGAAGGTTGATAGGGCTTTGTTACGTGAAGTAGAGGTGGGGACTAGTGATCTGCATGCCTGAGAAACAGGAGAAAATATTACTTCTGGAGTCCGCACGTAGCTTTACGTGCAGACTCTAATCCTGGCCCGATGCATGTTGAGTGGTTTTTTTTTCCATTTTAGCGCTTAACGATGTTGTAACTAGATGGACGGTGATGACGCCATTTATTCTGGCCTAACCCGACCTGACCCGGCCCGGCCCGCCTAGTTCAAACAGCGGGAGAAGAAAAATGAGACGGGCGTCGTTCGACATTCCTCCTGCGCATGACAGTTTAGGGCTTTCTCTACTAGCTCAACTCTAGCTCTCGCCTCTCGATCGATAAACTTTCGGCCGTCGCTCAGTGATTTAGAAAATCTTGCGAATAACTTTCATTGAGGTATTGTAGGCGACTACATGAGGCATTTACACCTGTGTTCCCGAACTTTAATTAATTTAGGGTTTCTCTATTCTTCTCACCGTCTAGTATATGAACATTTTAGAACATTTGAGTTCTCTAAATGAACGGGATGTATTTTAGTAGTTTTTGGAGATATTTTACATGTATACTCTCATCCAAGATGGTACATTATTAGTTTTTGAAATGACAGCCAGTGAAATATTTAGTATATCACATGGTAGGATGTTTGGTTATATTTCAAGATGAATTTTGTGGCCTGATTAGGGATGATAGTTTGTTCAGTCGATGGCATTAAAATTTATTTGTAGGTTGATTTTTGGTTATTTGCTTCAATTTTGCATGTGTACTCTTTGTACACTTAGAAGAGTACAGCCTATTTTGGCATTTTTTTTAAATACTTCTGTCTCTGTTTGGATACAAAATGCTCAGTACATGGCTTATGAAGCGGATTGAAGGTTCATTGCTTAGTTTTTAGAGATTTTTTATATCTGTACTCTCTGTACTCTCATGAGAGTACAAAGTATTTTGGTCATTTTTTTCCAGTTTTTTTGGTCTATTTGGAGGAAATATGTTCATTTCAATCCATTAGGAATAATTTGGAGGTTGATTGATTTATTTTTTTAGTATTATTTTGCATCTGTACTCTCTGTATTCTCTTGAGAGTACAGATAATTTTGGCCAATATTTTCTAATTTCTTTGGTCTGGTTGTTCAGATTATGTTTATTACATTCCAGTGGAAGCAATTTGGTGGCTGTTTGTATAGTGTATGGGGAATTTTTGCATCTCTACTTTTGTACTCTCATGAGAGTACATATAATTTTCTCAATATTTTTACAGTTTATTTTGCCTGGATGGAGAGAATATGATCATTACATTCTATTAGAAGAAATTTTGTGGTTATTTTTTCTATTTTCTTTGGTTTGGTTGTTGAGATTATGTTCATTACATTACATTGGAAGTAATTTGGAGGGATGCTTGGATGGTTTCTGAAGGATTTCTGCATCTGTACTCTCTATACTCTCATGAGAGTACAGAGCATTTTGGTCATTTTTTTCTAGATTCTTTGGCCTGTTCGGAAGAAATATGTTCATTACAATCCATTAGGAATAATTTGGAGGTTGTTTGGTTAATTTTTTAGTATTATTTTGCATTTGTACTCTTTATAGTCTCTTGAGAGTACATATGATTTTGGCCAATTTTTTTCAGTTTCTTTGGCATGTTTGGAGAAAATATGTTCATTACATTCCATTAGAAGTAATTTGGAGGGATGTTTGGATAGTTTCTGGGAGATTTCTGCATCTGTACTCTCATGAGAGTACAGAGCATTTTGGTCATTTTTTTCAGTTTCTTTGGCCTGTTCAGAGAAATATATTCATTACAATCCATTAGGAATAATTTGGAGGCTATTTGGTTGAGTTTTTAGTATTATTTTGTATTTGTACTCTCTGTACTCTCTTGAGAGTACAAACAATTTTGGCCAATTTTTTCCAATTTCTTTGGCTTGCTTGGAGGAAATATGTTCATTACATTCCATTGGAAGCAATTTAGAGGGATGTTTGGATAGTTTCTGAGGGATTTCTGTATCTATACTCTCATGAGAGTACATAGCATTTTGGTCATTATTTTCCTGTTTCTTTGGCCTGTTTGGAGGAAATATGTTCATTATAATCCATGAGTAATAATTTGGAGGCTATTTGGTTTGTTTTTTAGTGTTATTTTGCATCTGTACCCTCTTGAGAATATAGACAATTTTGGCCATTTTTTTCCAGTTTATTTGGCCTGTTTGGAGGTAATATGTTCATTACATTACATTGGAAGCAATTTGGAGGGATGTTTGGATGGTTTCTGAGGGATTTATGCATCTATACTCTCTCAGTACTCATGAGAGTAGTCATTTTTTTTCCTATTTCTTTGACCTATTTGGAGGAAATATGTTCATTACAATCCATCAGGAATAATTTGGAGGCTGTTTGGTTAGTTTTTTAATATTATTTTGTATCTGTACTCTCTGTACTCTCTTGAGAGTACAGATAATTTTGACCATTTTTTCCAGTTTCTTTGGCTTGTTTGGAGAAAATATGTTCATTACATTACATTGGAAGCAATTTGGATGGATGTTTGGATGATTTCTGGGAGATTTCTGCATCTGTACTCTCTGTACTCTCATTTTAGTCATTTATTTTCTATTTTTTTGGCCTGTTTGGAAAAAATATGTTCATTACAATCCATCAGGAATAATTTAAAGGCTGTTTGGTTAGTTTTTTAATGTTATTTTGTATCTGTACTCTTTGTACTCTCTTGAGAGTATAGATGATTTTATGGATATTTTTTCCAGTTTTTTTGGCCTAGTTGTTCAGATTATATTCATTACATTCCAATGGAAGCAATTTGGTGGCTGTTTGGATGGTTTCTGGTGAATTTCTACATCTGTACTCTCATGAGAGTACAGAGCATTTTGATTATTTTTTTAGTTTTTTTGGCCTATTACAATCAAATATGAATAATTTGGAGGTCGCTTAGTTTTTTAGATTATTTTGCATTAGATTTTGATGATTTATAAAGAATTTTCAGATTCAGATTCTCATGAGATTCTCAGTATAGAGCATTTTGGTCATTTTTTCTAATTTTTTTGGCCTGTTCGGAGGAAATATGTTCATTACAATCCATCAGGAATAATTTGGAGACTGTTTGGTTAGTTTTAGTATTATTTTGCATCTATACTCTTTATTTGGTTGATTTTTTAGTGTTATTTTGCATATGTACTCTCTGTACTCTCTTGAGAGTACAGACAAGTTAGGACATTTTTCCGTTTCTTTGGCCTGTTTGGAGGAAATATGTTCATTATAAATCAATTGGGAATAATTTGGAAGCTAATTGGTTATTTTTTATGGGTGATTTGCATCTATACTCTCATTAACTGACTTTTCATTTTGAAGTTTATCATGTGTGAAAAGGATAACTTGAGATGTGGCTACTTGTTAGAATGGTGTTTGATAATATTATGATTCTTGATGAAGTCATTGATATTTTAAAGAGGTTTCGCATCAATTCATTCATTAGACTCCATGGAATTGTGACTCAATAGCCATTACCTTAATCCGTCTTCTTTGGGACATAGAAGCAAGCTTTCTTTGGGGGGACATTCCTTTCACCCCCGATGAAGTTCCAGTAATTGTAGGGATGTCAAACAGAGGGGAGAAGGTCTTATGGCAGAAATCTCTGCTGTCATAGTTCAGTTCAGTGGACTATAAGACTATGCTTGAGCATGCGGATAGCTCGTTGCCTGTGGCACAGTTTGTGCAGTTGTACATACATTTTCTGCTGTTAAATCTTTTTTGTATATCACAACTATAGGTGGCATCTAAATTGATTACCTACGCCGATGACATAGATAAATTTGCTAAATACAACTGAGCAGAGGCCATTTGGGCTTTTCTAGTTTCACAATTTGATGGTATTACATCAAAGATTCATACTCAGAAGATACCCGGGTACATGAGTGGCTTTGTCACTCTTCTTATGGTATGTTCTATATCTTCGATTATGTATTATTTGATGCATTGAAGTTAACTTATATAAACATTAATTGTAAATCTGGGTCGCTGAGGACATAAGCATCATGAGGCCTCCATCTCCATTTGCAAAGCCACGTATGCTGCGATGGCCAAAAATAAAGTTTCCAGATGAAGCCTTCAGATGGTTTAGGAGGACACCAAGTGACATAAAAGAATGTATTTATTTATGATGTAGTCATCATATTTTCTTATCGATTTAACATAGGTCTGCCTTTCATTCGAGGGCATATCAGAAGAGGAGACCTGACTCCTTGAATCATTTTCCCCTGCCCAACATGCAATATATGGTGAGCCCGATAGCAGTCCCATTCTAAGTCCACTGAGTTCAGCCCCCACTGAATCTCCATATGTCTCTCCTCGATATTCTCCCACATCCAATGTATCTAGCATGCCCTCTGCTATTGCTCCCACAGAAGGCTTTGCAGTGGAGAGGATACTTGCAGGTTTTAGGGACTTGAAAGATATATTATCTTCTTTTCAAGCAACAATGACAGAGAGAATAGATGGGATTGATTTGCGGGTTACCGCTATCGGAGGTTCTCAGGCGGGTCCCACCATCCCTGAAAGCCCCGTGGAGGTCACCACAGGAGAAACTCTTGAGGAAGCAGTCACAGGGGTAGCACTTATGGAGGCTACCATAGGAGCTTTCCCTGTGGAGGCTAGCACAGGGGAGTCTCCTGTGGAGGCAACTACAGTTGTTGCCTCTGTGGATACTTCCACTTGGGAAGTTGATGCCTATGTGGATACTTCCACTTGAGAAGCTGCTACCCCTGTGGATACTTCCAATTGGGAAGCCCCTGAGGTAGCCTCCACTAGGGAAGCCCCTGTTGAGTCCACTATAGGGGAAGCTATTGTAGAGGCCTCCACTGTACATGAAGATGCTCCAAAGCCTTTAATCGGTAGCATTGAGCGTAGTGTGAAGGCTCGACAGATAAGGATAAGGAAAGATATTTGTTCCCCCTTCGCACACACTTACAGGAAGTCATGAGCAAGAATAAGTGATGTGGTGACCTCCACTCAAGATGAGAAGCTGACAGCAGAGGTATTAAGTTACTTTCTTTTAAATTTGAGATAATAGAAATAGATTTCACTAAATTTTTTTATAGGTTCGCAAAGATGAGTCAATAAAGGTCAATGACCCATGGACTACTATCATTGTGGTGGTGGAGCATCGTGGAGGTATGCATCATCTCAGTAGATCGATCCTTAATTCATAGTGAATCTAGCTCTTCATCACTAACTTTCATCATTAGTAATTTCGTTGCAGCTAGTAGAGGCATATCATTTTGTTGACTTCTCATCCATAGTTGTTCTGCCTAAGCCAATGCTCCATCTTATTGACACGTTGTGCTCTCGATTCAAGGACAAGTAAGTCAATCTTCAATCAACTCCTTCATACGTAAAATAACTTATTCATTTAATTAAGCTCACTTTAAAATATTTCTCACTTACAGGAGTGATACAGTATTTGCGGCTGGGAATATCATTATTGCACGAGGGTAGATTGATGAGTCGACAAATCAGTATCTCTTAGATGCACACGTCGATGCCTTCACCTTCTTACTGGATGAGGAGTACTCGCTCTGTCCGGGGTTGTATGTCCCCTATTTGTACATCTCATGCTTACACTGGGTAAGTTACCCCATGATATGCAGGTATTCAATCCTTATTTGTAGATAGATGAAAACTACAATTTATAAACGCTTTTCTTCTTCTGCTATGTGAAATATGGCCTACATAAGGAAAGAAAAATGTTCATCCAGCATGTCACTACAGATAGTGTGTCAAGGGCTGAGCTACTCTTACTTTCAATTATAGATAATTAGCACTGGACACTCCTGGTTGGGCATATTAAGCTAGGGGCTTGGTATTTTTATGACTCATTATCAAAACCAACCCATAAGGCCATTCTTCCTGAGATTGTAACAGTTGTTTTCAATTTAGTTTCCGAAAACTATTTTTTTACCCCTTATTGACTATATATTTTATTATTCAGATCAAATTACTTGTTGAAGATGCTGGCCTGTCTTTTGTGAGCGATCCCATAAAATGACCAATCGAAATGGTGAGTGGGAAGTCAGTCCAAGATAACAGTGTTGACTGCGGGATGTTTGTCTGCAAGTACATGGAGGCAGCAATTAGGAATCCCCACTTAACTGGGCTGACCACTAAGATTGGTCGAAGAAGATGAATTATTTTAGGGCCGAGTTCGCTTACGCTACCTTTTGTTTGGAAATGAAAAAGCCAAGCTAAGAATTATACATTTAAATTTTGATAAGAAGGAAATAATTGTACAAGATATTTCTTTTATTTTTTTTCAATATTCTTAGGCAGTTTGGATTTTTTATTATTAGCAGAGAACACCTGCAGTAATTTGGTTGATGCTGGAATGCTTTATTGGGATGTACTTTTATACTCTTCTGAGTACACGAGTATTTCATCTATTTTTCTTCAATTTTTCTTGGCTTTGGATAAATTATGATTAGTAGAGAACATCCAGCAACTCAGTTCTATCGAGATGTATTTCGTCAGTACTTTGTATTATTTATGCTATCTACTCTCTATACTCAGACTTGCATTATCTCTGGACTCTCTCATTCACCTTCTATACTTTATGTACTCTTTATACTCTCTATTTCATTGCAGGTAGTTTAAAGGCTGACTATAAGAATATTTGAAGTGTTCTGTAGCTTAACTCTTTGTATTCTCCTCATAGTACATATTATTTGCTTATTTTTTCCCATTTTCACTTTTGCTTTGCAGGATGGAGAGGAATTGTTCACTATAACCTTAAAGCAAGTTGGATGCTCCTAGGTTGCTTTTTTATGAGTTTTTTGAGCAGTTTTGCATATGAACCATCTCTATACTCTCTGTACTCTCTGTACCCTCTGTACTCTCTGTACTCTTTGTACTCTTTATACTCTTTGGACTCTCTGGACTCTCTATGTACTCTTCTCTACTCATTGGTAGTTGATATAATATTGTTTACTATTCTATGATGATTTCTTCACTTATTTGGAGAAAATAAGCTTAATTTTGATATTCAAATTCTATCATATTTTAAATTCGGATCAACTGAAAAAGTGAAGTTAAAATTTACATTATCTAAAATTTATTTATACATCTAATGCCTCAACTGAAAGTATGCGTGAGAAGCAATATGAACTACTTAGCATGTGAATGTAATATAAGTGGTACGATTATTAAACTTAACTCTTTAATAAAAAAATTATGATCTTTAAAAATGTGGTAGAATTTTGTGAATACATAAAATTACTTTCTACCAGTCAAAATCATGCTTCTTAAAACCTACTTTCTACTGAAGCATGTGCATAAAATAGACAAATAAACTATCGATGATGCAGCTTACCAACATCTTATTTAGAAATATAAATTTTGAAGGTAGTGTGGAGAAAATTCTATATTTTAAGATGAGGAATTTTTTCAAATAATATAATAACTAAAAGTATCATCTGAATTAAATTAATATTATTGATAAATTTATAAATAATTACTAAACTAATATCATCAGTACTAATATCATCTTCATCACAAATTTTTTTTTCTTCGGCTTCTACTAAACTTATTGATAGGAACATACGTGTTTATCAAAAATTGTAATGCATGTAATAAAAATTATTTCATAAAATGTAGAGTACTTTATAGAGTATATATGAAACTATGTAATGCTTGCAATGAAAATCAACTTATCCTTGTAAGCAAGGTAGACTCATCAATCAGAAACTGCAATTTGGTAAAATATGAGAAATTTTATTGCCACAGTCTAAGGATTACAAAGTCCTTAATAGGGGTAAACACTATGCACCTCTTGCTTTAAGAGCAACAAACATCGTGAGGAAAAAACTAAAAAAAATAATTATTAAAGTCCATTTGGACCCTTTCGGTTTCAAGCAAGTTATGTACCCTCTCTCTCTACTTTCTCTCTCTCTGAGTACGAGCATTTTTTGCATTTTTTAACTTTCTTTGGCTTTTGGAGGATGTAAGTTCTTGGGCTAAAGAGTCTTGATTCATCTAGTAGCTGTACTCCTGATAGGGTAAGAGGTGAGAAATTACTAAACAATACAATAAACGCAAATATGAGATAGACTAAGTGTATTTGAACAAATGTTTCATTATGACATAAATTGAGTTTCTTCAAAAAATTGACCAATATTAATAAACCCTAAATAAAAACTGAAATATGAGATTATTATGTCAGTAACCATTAAGTTGAATATGCTTTGAAATATTGACTTAAATAGAATATGAGTATATATAGTGCATTGATCAATAAATCTTAGTCATCAAATATCATAGTAAATTAATTCATTTTCAAGATAAATAGATAAATTTTATAATAATAATACATTTAAGAATAAAGATGCTTATAAGAAGAAAGTCATCCTAACGAGAAATGATTACGATCGCTGAAGAAAGTCATTCTAATCTTTGCAACTCGAGGCGATCTTCTAATGAATCCCGTAGGTGAGTGTGCTGTTAAGTAAAAAAGTCATCTTGGAGACTCTAAAGCATTGCGAAATGATTGCGTCGAAATAACACATAACTAAATGATATCATGCATTAAAATATTTTCCTGTAATAATATCCATCATCAACTTAGTATACCCTTCAATCGACTGACTGATTGTTGAGCTCGAGTTGAATTCGAGTAGAACATCATTCGTTAATGATTTTTTATAGCATCGATGTGTTTTCTATTCGTGCATTACCTCGAAAAATACTCGGCATCATGAGAAAGGTGTTACAATGGGTGACAAAACCGCACTACTATCGGTTTGTACTTTGGTTTACGTAACATAAAAAATAGGATGGTTTGAAGATTATCAATAATATTTTAAATACTAAGATAAATAAGAGGAGAATTACTCTTGGCTTTCTTGGATCTCTCGATCCCAAGCCTTTGCGTTGAAACACCCTTTGAACATTGCTTAACTAGATCCTTTAAGATGTCTTTTCCCTTGTCTGCTGTGGTTGACTTCTTCTTCTTAGCTATTCTATCAGCTGGAAGAGAATTTCCACTTATTATAGAGTCGACATCATCGTATAGTTTTTTTTAAGGATTGAAGCATATAGTCCCCAGCTCTATTATTACCTTGTGCCCTGACGCTTATTTGATATGCATATCAACTAATGTTGTTCCAAAAATAATGCCGAGCATTTTATCCTGCCTTCCACATCGCTTAATTTTCTATATGCACTATCGATGTAAATATCCCTCTTTGCTCTTGTAGACCATCACATGAGAAGATATTTATCCGAAATACGCACTACATCTTCCTAACTAAGAATTCTGATACAATGGGCACAAAGTAATCCCATCATTTCAAATTTCTTACAATTACAAGTTACATCTAGGGTAGTCCCATTGAAATGGCCAGTCTATGTTTTGGATGAATTTTTATTCTCTAAGTTTCACCAAATACTCCATGGGGTCATTATCCGACACGCATCGATAGCCTCCAACTCAATGCAAAAATTCTTCCTCAAACATAGTATAAAGCTTTCTTGTATAAAACATAGCAGCTTGTTTTAAAATTGGACTGGTCTTAACAAGAGGAACAATCGATGACTAGCTACACTTGAAGTCTTCGTCATGTTCATTTCGGCGCCATGTCTCCATAACCTTCTCCAACCCCAAGAAATAATCTATGAGAAACTTGTTGGTTTAGAGATTCTATGACATACGTTGTTCATTGACTCACTACGCATGATGCCCATGCGAATGAGTCTCACAATGGACCACTTGGATCTAATTTTATAAAGCTCAGACAGCTAAGCATGATCATGCAAATTTTCTTCTTTTAGCATGGCAGACCAAGCTTCTTCAAACTCTTCCTCTAAGTCACATTTGCTCATGCATGCATAAAATAGCCCTTGTACTCTCTTTATTATTAAAGCAAGGAACCTTGGAAGGAGCTTTCTTCAAATATGCCATTGGCATAACCTATGATGAGTATGCAATATAATTTTGATAGCTCTTTATAGCGATCTTGATCAATGAATATTATAGGATGTCACTCATCAATCAAGAAATGTATGGAATAGCCATGAGAATGACTCAATCGCTCTTCGATAAAAGGTTACTCCAAATAACACATTTTGCTTGATGATTCACTCCAACAAGAGGCACAAACAAGATTATATTTATTGAGTCGATAGCTTGTATCAAAAAATTATCACATCACCAAAAGAGTCATATTCTATCCTAGACATGCCATTGCTCCAAAAAAAAATTCTAAGTAACTGACTCATCAACTTGTACATCCCATGCAAACATCTGTCCGCTTGTCTTTCCTTGAACAGATTAATGCATTATCGTCACCATTCGCAATCCTCAATCTTTTCAATAAAATTGAAAGCATCTCTTTTGTGAATCCAATATTCTCTACGCCAACTTCCTCACTTAGATAGTCAATACATCATTGCTCTAATTCCTCTCATTGTCTTCAACATGGAAGCTTTTCATAATGCATGTGATCGAGAATATGTTGTCGCTTTTTGCCAACGAATGATTATGACTTTCTATATATTTTTTAATCATCCAGTTCCCCTCCAAGTCAACAGAGAATCTAATCATGGCCAAACAAGCAATCCTTGTATCAATTTTTTGGAATTTTGCTAAGCCGTTTAGACTGACAGATTTCTTCCGACCTACTTTTGCACATAAAAAATCTTTTGATTTCACTTTGGCCAATAACTAGTATGGTCCTTCCAACACCGGCCGTTTGATGTGCGTAGTACAGATACAAGCCTGCTTGCTCTAAATAGTGGTGCCAAGGAGTCTCTCCAAATTTGGGTCATTAGACATCACGACTTCGCCATCACACTGCTCATTGACCGCACTCACCTGCCCAGACAGCTCCACATAAATTTGCCATGTAAAATAGCTCCACAAATAAACATATTATCTCCAAATAAAGCCAAAGAGTGAAAAAATGAGCTAAAGAGAATACAGATAGTGTAAAAAAAATCTCCCAGAAATCATCCAAACAGCCACCAAAGTGATTTCACTGGAATATAATGAACATAATCTGAACAATCAGGCCAAAAAAACTGGAAAAAATGTCCAAAAAATTATATGTACTCTCAAGAGAGTACAGAGAGTACAGATGTAAAATAACACTAAAAAATCAACCAAATAGCCTCCAAATTATTCCTGATGGATTGTAATGAACATATTTCCTCCAAACATGTCAAAGAAATAAGAAAAAAATGACCAAAATACTTTGTACTCTCAGGAGAGTACAGAGAGTACAGAGTAGAAAAGTATGAGAGTACAGAGAGTAAGAGAGTACGATAAAAATAACACTAAGCAACCAAAAGCCTCCAAATTATTCCTAATTGATTTGTAATGAAGATATTTCCCAAACATTCTCATAAACCTGGAAAAATGCCCAAAATATTTTATATTGTACTCGTGAGAGTATGAGAGTACATGCAAAACTCTCCTAAAACCAACCTAAATAGTCCTCCAAGTTGCTTAAATGTAATGAACATATTCTCTCAAACAGAGAACTCATGAAAAATAATGAAATTGGTCAAGACTTTCATAAGATTACAGAGTATACCCATGCAAAGATCCTCAAAATAAGCAAAGTCCTCTTGCAAAACTCAAACAAGGAAATATACACTAAATAAAAGAATTTCAAGAATAACACTAACAAACCAAAAAAATTATACATACAATGTTGAGAAAAATTACGATGAAACATAAATAATATTATATCAAGTTACCCATGAGTTGAGAAGAGTACAGAGTACAGAGAAGAGTACGTGAAGTTCAGAGTAGAGAGTACAAAGAGAGTATGAGAGTACAAGAGTACGAGCCTTCTTGCTCAAGAAGATTCTTTTGCTTTGTGTTTTTTACCTTCAAGATGCTCTTTAAGGGTTTCCTCATTGGAAGTACTCACCTCACAGATAACACATTCCCTTTATGCCATAAGACCTTCTCCCCTCTATTTGGCATCCCTTTTATCACTGCAATTTCATCGGGGGTGAAAGGAATGCACTGCCCACCCAAAGAAAGCTGCTTTCTATGTCCCAAAGAAGATAGATTGAGGTAATAAGAATTGAGTTGCTAAATTCATGGAGTCTAATGAATTGATGCAGATGAAGCCTCAGAAAATGTCAATGACTTCATTACTAAAGAGTGTTGTAAGATATCAAACAAGAGTGGAGGATACATCTCAAGTTATCCTTTTCTACATGGTAAACTTCAAAATGAAAAGTCAAGAAATGATAAGACATGCAAATCAACCATAAAACTAACCAAGTCACCCTACAAAATTGCTACTAATGGATTGTAATGAACATATTTCCTACAAATAAAGCCAAATAAACTGCAAAAAAATATTAAATCATCTCAGACTCATGAGAGTACAGAGAGTATAGATAAAAAAATCTCCTAGAAACCATCCAAACAGTTGTCAAATTGCTTCCAACGGAATGTACTAAACCTAATCTCAACAACCGTGCCCAAAGAAATAGAAAAATGGCCAAAATCTCAGAGAGTAGAGTACGCATAAAAATACTAACAAATCAACCAAACAACCTCCAAATTATGCCTAATGAACATATTTCATCCAAACAGGCCAAAGAAACAAGAAAAAAATAATCAAAATGCTCTGTACTCTCAAGAGAGAGAGAGAGTAGTATAGAGAGTACATATAATGAAAATAATAACAACAACCCAAGAAAACCTGAGAAAATGGCCAAAATCATCTGTACTCTCAAGAGAGTATAGCGAATATAGATGCAAAATAACACTAAAAAATAACCAAACAGCCTCCAAATTATTCTGGATCAGTAATGAACATATTTTCTCCAAACAGCCAAAGAAAATTATTTAATGGAATGTAATGACCATATTCTCTCCATCTGCAAAATAAACCGCAAAAATATTCAAAATCACAGTACTCTACGAGAGAGATGCAAAAATCCTCAAAATAAGCAAAGTCCTCTTGCAAAGAACTCAAACAATAGGAAATATACACTAAATAAAAAAGAATTTCAGGAATACTAATAACCAGTAAAAAAATTATGCGTATATAGCGGTTGAGAAAAATTAGATGAATTTTTTATTTAATATCATCACTATTTCCCAATGCCATAACTTCCAAATTTGTTATCCATCTTGTGGTTCTTTCAGAAAAGCGAAATGAGATTTTCTCTTTTCTCTCGAGCTCGGTTTCAAAAAATACATCCATAAACTCTAAATTTAGATATATATTTCTTTTAAATTTCTCCCGCGTATTCCCGACTTATTTGTTTGAGCACGGTGGTGATAACGGGGATCATGCGTCGTCCGTCATTCTGCCGTTAACGCTAAAAAACGGAAAAAATCACTGAAAATATGTCGGGCAGCTACGTGCGGACTCCGGACGTAATATTTTCTCGAGAGACAGAGACGGGGAGATCAAGCCGGTTTTACTATATACGGATCCAGACATAGGATGTAGAGTAGTGATTGTGAAAGAAAGAGTAATACGAGATAATATGCAGGATCCTGTACGAACCTACAAGAGACCGAGATGGAGTCCTAGCTAGTCGCTTGATCGAGGAGAGAGAGAGAGACGAGGCAGACGATAAAAGAGAGATTAGGAGAGAGGGAAGGTGCCTTCGGCTGCTTTGCGTGGAGAGGATAGGGAGGGCGAGAGAGAGCGGCAGAAGTCTTCCGCCGCGGGTTTGTTCCGGGCGAACGAGAAGGTGAGCGATTTTTTTTTATCCTTATGCCTCTGCCCGATTCCAATAGAAGAAAAAAACAGTTGCTGGATTAACGAGGGCCCTCCTATGCTTCGAATTCAGAGGGAAAAATTGGAGATTAAGGCCCTTAATTGCATATTAATTACTTTTTTATGAGTTTAGGCGGGGTTATTTCAAGAAAATTTGAATGAAATAAAGTCTGTTTTGAAAACAATCTATACCAAGATTTCTTTAAATTAATTCTGAAATAATTCAAATATTAAAAATCAGATTTCATCAATATTAAAATAAATATCTGAATTTATTTATTTTTATGGTCATATCTATGTGAAAAATTCATCGAAATTAATCCCGTGCAATATGGATGTCGTTTCTAGACAAATTTGATGTTCTGAGTTCAACAGCGTAGTCCGTTTCACAATCGAAGATTTACTTGAGTAATGCCAAAGTCAATCTTTCGAGCAATTGAGCTTAACTGCGTTGTTGCGTTCGTGGCATTTTTATTTCACTAGAATCGGTAGAAGGGTCTTTGTTTAATAGTTTTGATATTTGATGATATCTTTCACGAAAAAAAGATTCAGATATAATGTCGGTTCGACTTTTATGTGTGAAATTGACTATTCTATTTATTTCCCTTCATTTGATGATAATTGATCGATGTGAGATATCAATTTTAATTGATTTTAATATTCAAACTGTATTGATGCAGTTGATTTCATGATCGGAGACATCTCGATGAATTTCAGTCTTAATCAAGACGTTTCCAACTCTTATTTTTATGTCGCTGCATCTAGTTCTTGATAATTTCAATATATTTGCTTAATTAAATATACAAAAATTACTTATAGGTCAACCTCATGTCCATGTATTGAGATTTAACTTCTATATATATATTATCATATAATTTATTAATCTTTTTTAACCATATATATATTTTCTATTGAAAATTAAGCTCATATCTTCAAACATGATTTTCGTATCATGAAGTTTTGTTGCTCATCTATTATTAATCATATCAATCTGTGTTGATCCTCAACAAATATCATTCAATTGGTAGCAAAATGCTTGCCATCTTCACCTCTTATGATGTTTATTTTATGCTAATCACCTAATTCTTCCAAGTGCCAATGCTTTTTCCTCAACTTCTTATTGAAAAGCCGCCAGAATACTCTCATAAAAGGAAGTTTGTCCGCAAGCCTTTGAAGAAATAATAAATAGCTGGCCAATAATAGAAGTTGCATTTGTGATCATTTCTCCAACCTTTGTGGACTCACCACAAATGGCAATATCTAAATATCTCTTAGATTATACATAAAATTATTCTAAAATGCACTGTAATTGAAAATGTTATCGCAGACGCAGACGTTCAAATCACATTTCTAACTATTAATCATTACTTTCTAATCTAATTATTATGGAATCAAACGATGTTGAAGCAATAGTCCATTTGGCTTGAGAGACATTTCTAAATCGCATCAAAAATGAAATTTATTTATGGGAATAAAAAAAGTCATACTAAATCAAGTCTATTTTAATTACTTTTATATGATTCGAGTTATAGATTAATTGTTAAATGAAGTATTAATTAAGCTTGAGAAAAGAATTTTTGAATCAAATATTTCCTTCCTCCATCTTCAAATCTGAATGAGATTTTCGTTAAAAGTCTGGTTTTTTTTTTTTAATGGCTGCGCTCTAGCAGATGGAAATGAAAAATATATTTTTTATCATAATTAAACAAAAAAAAGTCAAAAGCGTGTGATCAATAAATGAAGCTGAGAGATCGAATTTATAGAAAATTTTTATTAATAAACTTTGTTGGCTCACTAAGAATATTCGAATCAGTTTCTCCCCTCTCTACCCACTTTCTCTTAGCTCGGTTGGTGGGCGAGCATGGAGAACCCCGCTGCATTCATTCTCTCCGCCTTGGAGCATCATAAGGGATCCGATGAGTAGGTGATGTGTATTTATGATCTCCACAGAATTAGTCATAACGATATATCCACTTATAAAATAAATGAGAGTATTTAATACGATTCGATTTTCTGGAATTGGGTCTGATCCGGCTTGGTTTGAGTTCTGTTCACTGAGTCGACTCATTGAGTGCTTGGAACCCTGATTCGATAAATTGGAAGGAATAACTCAGATGCTTTCTGAGTCGTTGGATGCAACGTGTTTTGTAATTAGCCGTTGAATCTGAGCCCTCGGATCGAGTTTCTCTTGGTGAATTGAGCCGTTAGATGCGCTTCTTTCTCCACTTTTGGATCGTGTTTATTGAGCCTTTGTCTTAAAACTTACCTCCTCGATGTTAGTGGATTACGTGTTCTCCTCCGGTCGGCTAGATCTATCTTTTTGCAGGTGATCGTTGGATGAGTCTGAGTGGATTACAAATGGCGCTGATCGAGCGGTTGAAGATCCGATCGAGAGGGGTTTAGCGAAATCTAATTCACACCTTACCTTTTCGCTTTGGTCATTTGTTCGAGTCGATGCTCAGAGAGAGGAAATTTTGGGTGGGATCGAGAAACCTGGTTTCTCCGGTGAAGAATGGTGGTTTCCGTGAGGAAAACCAAGAAGAACATGGCGAAGAAGAAGAAGGAGGCAAGAGATAAGTTTCTTTCTTAAAATCTTGATTACCCTCTGTTTGGCTTTTGATCTCTATTTATACTTTCGTTTTCCTTTCTTAGCTTGGATCTTATCATCTACTAACTACTTTCTTACAAAATAATTGATTTGTTTGGATCGTTTTTACTTCTTTCTTACTGTCTTTATGGAATATAAGTTGGTTGAGATGTCGAGCTTGATTTCTTTATATCTTATTGTCTCCATTCACATTACTTTGGGCATTTTATATTTGCTGTTTTAAAAGTCTTCATTCTACTGCTCTCTGTAATTGCCCTTGTTATTTCTGTCTTACCTGCAGGCTGGTTTGGGAGAGTTTATCTCCGGTTCTTTATTACTTGTGCACTTAAGGGTTCGTAATGGCTTTTATTTTGTTATCTCCGAACTTCCTTCGCTTCTTTCTCAGAATCATCCCGAAGGTCTGTAATAATTTTTTCAGATTATTTTCAGTATTTTGTATTCCTTTTGAGTCTTCTTATTGTTAATTTGGCCATGGATGATTTGGATTCATATCATTACTCCTCCTCCCGACTCCTCAAGGTCAAAATGAACATCTGCCTTCTCTTTCTTCAATTCATTTCTCGAAGCTCCTGATACTTTCCTCCCACTATGAAAGTAGTAGCAATTTGATTGTCTGTTGGAAGTAGTATTCTTTTCAAATGATTGCTAGTTTTATTAATAACGAAACAAAATTTGTAGACTTATTTACGCCTGTATGCTCATGATCCTGGATTACCTAGGTGGATATTGTAGTTCGACTCTAGAATTCATCCAACTGACTCATCTATTGGATAGGGATGTATGTAATGAGCTGGTTGCTTATACTATATTGGGGAATAACTTATTGGTAATTACGTGCAGAGTAGGCATGTAAGGATATGTTATCAAAACACTAAGCTATATAGGATATAGGTGGCTAATAATTATGTATACTTGATAGATAGGTTTTCTTAGCTTGGGTTAAATGGTTGATACATGAAGCTTTGCTAATATTTCTTGTAAATTGGTTGTGTCGATTATCATTTGGTTGATGTTGTTGTCATCATTTGCCATTAATTAAATAACTTGAACTTACGATATGCCTGGTACTTCTCATCACAATTGAAGCATGCTCTTCTTTTCTGTCTTATTTGAGTTCTTTGTTAAATTTTGAATTGATATTTGTTGTTTATGTTGAGTGTTGAGTGGCATTTGTGGCCGGTAAGGTAGTTGGACTCGATATTCTTGCTTTCTTCTGCAAGTGTCTTTGATTTTTGCTATTTATCTCGTTTCATCGATAATGTCTGTCTTAATTCTTGGTAATTAAAATCTCTTGCAGGAAGAAAGTAGGGATCTTCTTACTCTTTTAATATCGATTTAAGCTCGATTCAAAGCAACTTTGTAGAATTCGTGGAATGCGAAATTTAGTTATTTGGGTTTTAAACTCATTATAAAAATGTTGCACTATGATTTAATATTAAAGCTTAGCTAATTCATATCAATATTAGGTGGATACTAGTCCTAAAAACAAAAAAAATAATTTCTCTCTTCTCTGCCGCAGCCTTGATTTGTCTGTCTCCATGATAACTCTTTTGTTTTCTTTTTCTTGGGACTTGCTTATCCTCGAATCATCGGAAGAATAACCCCTATATAAATTCCAGGTTTCTCTTGTCAATTCTTCGTCGCCCAATTGTCCTTTCACAAAATATTGAAGATGACGACGTGGTCAGCAGGAGTTTTCTTTAATCATCCTTTCTTTTGTTCCCGAGTGTTGCCGGCCATGGAACTGCTTCTTCTGCCTCCTTTAAGCCCTTCTTACTCTTCCACTTCTTCGGGTGGAGACGGAGCAGAAGAGCTTCAAGGGTTTGTATGGAGGTCAGAAGAAGGAGCTTAAGCTCGGAATATGAGTTCCGCGAAAGGAGGACGGCCGGTAGGAAGAAGAGGAGGGCTCTTCCTCTTGCCATGGTTCTCTCTTTCAACGATAAGGATGTTCATCCCGACTGCCCTAACGTATCCAATCCCTACCATAAATGCGGTCGGCACTGCCTTGACAAGATTCCCACTGGCCAAAATTTCTTGGACGCAATAAGATCAGGTCCTTATCTGTGCTTTGATTTATATCTTCTACTACTTGTGATTTTCTTTCGTTATTTTTTTTTTTCTGAGTTTTGAACTCCTGACTGTATAAAATTTTAGGTGGGGATCAGGAGTGGGACAAAAAATCAGCGAAAAGGGGGGTAAATCCGAACTGCCCTTACGCTTCCAATCCCTACCACAAATGCGCTGAATACTGCTCGGGGAAATTGTCAGAGAAGCCTCAGGACGCAGGAAAAGATAAACCAGGTTTGATTTGTTGCTTCCATTGCTTGTCTTAAGAAACTTTTTAATTCGCGGGATTGTTTCCAACTATTCCGACTCCTGATCAATGCATGGCATTCGATACAACATAAATCCTTTTTTCAATAAATCGTGACAAGGAAGATTAATTTTTGCTGCGGATGAATCTTAAAATTATTGATTCAGGGTTTAGATAAATGTGATATAAATATTCATTGATGATGCATGTGTTCTATTCATTTCAAGATAAATTTCGATATAAATTTTTTAATATATATATATATATATATATATGTCTTTTGTCCTCTCACATTTATGCCATTCATCCACTTATTTAAATGATTGAGATTTAAACCAGATCATTCTCTTTTTCAAATCCCAATGTCATATTTTAAAATTTGAAATCCAATTTAAGTTTCAATTATACAAAACGGGTGATGAATATGAAAGTGTGCGGATAAGAGAAACAATTTGCCGTGGGAATTATTTTTTATTTATCTAAAATATTTTAGCAGGCGTGAATCCAAAGAAAGAAGTTTTCAACCGAGAAAGAAGTGAAACACAGCATCGACTAGGGTTGGTGCTTGAACCGAGAGAGGAGAAAGGCTGCGGGGAGTTGCCAAGTCACGACAAGAGGGAGAGGCTCTGCCGGGGAGTTCCCTACTCGGGATGGACGAGTCGTGAGGCGAGAGGAAGAGAGGAGACTTCGGCTGAGAGCTTCAGGAACGAGAGGGAGGAATCGCAGGAGAGGAGAATGTCGTGAGTGTCATGGAAATGAGGTCAACGTGCCCTAGCCACTTTTGGTTTCAAGGATTGACGTCGCTCGATTGGTTTGCTACGGCGTCAATAGGGATAGAAGGGCGGGCGGCTTTAATTAGGAGATGGGAGGTTAGAGTAGATTAAGGGGTTTACTTAGGTTAATTAGCTTAGTAATTAAGATAATTAGCCCTTAATCATATAAATTTTCATGAATCCTCCCAATAATAAACCCTAATAATAGGTGTCAATCTTGATATTTCGTTGTGCGAAACCGCAGCGTCGATTCGGAGATTGACAACGTCGGTGGCGATCAGTGAAATTAGATTTAAATTGTGCGACGTCGTCAATGTCGGCGTCTGCCTTCGAATCGATCGCGGAGGCGTCGTTTGATAGGTTTTGACGTTTGGCAACGGCCGATCAATTTGCGAGCGTCGTTGGACGTCGTCGCTTCGACTTCGATATGTCAATTTTATTAAAATTTTGATTTTAATTATTTGATTGATCATTAATTGATTTGATATTTTCTCATTTAATTAATTTTAATATTTGAAGCGCATTATGAAGTCTAATTTTTTAAATCGAATCGAATTTAATTGATTTAGATCGCGATTATGGGGGTTTTAACCTCTACTTCATTTATTTAATTTCAAGTACACATAGTTGTAGGTCAACACCTTGTCGCTGAAGAATTAAAGCATTGGTTAGTTTATCATCATTGAATTTAAATAAATGCATCACATGACTTACATTGCCTTGGTGGTCCTTCTCGGGGACAATTGGGGCCTTGATGACTGAAACATGGTAGGGATTTGAGTAGAATGAAATCGAAAATGAATTGTCATGCTTCTTGCTATCTCCATGGATTTCATTTGTTTTGTCCTGCGTATGGGTAGAATGAAATCGAAAATGAATATGCTTTGCTATTTCACTATGGATTTCATTTATTTTATCTCTCTTGCGTAGGTAATGAAATCACGAAAATGAAATCTAAAATTAAATAGAAAGAGGTTTTTTTCTTTACTTTTGCTATCTCATGGATTTCATTTGTTTTATCTCTGCACGTAGTAGAATGAAATCGAAAGTGAAATCTAAAATTAAAAGAGGGGTTTTGTCATGCTACTTGCTATTTCCTATGAGTTTCATTCGTTTTGTCTCTTGCACATGATTAGATTGAAATCTAAAATTAAAGAAGAGGGGTTTTCAAATATGGTTTAAATCCAGGCCTAGTGTCATGATTGCTTGTTGCTTATGGATATCTATACTTTTATCTTGCTGAAAATAATTCTGCTTGGGATAGAAAATAGAATTCTAAGCTAAATGCAAGTATTTCCTATCCTCAACCCTATGTTCTTATCATATGGAGGAGTTAATGTTTCTTTGAAATTGTCTTTCTTACATAAAAAAAAAAAGAAAATGATGAAATCTGAAATTTAAAAGCATAGAAGGGCTTGGGTATTGTGAAACCCCAAAATCTGAAACTCCAAAATCTGAAATTGTTTACTTTCCTTTATGGGTTTCATTTTTGTTACTTTGCTTAAATCAATTCTTAATGATACATTATGCAAAATCTTGTGAAATGAAGAAAGGAATGATTGACTTTTGAGTTTAATCCCCTTTGCATATTTATGCATATTATTCGATATCTTGTTAATAGGAAATCTTTATCAATTTAGTGGTGTCTCACATCCCATACATCCTTCTTGGCGTGGTGGTGGCGTCTCATGTGACCTCGTGGGGGGGGGGGAGGAAGTGAGAAATTGTAAATTTTGATTATTATCTTTAATTAAATATACATGTAAGCTTTCTTTTTTATTATCTGAATCTGAGTTTTAAATTTATTCTTATAAGTCACTCATATTTCTCCGACATGGTAGGAAACTTGTTCTTTATCTTTATCTTGCTTATCTCGTCTTTCTTGGCGTGGTGAAACAAAATTCGGTAGTGGTGTCTCGCGATACTCTCATCCTTTTCTTGGCGTGGTGGAACCAGTCTCTCGTAGCGCATCTGAGGGTGGCCAGAGGGAGAAATTTAAAAAAAAAAAAAAAAAAAAGAAGGAGGAAAGATTTATTTTTTACGATGTTTAAGCGTGTTTATATCTGATCTGAAACAATCTGATACTTATAAATCTCTTCATGTTTACGTAGTAGGAAATGTTATGATCTTATTGCTTACATTACGCTTTCTTGGCGTGGTGGGCGAATAAATTCGATTGTGTCTGCGTCATCATTCCTTTCTTGGCGTGGTGGGAAAACCAGTCTCAGTAGCCCTCTTTTCTTGGGGGATGGTCTTGGGAGCTCAAAATTATAAAAAAAAAGAAAATGAAAAGAAATGGATGAAATGCTTAAGTTATCGTTGGCTTAAAATTTTCTTTATCTACCGAATGTGAATCTTTATCTTTGATTCTATGTCATTATTTATCTATTTTTTGTGGCAAATGTGACATGAGTTGATCTTTATCTTTAATTCTACATAATCTAATTTATCACCATTACATGACAAATCAGCGTAGGTATAGAATTGATCAATCTTTATTTATGTTAAACAGCGTGAATCTTTATGTATTGATTTTCATCATCTGATTCTGATAAGTGATTTATGATTTAATGCTTTCATCGCAAAAGCTCTCTACTTGACGTATTACGTGTTGGACGTGTCTTTAAGCAAAAACGAAATCATAGAAAATAATATCATATGACATGACATCTATCGTGAAGATACTCAAAATAGAAAATTGTAAAGTTAGAGAAGAGAACTTACAGTCTACGTGTGTGGCTGCTGCTTTTTTGAGATTGAAAGAAGCTTAAACTTGTGGTATAAGGAGAAAAATGAGAGTAGAAAATGTAGATTTTGTGAAAGGAAATCTCTTTATTTATCGCCCCAAATTTCTCCTCTCTATCATCATGACATCACATATATTTGTCATTAAGTCAGTTAAGAAATCATCTAAATTCACGCATTTGTTATATCACATGCACATACATATTATGACGTCAAGATCATTATCACTTAACGTCATAAAAAAAAAAGGGAGGAATGGATTTAAAGGAAAATAAACTCTTTTCATATCTTCTTAATAAAATTTAATTACTGATTCGATGAAATGTGTGAAGTAGATTTTAATTAATTCACTTGTCTCTTTTAAATGACATATGATATCTAGTCATATCTTTGCCTTCTCCTCCTTATTAAAAACAGGATCATGGTATAATGCCCTCAAAATGATTTGTTTCACCTTATAATCCTCTGATTTATTGATAAAAGGAATTTTTGGCCCAAACAATATTCATATCATGCTTCTAAATAAAGACTATGTTTATCTTGGATCCATTACTTTACACTTAATCAAAATGGACCTTAAAATGATTTATTTCACTCTATCTTTTTGATTTGTTACATAAGGAGAGAATTTCTAAATTAAATTACTTTAAATCTAATTTTACCATTACTTCATAATGGATTAAAGGATTTATTTATCTATCCTCGATTTGTTGATAAAAGGGGATTTTGGCCCAAATGAAGTGCATATCATGTTCCCAATCAAATAATTATGTCATTTTAGATTCTCACTTTTTTGGCCCAAATGAAGTATCCAATAAATCAAATATCTAGAAAGACATGTGATCCAAATGTCAAATATAAAAGAGATGTTATACTTCCGGTTTCTGACGGTAACAAAACTCAAAATTTGACATATAAACTTCAACTTAGACATCTTAATTTATGCAAAATTTTCAAAAGAACGATACTTACATGCATTTGAAGTAATTATTAAGTCAAATACAAAAGGACATATATCACATCCCTTTGGTTTCTGACGCGAACAAAACCTAAAAAATATATATCAAGAACTAAACTTCAAATCGACACCTACATTAACTGACATTTACATTCCATACAAATTTTAAAGATACTTGTATGTTGAACTAATCATCATCAAATACAAAAAATCTTTTATACATTCCGGTTGCTTGACCGTCAAAAAAACCTAAAAAATTTGATATTATAAGAATTTCAAATTAATAATATCCGGTAATTAATTTTGTTATATAATACAAGATATGAATCAACCGACATCTTTTAAAATTGAGACAAGAAGAAAAGTCAAACCCGATCCTCTACGCAGACGAAGTTTGAAGGATTATACTTGCATTAATTAGACCATCCTCAGAAAATCGCAGTAGATAGCCTATCAATCATATTACGATCGGTAATAACTACAATTAAAATTTCAACGATAAATGATCATATATTCAAATCTAAATCAATCATAAAATGATCAAAATTCAAAGAAAATAATAAAATATAAATAATTATTTAAATTAAAACTTAAAAAAATCAATCCACCCCAATGTTGTCTTCTGACAAATTAAGAAAATTTTGCCACAAAGAAATAACGTCAAATTAAATACATAACTACCTTCACACTCAAATATTCTAAAGTCGTAGGGACGCTCGTGTCCTGTCCGTGATTTTCGCGAGATATGGCACCACATAAATGGAATGCACTGAGCCCTGGCCTAGTGGAGCCGCGATAACACCATTTATTACACGGCCGCAGTCAGATGTTTTAACGGCTTCTTCGAATGTAAAATGAATGTATTTGGTGCAAAAAACTACAAGGTTGACTTATATTTGTCTAGATAAACTCCACGCGCACAGACATTGACGAAACCCATGTGTTAACAAGGATCCTGGCCGGTCGACTACCTCCTCCGATTAAGCGATCACGCATACTGACGACAACCAGGATCTGGATCGACGCGCCATCGCTCCCCCACAAAAAAGTTTTAAATTAAAATAATAAATTTATAAGTTCTAAACTCCACTCATCATTATATACTGCTCTTTATCTATCGACAAATTTTAATCGAAAGTGCTTCGATTTGAGTAATTAACTATAGTGCTTATGCATGGAAACCCAACCAAATATAAAAGTTCTCACCAAATGAGAACGAAATCTCAGTAGTGTCTTATCTACTATTCATCCGCTTCTCAAATTATCACCGACACCAAGAAACTCTTTCTTTCTTTTTTTGTTTTCGAAAGGTGTAATTTTCGGATCCCACATTTCTGTGTCTATTCATTTCAAGATAAATTTCGATATAAATTTTTTAATATATATATATATATATATATCTTTTGTCCTCTCACATTTATGCCATTCATCCACTTATTTAAATGATTGAGATTTAAACCAGATCATTCTCTTTTTTCAAATCCCAATGTCATATTTTAAAATTTGAAATCCAATTTAAGTTTCAATTATACAAAACGGGTGATGAATATGAAAGTGTGCGGATAAGAGAAACAATTTGCCGTGGGAATTATTTTTTTATTTATCTAAAATATTTTAGCAGGCGTGAATCCAAAGAAAAAAGTTTTCAGCACAGAGAAAGAAGTGAAACCTGAGTGCATATATGCTTCAAATCCCTACCATGTTTGTGCTGAATACTGCATCCCAATTGTCCCTGAGAAGGACCAGCCAAGGCAATGTAAGTCATGTGATGCATTTATTTAAATTCAATAATGATAAACTAACCAATGCTTTAATTCTTCAGCGACAAGGTTAAAAGGCTCTAGGGAAGGAGAGAAGGTTCTCATTGCTAGACATGCATCCAACCCTAATCAGGAATGTGCTGAATCTTGCCTCCAAATTGCGACAGACAGAAATGTAGCTGACAGAGGTCAGATAAAGTACTTTATGTTTATGTGTTCCAGTTCCACAAAAACTGAAATTACAGTCAGAGAAGCTCAATTGTATATGATTTAAGAGCTAAGCATGAGTCCTATATCACTATTAGCCTCTAGTTTTTCTTTTACTGTTGCCTATTAAATTTGCAGATTATAGACTATAAATGTTCTATCATCGATTCATCTTCTTTCTAATTGTTAATTTAATTACAGAGAAGCCCAAGGGAGCTCTTAAAAAGACTAATAAAGGTAGTGTGCATCTTAACCGTAATGCATCTAGTCATAACAAAGTTACTGAATGTTTCTTTGAGGATGCTCCTAAAAAGGAACATCTGAAGGAAGGTAATTCATTTTGTCATATTGACTTTCTCTAGTTTTATATTAAATGCTCTTCTTAGTTGTAACCTGTAAATTCAATATATTATTATTGTAGACATGAAATCAAAGAAAGAAAATGAAATAGATCACACCACACATCTTGAATTGAGCTCTTTGTGCAAAAATGCATCAAAGGCAGATCATGTATGTGATGAATACTACTTCCAAAGTGTCCCTGAGAGGGAACAGTATGGGCAAGGTAAGTTGAATCCTACATTCATTCAAAATCAGTAACAATGATCTAATTGATACATTACTTCAGTCATCAAATTAGAAAGTTCAAAGGAAGGAGAGAAGGTGATGAGCAACAACATAGAGAGCACAGGTATGAACTAACACTGCAAATATGCTTCAACTCTCATCATGAATGTGCTAAATTCTACTTCCAAAATGTTATGCCACCTTTCTTTTTTATTCTCTTTTGTCATCTCTCTTAAGTTATTAGAAGCAATTTTTCTCTTAGAAATGTGGTTTTCTTTTTCCTGTTGCTAATTAAATTATAGATAATACCATAGGAACTTACAAAGCAGTGCAGTTATATCCATAATCGTGCTTCCAGTCATTACCGTAAAGCTATTGAATATTGCTTTGAGGATACCCCTGAAAAGGAACATCCTTGGGGAGAATAATAATTTTCAAGAAAAGGATGATCCTTAGGGAGATAATTAATTTGGCAGACTGACTTGCTTTATTACTAATGTAAATTTTCATCTTAGTTGTAATTCAATAATTTTTATTTTGGTTATAATTCCATTTCAAAATTTTGTTGCAGCTGCAAAGCCGAAAGAAGAAAGTGAAATAATTGTTACTGTAGAACAAGTAGTGAATCTCGAGTACAAAATGCATCCAACCCCTCCGATGCACGTCCTGAATATTGTTCTGAAAGTGTCCCCGAGAGGGAACAACACGAGCAAAGTAAGTCATATATTGTGTTTGTCCATATTCTTTATCAATAATCTAATGAATATATCACTTCAGTCATCAGGTTAAAAAGTATGAAGGAAGGGGACAAGTTTCTAAACAATAGACACAGTGCAGGTTTTGACCCTTGCTGCAAACTTACATCAAATCCTCACCATGAATGTACTGAATTCTGCTTCAAGAATACCCCAGATAGGAACTTAGCTGCGGAAGGTAAGATACACTATGTTGTGTTTCAGTGTTAAAGATTCACAAATACTGAAATTATCATTGATAAAGCTAATTATTTGTAAACAAGGAACTATGCCCTGTACTCTTTCTTTCTGTTATCCTCTTTATGTTGATCTGTTAAATTAGGCTTTTTTGATATCCGTTAATGTAGTAAGCACAAACTATTTCTGTTATATTATTGATTTATCTTCTTTCCTATTGTTAATATATTGTAGAAAATTTTTAAGGAGTTTCTGTGGAAATTGATAAATATGTGCGTAGTAGTCCTAAATATTGATGTAGGTTAAGTCTGGGTATTACTCTGAAGATATCTCTGAAAAGGGACATCCTAAGGGAGATTATTCATTTTTCACATTGACTTGCTCTATTTTTGTTATAAATTCTCTTGGCAGCTGTGATTCAACTTATGATTTGTTGCAGCCATAAAGCCAAAAGGCAAAAGTGAAATAGTTGTCGCCGAGAATGGAGTGAACCTAGAGCACAAAAGTGCATCAAACCCTGATTATGTACCTGCTGAATACGGCTTTCAATGTGTCCTCGAGAGGGAGCAGCATAGACCAAGTAAGTTGTATAATACTTTCATCCAAATTCAATATAAATGATCTAACATAGATATAACTTTAGTCATCAACCCAAAAGGCTCAAATGAAGAAGAGAAATGTACTGAACGATAGAGATAGAACATGTCTGAAACCTCAGTGCAAATATGCATCCAATCTTTCATCATGAATGCACTGAATTTACTTTTATACTATGCCACATTGGAACTTAACTGAGGGAGGCTTATTATATATAAAAGGAGTGCGTTGAAGGAGAAAACTGTGAACTATCATTGCATCTTTTTTATATAGGATTAAAATGGTGTTAAAAATGCATTGACTGTAGTGAGTTTATGCAGTGCTTTTGTTTTTTTTTGTATGTGTCTTAGTTCCACAAAAGCTGAAGCTATAGTTGATGAATCAAAATTTAACGTGATCAAGGAGCTACGCCTTTGTCCTATAGTTCTATCGTTTTTGTTATTATTCTTTTTTTGTTGATATCAGTTAATAGCCCGAAATAATTCCTCTTAGATCATTAACCCATTTTTTCCCTAATGTTAATTTGATTTTAGAGAAGACGAAAGGAGTTTCATTTAAGATTGACAAAAGCAAGGCACTTCCTGATCATAAACATATATCGAATTCTTACCATGAAGTCATTGACGACTGCTTTGATTATAACCCTGAACAAGAGCATCCTAATGGAGGTAAAATATTTGTCCATTGACTTGCTCTGCTTTTATTGTGAATTCTCATGTTGGTTGTAATTCAACTCAAAGTTCATTATAGCCATGAAGCTAAAAGAAGAAAGGATAATTGTCACGACAGAGCAAAGAGTGGATCTTGTGTGCAAATATGCATCAAGCCCCTATCATGAATGTACTGAATACTGCTTCCAAAATCTCTCTAATGAGGATCAGCGTAGGAAAGGTAAACCATGATGATATATTATTATAAATTCATTCCATGATCTAACCAATGCATTTATCAGTTCTCACGAAGTCAATGGAAAAGGAAGAAGCAGTTGTTCCCTTAGACAGAGTGAATCCTCAGTGCAAACACGCATCAAATCCGTATCATGTATGTGCTGAATACTGCTTCCCAACTGTCCCTGAGAAGGACCGGCCAGGGCAATGTAAGTCATGTGTTACTTTTATTTAAATTCAATGACAATAAACTAATCAACGCATTAATACTTCAGCAACGAGGCTAAAAGTATCTAAGGAAGGAGAGAAGGTCCTCAGTACTAAACATGCATCCAACCCTAATAATGAATATGCTGAATCTTGCTTCCAAATTGTGACGGACAGAAACATAGCTAAGGGAGGTGAGATAAACTGCTTTATGTTTATGGGTTCCAGTTCCATAAAAGCTGAAATTACAGTCATTGAAGCTAAATTGTATACGAACTAAGAGCTAAGCATGAGTCCTATACCGATTTTGGCCTCTTTTTCTTTTACTGATGTCTATTAAGTTGAGATTATAAATGCTCTATCATAGATTCTTCTTTTTCTTATTGTTAATTTAATTACAGAGAAGCCCAAGGGAGCTCCTAAAAGACTAATAAAGGTAGTTTGCATCTTAACCGTAATGCATCTAGTCATAACAAAGTTACTGAATATTTGTTTGAGGATGCTCTAAAAGGAACATCTGAAGGAAGGTAATTCATTTTGTCATATTGACTTTCTCTAGTTTTATATTAAATGCTCTTCTTAGTTGTAACCTGTAAATTCAATTTATTATTATTGCAGACATAAAATCAAAGAAAGAAAATGAAATAGATCACACCACACAGCTTGAATTGAGCTCTTTGTGCAAAAATGCAGCAAAGGCAGATCATGTATGTGATGAATACTGCTTCCAAAGTGTCCCTGAGAGGGAACAGTATGGGCAAGGTAAGTCGAATCCTACATTCATTCAAATTCAGTAACAATGATCTAATTGATACATTACTTCAGTCATCAAATTAGAAAGTTCAAAGGAAGGAGAGAAGGTGATGAGCAACAACATAGAGAGCTCAGGTATGAACTAACACTGCAAATATGCTTCAACTCTCATCATGAATGTGCTAAATTCTACTTCCAAAATGTTATGCCACCTTTCTTTTTTATTCTCTTTTGTCATCTCTCTTAAGTTATTAGAAGCAATTTTTCTCTCTTAGAAATGTGGTTTTTCTTTTTCCCTGTTGCTAATTAAATTATAGATAATACCATAGGAAAAAGCAGTGCACTTATATCCATAATCGTGCTTCCAGTCATTACCGTAAAGCTATTGAATATTGCTTTGAGGATACCCTGAAAAGGAACATCCTTGGGGAGATTAATAATTTTCAAGAAAAGGATGATCCTTACGGAGATAATTAATTTGGCAGATTGACTTTTTATTACTAATGTAAATTTTCATCTTAGTTGTAATTCAATAATTTTATCTTGGTTATAATTCAATTTCAAAATTTTGTTGCAGCTGCAAAGCCGAAAGAAGAAAGTGAAATAATTGTTACTGTAGAACAAGTTGTGAATCTCGAGTACAAAAATGCATCCAACCCCTCCGATGCACGTCCTGAATATTGTTCTGAAAGTGTCCCTGAGAGGGAACAGCACGAGCAAGTAAGTCATATATTGTGTTTGTCCATATTCTTTATCAATAATCTAATCAATATATCACTTCAGTCATCAGGTTAAAAGTATGAAGGAAGGGGACAAGTTTCTAAACAATAGACACAGTACAGGTTTTGACCCTTGCTGGAAACTTACATCAAATCCTCACCATGAATGTACTGAATTCTGCTTCAAGAATACCCCAGATAGGAACTTAGCTGAGGAAGGTAAGATACACTATGTTGTGTTTCAGTGTTAAAGATTCACAAATACTGAAATTATCATTGATAAAGCTAATTATTTGTAAACAAGGAACTATGTCCTGTACTCTTTCTTTCTGTTATCCTCTTTATATTGATCTGTTAAATTAGGCTTTTTTTGATATGCGTTAATGTAGTAAGCACAAACTATTTCTGTTATATTACTGATATCTTCTTTCCTATTGTTAATATATTGTAGAAAATTTTTAAGGAGTTTCTGTGGAAATTGATAAATATGTGTAGTAGTCCTAAATATTGATGTAGGTTAAGTCTGGGTATTACTCTGAAGATATCTCTGAAAAGGGACATCCTTAGGGAGATTAATCATTTTTCACATTGACTTGCTCTATTTTTTGTTGTAAATTCTCTTGGCAGCTGTGATTCAACTTATAATTTGTTGCAGCCATAAAGCCAAAAAAGTGAAATAGTCGAGAATGGAGTGAACCTTGAGCACAAAAGTGCATCAAACCCCGATTATGTACCTGCTGAATACGGCTTTCAATGTGTCCTCGAGAGGGAGCAGCATAGACCAAGTAAGTTGTATAATACTTCCGTCCAAATTCAATATAAATGATCTAACATAGATATAACTTTAGTCATCAACCCAAAAGGCTCAAATGAAGAAGAGAAATGTACTCAACGATGAGATAGAATATGTCTCAAATTAGAGATTCTATTTGCTTATTGGTGGGGATCCAAGAATAAAACCAAACCGTTATTTTGAAAAAAATCGAACCACCAAATTAGCACAAAACTATAAACCGAACCAAATAAACCGTTAGAGTTGGTTTATTCGTTCGTTTTTTAAACCAATTATAGATGATTAAAAAAAAAGAATTTTAATGTTAACAAACAAATAATAGAAATTTTATTAACTAAAGTTACTTAAACCGCGATACATTTGATACAAATACAAGTAATGCAATGTAAAAATAGTTTGATACAATTTTTATGAATGTAAATATGTAATGCACAAATAAAAAATTATAAACAATTAACAAGAAAAAAAAAAATAAAGACAAAGTGTACAACATAATTCAATCAGATACAAATCAAATGGCCACTTTTACAAGTTGTTCATGAAAAGTAATATCTTCAATCTTTATCTCCGTCTTCCTCACAATTTGACTTCAAGATTCATATTTCTATGTGTGATAGATCTGAAAAGAACAATTTTAAGCAATTAGTTCATCGAAAATGAGCCATGAACTGATAAGAACAAGACAAGTGCTGTAAAATAAAGTCGGACTCACTTTGGTGTTGTCCAAAGGTTGTAAACAAGAAAAGCGCTCAAACCCAGATAGAAAAAGAACACCTGTAGAAATACAAGAAATTAACTACCAACAACCACAAAATTTAAATAAAACTATACAGATCAATCACAAACACCCAACCTTCATCTATATACATCTTATTAGTACAACCCACTTTTTCTATACGTCTTATTATTGCACTTTTTGCCACTTGTAGTACAGACAAAAACACCAAAATCAATTTTTCTGCCAACTTAAATTCAAGATAGTCCTTATAGTTGACAATGTATAATGCTTATAAACACCAAAAATAAAACTTGTCTATTGAGGAAGCACACCATCTACACTGGATGGGCAAGTAGGATTCATTAAACCCGATTTCATGATCCTATAAAGGAAGTTAGATCTTGAAGGCACTTTAGTTCTTCCTATATGGTAAAATCAATCCGCTATACTCCCATGGTTTTCTATCACCAATCACCATTATGATTTTCAAAACAAAGTTGAATGAATAGTCAATGATGATCATCAATGAATGAAAGGAAATGCACATGTGAAAGAAGAAAAATTAAATCTTAAATGTAACCTCTTTCATTCCTCCTAAATGAAAAAAATCAAATCCTTAGTTCCTCATATATTGTTTCTAATTTCTATCGCCATTATGATTTTCAAACACCAAAAGTGCAAAATAAAAATACTTTCATGATCATACAAATAGCTACTTCCAAAGAATTGAAAGATCGTTTGCATCGCATTCAAGGTATCAATTAAGTTATAGTAAAAAAATAGTGTTGACAATGTATAATGCTTACTGTAAGCATATGTTGCCACATGCTGTAGACCTGTAGTCATGAATTCCAAGACCGACCAAAATATGTTACATATAGAAGCGTGAAAACACCAAGTTATAAAGATTCTTGCATATATGAAAATAGATCAAAGTTAGATTAGATACTTCAAAGACTGAGCCTCCATGTAAAATTGAGAGTTTCAAATTCCATTATTACAATGAATCACCTGTATCCCCATTAGCTCATGAGCTATGATGGAGACTCCCATTTAGCACGAAAATTGCGAAGTTCCATCGTCTCATCATATCAACCAAAACAGGTCAATATTGCCGCAAATGACAAGCAATTCATGGCATGACAACTTGAAATCGATGCTTACTTCCTTTTATATTTGCGCATGAGGTTCTATTCTTTCTTCTAAGGAGATACTCTGATGTTATCAATAAGTCCTATTGGAAGGACATGGTCATATCAACCAAGAACAAAAGAATTAAAGAAATGGTTATTTGATGAAGATTTGATTGAACAAATTAAGAAAGAGTTCATGGTCAATGTTGGGACCATCACGTTGAGAAGTCAATGTCAGGAGCAAAAAACCTCATGGAGATAATGAAATATTTAGTGTCATCCAAGCAATAAAAACTACAACAAGTCAGCAAGCCAACATTAAAAAGGAGAAAAGGATGCCATCAACTTGATCGAAAAGGATTACAATATGAAATATTTACATCCAACATCCGTCCAAAAGTCTACAAGAATAAATAATATATACTTACGATTTGTAATTTGGATTTTTCAAGCTCATAAAATATCTTTTATTATCAAGATTCAAGTGTAATATCAAAAATATGATCACCATATATACATCGCATCAATTTTGAATCACAAAATTCTAAGCTTTAAGACTTAAGAGGCAATAACACCAAAAAAAGTCACCCATGTATATATCATCATTTCATCATATCATCGTTCTAAACCCTAAAAAAGCTATTTATTGAAAACCTTAAGATAAAACTAACGTACCAAATCAAAATTACAATCCAAATTCCAACAAAGAATATATAAGAAATTTAAGCAAAAAAAATAGAAACATAAGATAAACCGAAAGGAAGACTATTACCAATGAAAATTTGAAATCTAAAAGTCTAAGACTATATCCCATATCGAATCAAGATTAATCCTCATCATAACCAAGAAGTTTCATGTTTACTAATTTTGCTAAATTGAAACAAATAAATCATTAATTATTCATTTATTCTAAATTTCTAATTACGATTAAAAAAATAAATCATTGTAAATTTCAAAGATAAACAATACCTTCATCAAACTTGTAACGCCATTAATATTTTCTTCCACATTTCTGGATTTACCCATTTTGCCGATCCAATCCGTACATATTAAAGCTTGTGCAATCTTTGGGGATAATGAACTTCTAAATGCATCAAGAATAATACCACATCAAAACCGATTTGAACAAATAAATTTAACAAATAAAACATCACGAGCCATGTGTAAAGGAAATCTTTGCATTAACCTTTCACCAATTTAAAATATTAAACTAATCATATCACTTGACTACCAAATACTTATCTGGATCCGATTTATTATCTACATCATCCTTCCCAAATGGATCTTTTGAATTTCTCTATCAAATATCTTGTCCTAAGATTGTTGTAAAACACTAACCTTCGTAAAAAAATTTTGTTTCAAGGAGATCACTTCCTATTTGATTTTCACCAAGAACTTTTATTTCAGAATCATAAACATATCATGCATATTTACCTAATAAGCTAAGAAATAATTATCGACCCTTCATACATATCCATAACAAACTCTACATAACAAGCTCAAGTGATCTAAAACAACAAACAAAGATATATATTCAAATTCATTTTTTCTACTACATTAGCAAGAAATTTCAATCATTTTTAAGCCATACTTTCACATTTGGATCACCATCCATTTGCCAACTTTGAAGTAGACAAAAAACTTCTACAATTTAATGAAAAAAAGTATTTGATGTCACATACAAAGAACCAAAAATTCTTAAAGTGAGTTCATAAAATTTTTCCAAGAAAAGGAGCAATCTTCTAACTTTATTCCAATCATCATCACTTAAAACACCATTTACAATATGACTTTCATCATCATCCTTCTAGTTCGATTTAAATTGAGATCTCTCATACCTTCAAAAGTCTTCCAACTTAATCCGTGACTTAACATTAAAATGTAATTCCATCTCAGGAATACGTAAGATAATACGCTTTTAGTTTTATTTTTTCAATTTCAATGCATTCTTTAAATTTTTGTAACCTCATGCGAAATATATCTTAATCGCTTCAACATAGCATGATTGATATCTCTTTCGGCCATTCGCAATTAAGTTAACAATGTGATGATCTCATACATGTAGAGACCATTTAGAATTACCTCCCTTTTGCCAAAATTTTTTTGTATGCATGACGCCATTATTAACGCTATTATCAACATACAAAAATTGCTTCAATCCAATCTACAAGACACTTCTCAACTTGTTGACCCAATTCTCCCTACTATATAGATTGACAAAAAATTTATAACTTTTATGTTTTCAATCATCATCAATAAAATGCGCGATACACATATTAATTGTGATTGACGCCCAAAGAGTATAAGACAAACTCGTGGCGACTTTGAATAAATTTTTTAAAATCGCTTTCATCGACATAAAATTTAAAAGAATCACGCATTAACGCCCACCGTGAAGATTTGAAACATCGACAACACCGCATTTAAATGTTAAACCCCAACCTTCTACATGAAAGGTAATTCATCCGCATAACATCATCAAAAGTTTTCCTTACATTTTTTCAAATCTCCACGCCTTAAGACTATAGAATGCTTCACCTTTACCACTAAATTGAAAAAAGTTTGATTTGGTTCATTTTAATAGGATTCTTCCGACACAAAGAAAGAGTCTTTAAGTTCCATTAATCTGGATCGGGATATGATTTCACAATAATTACACTTACATTTTTTTCCTCATTAAGATACCTCACAAAGTGATCCCAAACTCGATCCAGTCAGAGCTTTTTTTTTTTTTGAAATTGGTGGTTTCTCATCACTTTTATGTGTTCATAGAAAGATAAATATTTTATGGTTCATAGAAAGATAAATATTTTATGTGTTCAAGAACTAAATGAGGTAGAGAGATATAGTTTTAAACTGATTTAGAAAATGAACTAAAATAGAAAAGGTGATTATAGATAAAGTTCGATAATGTTATAAAGATTAATAGATGGAGATAGAATTATAAATTTTAAAGATTATTGTTGATCTTAAGATTATCATTATAAGTGCTATCTCAAGTAGGAGGAGGTAAGCTGAAAAATTTGGAATGAATTAGAGGATTAATACAAAAGATACCTCAAGAAAAATATTTATCGGGGAGATTTAAATGGACATGTTGGTAGAGTGGTAAGATTTTAAAGATTCATAATCATGATGGAAATATATAGACATATGGATTCTATTTTACGATTTTGAATGCTAATACTTTATTTAAGAAGAGATTTAACATATTATTACTTATAAAATGGATCTAAGAAAAACACGATTGATTATTTTTGATAAGAAAAATAGATCGCTAGATCAGATTGTCCATTCCAAGTGAAATTTTAAGTCCAACATCTATTATTTTAGATTTTAAGATGAAAGGCCAGAAGAGAAAAAATAAACTTAATTATCATCCAGATGGGACATTAAAAGAACACAAATAAAAATATTTTAAGTGCCAATTTAAAGATTGGATGTTCATGAAGCTAACGCATGGAAAAGATCGCTTATTAAACAATCACAAAGAGCCGCATGAATCAAAAGGAAAAGATCTTTAATAAATAATAGGTGGAAATGAGGTAAAGAGATAAGATAAGAAGATTGTTATAAAACTTGGTTTAGATGTAAAACCGGAGACCGGGAAAGATATAAAATGGCTAGAGATTCTAAGAAAAGAATATATGACGAAAAAAATTTACTTTAGCGATTTATACAATAAATTATACCAAAGTGAAAGATGTATGTATAAGTTACAACCAAAGAGATAGAGAAGAAAGACATAAAGTGAGTGAGTATAGGATGAAAATAATAAAGGCTTAAAAGATATTGAAAATAAAATGAGAGATTTTTTAATAAACTTTTCAATGAATGATTTGAAAGACGATTGATTTTAAAGAACCTTATAATTCTAAACAAAAATAGAGAATTTCATTTTTATCGTCGTATTAGTAACTGGTTAATAAACTTTAAAGAAAATGAAATGTGGAAAAGCAAGAGGACCGGATAATATTCCAATGAAGTGTGGAAATGTTTAGAGATCAGGAATTTCTCTTACAAATCTTTTAATGTTATTTTAAAGACTAAAAGATCGATGAGAGAAAGAGTTTGCCCTATATTTAAGAAGGTGATGCACAAGATGCAAATTATGAGAATTAAGTTAATGTGCCATACATTAAAATTATGGGAGAGAGTAAAGCATGTTACGATGTGAAGTTTCTCACAAGCTTTGGTTTCATGCCGTGTAGATCTACTATGGATGCTATACATTTGTTAAGAGGTTTGATGGAGAAGCATGAGAAAATAAAAGGATCTACATATGATATTTATTGATTTAGAAGTTTTATGATAAAGTCTCAAGAGATGTTCGGAGAGTTCTGAACGTAGAAGTTAATATTGGTTATATTCAAGTCATTAAGGATATGTATACTAGCCACTTGTGTCCAAACACAAGGAGGACAAATTATTTTCCTATTTCACTTGGATTACATCAAGGATCAACATTAAGCCCTTATCTTTTACTTTAGTTATGGATGTTCTTACGAGGCATTTACAAGAAGATGTACGGTGTATGCTTTCGATGACATTCTTCTTGTTGATAAGACTAGAGAGGAGTCCAAAAACTTGAATTATGGAGGTCAACTTTAGTCTAAAGGTTTTCAGCATCTAAAGCGAATATATGGAGTGTAATTTTAGTTGTAGAAGTTTTAGTGATAAGATTGACTTTAGTGATCAAGTCATTAATAAGAATGAGCATTCGTGATATTTACTCTATTGTTCAAAATGATGGTGAAATAGATGGAGATATTATTAGTAGAATTCAAGTTGGAAAGTGGAGGAACATCCGCCTATTATGTGATAGAAAAGTTCCACTTAAACTTGGGAAAATTTTATAAGATGGTGGTAAGACCCAATGACTTATGGTAATGTCACAATAAAAGAGAAACATAAGACTAAGTTAAGTTAAGTAGATGAGGATCGTGGATGAGTGGCTTTACCCTGAGATAGAATGCAAAGTGAGTATGTTAAAAAAGTTGGAGTAGCTCAGGTAAGATAAGATTAGGAGAGTTTAGATGGTTTGGCCACATAAAGTCGTCAGATGACAGAGAGTAGATGCATTAGATTTTCCTTATGTTAAGAAAGGAGAGTAACTAAAAGACTTGGTTAAGATGTATAAAAATGATCAGATATTGAATTAAATGAGAATTTGACACATAAAGATAATAATAAGAAGATTCATGTACCACCCCACCTAGGGGATTAAGCTTGTTGTTGTTGTTGTTGGTGGTGGTGGTTTCTCATCACTGACACTAGCATCTCCTGTAAGTTGAACTGCTTGCCATACTTGATAACCACTGTTTGAACTATCTCCAACGCACATGTTTACTTCTAGAATAAAAAAATTAAATAAATTAAAAAAGAATGAAAAAAATCATGCTTTAATAAATTACATCAACAAAACTTACTTCAATTAACGCCGATGCTACAATATTAAGAAGAAAAAAAGACATTTAATAATTGAAACAATGTTAATTCATGTGAATCATGTTAACAAATCAGAATAATCGCTCTATCATCCATCAAGAATGATCCCAAATATTATAATATAATGTCACATTTCTCAACATTACGCTCAATATTATTTTATTAAAGCCATCCCAATAAATCAAATTGTATTACTTGCATAGCATTTAAAAACACTAAGATAAAAAAAAAATCATAAGGCTTTACATTATTTTTCCAAGACATGCATCTACTAATCTACATACTACATGTCATACTGAAGATAAAACCAAATTATCCTCGAGTTGAGCAGAGATACCGATAAGTTCAAATCATATGTTATACTATAATCCGACAAGAATGAGCCAATGATGCAAAGACTAAAGAGCATGTAATTCTATGTTAAGACTTAGAAGCAAGATGTCATATTCGTATTCAAAAAGCAACCTCAACAGACAAATACAAACTTCATAGGCACTAGCTATTTTTTTTCTTTATCAATAAGAAAAAAAAAAGAAATTCAGAAACTTCTTTCAAAAGAGCTCTTCCAGACTTCCAGTAACCAACATGATAGATAGCATAAAACCCTAAACCATCAACAACCAATAAAGTCCACGACGACGACACAATCACAATTCACACAGCCACAATAAACCAAACCAATAAACCAAACCGATCGATCAAGCCACCCAGTCAATCAAACATTCAAACCATCAACAAAATTTCAACAAAGGAAGAAGAGAGAGAGAGAGAGAGAGAGAGAGAGAGAGAGAGAGGAGTTGAGATAATGTGATTTAGTTCTTACCTTGTACCTCTCAAAGAATCAAAAGACTTAAATTCGAAATCAGATGTGAAGAGTGAACGTGAAGAGTGAAGACATAAGTCACAAAACCTGTAGGCTGTAGATGTAGGCTATCGGCTATCCGACATCCGCTAGGGCAAAAAAATAAAAAGGAAGGAGAAGTCGGCGTCACAACTAGGAAAGTGACGAAAGCCCAAAAGATCAGAGATTCGGAATCGCCGGAAGACCCAAAACCAGCCTGGAATGCCGCCGAATGCCTTATACCCTAGTTGAGACTCGAGACTCTCCATCCTCGAAGAAGTGTATGGCATCGGGGCATCGGCCATCGAAGAGTCGAGGAATGAAAGGCAACACCAACTCCGGCGTCTCTAAGTAAATCAACTATTCGACTTGCTACTCAACTCATCCGCGACTCCGACTGGACGAGGCGAAATAGGCTCGAAGTTGAAGTCGAAGGCCCGTCCTATAACCGAAATAATCGGTTTAACCGTAAAACCGAAATTTAGTAACTTAAAACCGAACCAAAAACCATAAAACCGCATTAACCCATAATTTCAACCAAAAACCAAATAATGAATATAAAAACCGAACCAAACCGACCAATTAACATCGGTTCAGTTCGGTTTTTCGGTTTGAACCGTCTAATGCACACCCCTATCTGAAACCTCAGTGCAAATATGCATCCAATCTTTCACCATGAATGCACTGAATTTGCTTTTATACTATGCCACATTGGAACTTAACTGAGGGAGGCTTATTATATATAAAAGGAGTGCGTTGAAGGAGAAAACTGTGAACTATCATTGCATCTTTTTTATATAGGATTAAAATAGTGTTAAAAATGCATTGACTGTAGTGAGTTTACGAAGTGCTTTTGGTTTTTTTTGTATCTGTCTTAGTTCCACAAAAGCTGAAGCTATAGTTGATGAATCAAAATTTAACGTGATCAAGGAGCTACGCCTTTGTCCTATAGTTCTATCGTTTTTGTTATTATTCTTTTTTTGTTGATATCAGTTAATAGCCCGAAATAATTCCTCTTAGATCATTAACCCATTTTTTCCTAATGTTAATTTGATTTTAGAGAAGACGAAAGGAGTTTCATTTCAGATTGACAAAAGCAAGGCACTTCCTGATCATAAACATATATCGAATTCTTACCATGAAGTCATTGACGACTGCTTTGATTATAACCCTGAACAAGAGCATCCTAATGGAGGTAAATTATTCGTCCATTGACTTGCTCTGCTTTTATTGTGAATTCTCATGTTGGTTGTAATTCAACTCAAAGTTCATTATAGCCATGAAGCTAAAAGAAGAAAGGATAATTGTCACGACAGAGCAAAGAGTGGATCTTGTGTGCAAATATGCATCAAACCCCTATCATGAATGTACTGAATACTGCTTCCAAAATCTCTCTAATGAGGATCAGCGTAGGAAAGGTAAACCATGATGATATATTATTATAAATTCATTCCATGATCTAACCAATGCAAATATGCATCAAACAGAGCAAAGAGTGGATCTTGTGTGCAAATATGCATCAAACCCCTATCATGAATGTACTGAATACTGCTTCCAAAATCTCTCTAATGAGGATCAGCGTAGGAAAGGTAAACCATGATGATATATTATTATAAATTCATTCCATGATCTAACCAATGCATTTATCAGTTCTCACGAAGTCATTGGAAAAGGAAGAAGCAGTTGTTCCCTTAGACAGAGTGAATCCTCAGTGCAAACACGCATCAAATCCGTATCATGTATGTCCTGAATACTGCTTCCCAACTGTCCCTGAGAAGGACCGCCAGGGCAATGTAAGTCATGTGTTACTTTTATTTAAATTCAATGACAATAAACTAATCAACGCATTAATACTTCAGCAACGAGGCTAAAAGTATCTAAGGAAGGAGAGAAGGTCCTCAGTACTAAACATGCATCCAACCCTAATAATGAATATACTGAATCTTGCTTCCAAATTGTGACGGACAGAAACATAGCTAAGGGAGGTGAGATAAACTGCTTTATGTTTATGGGTTCCAGTTCCATAAAAGCTGAAATTACAGTCATTGAAGCTAATTGTATACGAACTAAGAGCTAAGCATGAGTCCTATAACGCTTTTGGCATCTAATTTTTCTTTTTACTGATGTCTATTAAGTTCGCAGATTATAAATGTTATATCATAGATTCTTCTTTTTCTTATTGTTAATTTAATTACAGAGAAGCCCAAGGGAGCTCCTAAAAGACTAATAAAGGTAGTTTGCATCTTAACCGTAATGCAACTAGTCATAACAAAGTTACAGAATATTTGTTTGAGGATGCTCCTAAAAAGGAACATCTGAAGGAAGGTAATTCATTTTGTCATATTGACTTTCTCTAGTTTTATATTAAATGCACTTCTTAGTTGTAACTTGTAAATTCAATTTATTATTATTGAAGACATAAAATCAAAGAAAGAAAATGAAATAGATCACACCACACAGCTTGAATTGAGCTCTTTGTGCAAAAAATGCATCAAAGGCAGATCATGTATGTGATGAATACTGCTTCCAAAGTGTCCCTGAGAGGGAACAGTATGGGCAAGGTAAGTCGAATCCTACATTCATTCAAATTCAGTAACAATGATCTAATTGATACATTACTTCAGTCATCAAATTAGAAAGTTCAAAGGAAGGAGAGAAGGTGATGAACAACAACATAGAGAGCACAGGTATGAACTAACACTGCAAATATGCTTCAACTCTCATCATGAATGTGCTAAATTCTACTTCCAAAATGTTATGCCACCTTTCTTTTTTATTCTCTTTTGTCATCTCTCTTAAGTTATTAGAAGCAATTTTTCTCTCTTAGAAATGTGGTTTTCTTTTCCCTGTTGCTAATTAAATCATAGATAATACCATAGGAAAAGCAGTGCACTTATATCCATAATCGTGCTTCCAGTCATTACCGTAAAGCTATTGAATATTGCTTTGAGGATACCCTGAAAAGGAACATCCTTGGGGAGATTAATAATTTTCAAGAAAAGGATGATCCTTAGAGATAATTAATTTGGCAGATTGACTTGCTTTATTACTAATTTAAATTTTCATCTTAGTTGTAATTCAATAATTTTTATTTTGGTTATAATTCAATTTCAAAATTTTGTTGCAGCTGCAAAGCCGAAAGAAGAAAGTGAAATAATTGTTACTGTAGAACAAGTAGTGAATCTCGAGTACAAAAATGCATCCAACCCTCCGATGCACGTCCTGAATATTGTTCTGAAAGTGTCCCCGAGAGGGAACAGCACGAGCAAAGTAAGTCATATATTGTGTTTGTTCATATTCTTTATCAATAATCTAATCAATATATCACTTCAGTCATCAGGTTAAAAGTATGAAGGAAGGGGACAAGTTTCTAAACAATGGACACAATACAGGTTTTGACCCTTGCTGCAAACTTGCATCAAATCCTCACCATGAATGTACTGAATTCTGCTTCAAGAATACCCCAGATAGGAACTTAGCTGAGGAAGGTAAGATACACTATGTTGTGTTTCAGTGTTAAAGATTCACAAATGCTGAAATTATCATTGATAAAGCTAATTATTTGTAAACAAGGAACTATGTCCTGTACTCTTTCTTTCTGTTATCCTCTTTATATTGATCTGTTAAATTAGGCTTTTTTGATATCCGTTAATGCAGTAAGCACAAACTATATCTGTTATATTATTGATTTATCTTCTTTCCTATTGTTAATATATTGTTGAAAATTTTTAAGGAGTTTCTGTGGAAATTTATAAATATGTGCGTAGTAGTCCTAAATATTGATGTAGGTTAAGTCTGGGTATTACTCTGAAGATATCTCTGAAAAGGGACATCCTTAGGGAGATTAATCATTTTTCACATTGACTTTGCTCTATTTTTGTCGGAAATTCTCTTGTTAGCTGTGATTCAACTTATAATTTGTTGCAGCCATAAAGCCAAAAGACAAAAGTAAAATAGTTGTCGCCGAGAAGGGAGTGAACCTTGAGCACAAAAGTGCATTAAACCCCGATTATGTACCTGCTGAATACGGCTTTCAATGTGTCCTCGAGAGGGAGCAGCATAGACCAAGTAAGTTTTATAATGTTTTCTTCCAAATTCAATATCAATGATCTAACATAGATATAACTTTAGTCATCAACCCAAAAGGCTCAAATGAAGAAGAGAAATCTGTTGACCTACACATTCATATCAAAATGTAATAACGTGAAATCGACGGAGACAACAACTATATATGGAGTCATATTCATCTGAATTATCGTAGGAATTAATTGAATGAATGAACTAAGAAAAGTCACAGGTCAACATTGCAAAGATTAAGCCAAGTTCACTTCGATGACCATCGACGTTTCCTAAATAGATCGCCATAAATAAATTTCTCAAGGCATATTCAGAAAATTGAAAATATCTAAAATGGAGGTTCGCATTGCATAAGTCAATGCATAAAGGCTAAACGCATAATCATATACGCATGTGAGGGTGCAACGTAAAATCTAAAATGCGCCGATGACAATGTATATATATATATATATATATATATATATATATATATAAACTGATTACTTAATTACCATATATATTATAATAAGGGATGAAGTTATATCACAATTATGTTTATCATAATGAATTTAAAATGAACGTAATTAATATATATATGATGAGGAAATTTTCTCAGGATATTTATCACAAATATTTTTATCAATATTGAATACTTAAACTTTGCTCTAAGAGAATAAGAAATAAGGAAATTTTCTCAGGATGATCATAGCATTACTCTGTTGAGGTCCCACAGTGAACTCGACATCAAGGCAATGTCCATTAACCATGGTCTTCATAAGAAGCTGAGGTTGCTACAAGTTTTGTGCAATACATGCAACAATTAACGGGATTCAACTAACACTGATTCCAAAGTTATTATTAGGTTTATTTTTTAATTATTAGTTTTTTATTAGTTATTTATTTTATTAGTAATATATATTATAATAAGAGATGAAGTTATATCACAAATATATTTATCATAATGAACTTAAAATGAACGTAATATATATATTTATATATATATATATATATTAATCCCTCTGCACATTTAATCTAAATAAATTTTACTTTAAGTTATATAAATGTCATTCATTATTAAGTAAAACAAAATTTAAATTAAAGCTTCATGTCATCTAAACGAAACTCCCTTTCCTCGACACGTCAAAGCCTTCGTACACACCTCACGTTGTCCCATCCATCTCTCATTAAAAAAAAAAAAAAGAAAGAAAAAAAATCTTATGCTACTTTAGTAACGGACTGGTGTAACGAAGTCGAACATGAACGCCGAGGCTCGCTCGGTTTATATTTCGTTTGTTACTGTCGATTTAAGCTTGTTATGAGAATGTTCGTGTGGTTCGATTTAAGCTTATGAGAATGTTCGCCGTTATTGTTCATTTAAGCTCGAATGTGTTCGGTCGAAGTTATTTGTTTAATCTCGATTTCATTGAAGAAGTCAATTTATCAAATTAAGTACTAAAATTAACCTTTTTTAAAATTTTGAATTATTATAACACAAAATTTTAGATACAAATAAAAAAAATACAAAACAATATACAAATTTTATTAATATTTAATAATTTTGAAATTTATAATATACATTCCACATAAAATTTTTCTAATGAAAGACATGCAAATACAAAGATACAAAAGTATATAAAATGTTTTATTAAACTAGAGAAAGAAATATAAAGTCCTTATGGGGGATAAGGCTCAAAGATTTAATGCTTTAGAGCTACAAGAAAATTAAAGAGTTTAATCCCCATCTAAGTACAAAAAAATAGAAAATAAAAAAAGCTAAAGAAAGGTAAAAACTGAAAAAAATAACAGCCGATGAAGAGAGCTTGAAAAAGATCAGTAGAATTTAGGATCCAACACCTTGAAACTTGAAAGGAGCAGAGAAAATGATCTACAAAAAAACACTTGAGAAGATAGTTAATGAAAAAAAAAAAATATGAGTATGATCTACAAGAGAAGACATAGATGGCTCAGGCGCAGAGTAAAAAAAATATTCATTTTTAATTATCAACATAAGGGGCAACAAATTAGTTAGCATCCAACTTCCAAGTGTAATCACAAAAAAGATGCTACGCCAAAAGAAAAGAATTTTATGATCATCATAGTCCATCCAATTAGCCATAAATAACAAAAGCAATAATATAGAGGTAACTTACCTCGCGATGATGTTGCTTTGTTGCTTATGGTTTAGGGTAGGGCTGTCACAGACGATAAGGATCTTGTGAAAATGGCTCCATGGGTATCCAAAAAAGCACAATACAAGGTTACGTGATACACTTAAGTCCCGAACAGTGAACAACCAATGAGCCAATCAATCTCATGATTCTCAGAATGATAAACAACAAAAGCAAGTAAGCAACCTTCAAAGTTCAAAGTTCAAAGTAACTTAGGCTTTGCAAATAAAGCAACAAATAAGTGTTGACCTCCACAAATCAAACGATGCATAAAGTTAATACCAATTAAGGAAGTAACATCGTATGAATAGGGTTTAAAACCCCTAATCGATCAAATTAAGCAATTCGCCGATTTGAAAATTGACTTTGTAATGCGTCAAAAAATATTAAAATTAATTAAATAAAAAATATTAAATCAATTAACAATCGATTAAATAATTAAAATCAATTTTTAATAAAATTACGCGCATATCAAAGTCGGGAAGCCCCGACGACGTCCGAACAACCTCCGCTATAAATTGATCGGCGCATCGTGGCCAAACGTCGAAACCTATCAAACGACGTCGATTCGACAAAGTGGCGAACGCCGATCGAGCGCGACATCGCAATTTAAACCTAATTTCACTTCAACGCCGCCGACGCGTTTAAACGACTCGATCGCGAAAATCGATGCCGTTCGACAAAAAAACAAAATCAACACTATATTGCTATTATTATTAGGATTGAGGCTTTATCTTAATTATTAATTATTAAGCAATTCCTCATCCTTATCTTAATCTACGCTACATATCAATCAGCACCGAATGCATCCAATCAAACCTTTTTTTAATTATTGGTTGCCGCTGCCAATCGAGAATTCAATCAATCCTAAAGGCGAAATGAGGGCTTTCGATTCACTTTCGCCGACTCTCACGCAAACGACGCCTCGTTTTGTTTTCTTCCTTTTCCCTTGGTTCTCTCGCGATTCCCCTTTTCTCCTCACTCCTCAAGCCTCACGAGTCTCCCTTCCTCGTTTCCTGTTCTCGGCCAAAGCTCTTCCACGCGGTTCTTCCTTTCTTCCGTCTGTTCGACCCGGTTACTCTTCCTAAGCAAACCGAAATCCCTCTTCTCCTTTCCTCTTTGCATTCGAGACTTCCAGGTCGTCTCTTTCTAACCCTAAATTTATTTTCACACATTTAAGTGCTTTTGGAGATTAGGGTTTTGTTAAATATGCTATATCTTATGCTTGAGATTATAAGAGTTTCCTTTGGAGCTTTGGGATGATGTATGATCCAAATCTCATTTTACTTTCTATTATCTATGGATTTTATGGTTATTATCTTGCTGAAAATGCTTTGGGATGATGTATGGACAAAATCTCGTTTTATTTTCTATTATCTATGGATTTTATGGTTTTTATTTTGCTGGAAATGCTTTGGGATGATGTATGGCCCAATTTCGTCTTGATTTTTTTTCTATTCTCTATGGATATTTATGCTTCTAGTATGCTGAAAATAATTTATGCATAAGTAAGAAAATGCCTCCATAGCTTCTTGTATGATAAAGTGGAATTCCTAAGCTAGATGCAAGTGTTCTTTACTCTTAATTTCAGTTCCTATCATTTGAGTGAAATAATACTTGCTGAAATTTCTTCTTACCTATGGAAAGTTGGTCTAAAAGTATGGAAGTATGTTTAAGGAAGTGCATGATACCAATCTCATGTTGTTTGCTTTTGTTTTATGGGTTTCATTCTTCTTATCTTGCCTAAATCAATTTCTATGGGTGAGATGATGCATGTCATGCCTCTTTTACATGCATGTTAAAATCTGAAAGTGAAAGAGGGATTTGAAGTGTTGTATGACATAAATCCTAGATCATATGGAAAGTTCTAAATCTCTTTCACATACATGTTGAAATCTGAAATTGAAAGAAGGGTTTAAAGTGTTGCATAGCATAAATCCTAGATTACATGTAAAGATCTAAGTCTGTTGCATATGCTAGCATGAAATCTGAAATTGAAAGGGAGTTTAAAATACTGCATGGTCTAAATTTAGATCATGTGCAAAATTCCTTATCTCCTTTATGTTTCACTTCGCTGTTTGGAGGGGTTGATGCTAAACCTTTTCATATTGTATAAAGCAAAGTCAAAAGTGTGGAAATATGATTTAAGATAATGTATGACTCAAATTGTAAGTTGCATACAAGTTTCTTTTACTTTCACACTCCAAATTTCTGTTTGAATGAAATGATATCCATTGAGCTTCTCTTACATGTTTAAAACAAAATTAGAAATGTAAGAATGAGGTTAAAAATGGTAGAACAGCAAATATGAATGATTATTCTATGATTTCAGATGAGTAGAAATGAAGGGAAGGGGCTTATGCATATTGGTGATGAATTTTGTTCTTAGTAAGTTTCTTTGACATACACTTGCTTTTAGAATCAAAAGTTCAAAGCTTGTGAATGAACATAGTACTTTGACTTTCTTGTAATTGTTGATTAACAATAAACCCTATTCTTATCTTTCTTTATCAAAAGAAATTTTTTTTTATCAAATCTAAAAATTCAGATTTATATATATATGTGTCTTTTAAAAAAAAAAGGAGGGAGGAAGGTAATTATTGTTGGGAGCTCCTTTACTCCATCAGATAGTTGCTATTATGAGAATCATAATGTGGGAGAAGATTAATTTTCGATTTGTTTTGGTTCAAGATTTGTTTTGGGCTTTTGTTCTAATGAAGTGCTTATTATATATCGATATCATGGATTCACCTTGTTTCAATGTAATGCTTAAAGAAATGTCATGTCTTGTTTAAGTACATAGTGCATATTTACATGCAACGCGAGCTTGAAATCTATTACTATAAATACTACTCATGTTTCTCCAATATAGGAAACTCATAAGATTTACTCATGTTTCCAACATGGTAGAAACTTATATTTTTTCCAACATGGTAAAAAATTTATAATACTCATGTTTCTCCAACATGATAGAGAAACTTGCTATAAGTATCTGCTCATATTTCTCCAACATGGGGAAATTATTGTTATATAAGTACTTGTTCATGTTTTTCCAACGTGACAGGAAAATGCTATGCTGTGCTAACCCATGCACGTCTTTCTTGGCGTGTTGAGCAAATAAATTCGCCAGCTTCCGACACCTACGCCTTTGGCGTGAGAAGGTCACCTCCCAAAGCAACCCCATATCAGGGTGATCTGATCCAAAATTATAAAGAGAAAAGGTAAGTAAGTATTTTAAAGTACTAGTTGAATTATGATATATATGTATGTGTTTATGTGTTGATTTAGTATCATGAACTATTCTATGACAATTATGATATGTTGATTAATGTTATGATGTTGAGTAATTATCTCAATCTCTACGATATACGACAAATCTTGATGTTGAGTAATGCTTTTAATCTCTATTTAAATTGATTATATGTCATTATCTCTTTAAACAAGTTTATGGACATCTATTTTATCTGTCATCTCAATAACCCTTACATACCTATGCATAATTGAACATAAAAAAAATATATTCTATTCACATGTTGCATAGTTGAACATAGAAAATGGATGCATCTTATGGGCATATACTTATGCATGGTGGAACTTAAAAAGAATATACCTTCTAAAAATGTTTACATGAAATGATGTTGGACATATCTAAGACATGAAATTAGAAGGGACTTACAAATTAAGATGATCCAAATTGGCTTTTTCTTTGCAAGTTGGGTAGATTCCCTTAGAGGATTTAGGCTTGTATTTACTATGAAAGAAAAGATGAGGAATGGAGAGGTAAAGTTTCATGAGAGGGGCTTCCCCTCTTATTTATAAGCCTCTTAACATAAGACCAAAACAAATAATAAAACAAAAAAAATAAGGGAGAGAAAACAAAAAAAAGGGGGTGGGACTTGTGTTATCCCATTAACTTCCCTTTCCTTTATATCTTTTATCATGAGCTTGCATGTGAAGGAGTTTGATTTTAATTAATCCACTTGTTTTCTAATGACATATGACATGCTTTTCTGTCTTTTGTCATTTGTCTTTTAAGGACATATACGCTTTATACATCTTTATCATTTCCTTAATGCCATATGACAAAAAAATATGGATTGAGGGAAAAATAAACTCTCTTTTCATATCTCCTTAATGAGATTTTAAGATTTGTGCCTTTGTCGTGAGTCAGAAGGAGTTAGATTTTAATTAATCCACTGTTTAATGACATACGACATGACATGTATTTTGTCTTTTGGAGATATGACATGCTCATACATTTTATCATTTCTTAATGCCATATATGACAAAAAATATGAATTTGAGGGGAAAATAAATTCTCTTTTTGTCATACCTCTTTAATGAAATTTGATGAATATTTGTGCCCTTTTGTCATGCAGATGCAAAGGAGGTCACGAAAAGGAGGTTCATTTTAATTGACATTTGTCTCCCAATGACATATATAATACATATTTCTTTTTCCATTTATTCTTTAATGACATGTGACACTTACTTATATCTTTGTCATTTCCTCTTCCCTCATTTAAAATTGATGCACTATAGAATTGATGCAATCCTTTATATGAAGGGATCCATCGATACTTGATCAATCTACACTAAATTTCACTTTGTTTCTGATTGGTTATAAGAGAGAGAGTATTGTTTGTTGATTGGTTATAAGAGAGTATTCCTAAATATTCATACCATACCCCCTAAATAAATGTCAATCTATATCTTTCATCAATGATATTTTACTTGATCAAATAGACTCCTAAAATACTCAATTTCAGCCCCTTTTATTTGCTGATTGGTTACATAAAAGAGGATATTTGGCCTAAATAGTGTTCATATCATACCCTTAAAATCCCGATTTGGTCTTCGGACCGGGTCCGGGTTAACAAAACCTAAAAATCTCATAACAAAACTCATGCTTGCATTTTGGCGCATACATAATGTCAAATTCAACTATTTCAACTTAGACATTTATATGTCTATGCAATATTTCACAGAATGATAATCAGTATATGAAGTATCTAGATCAAATATCTAAAAGACGTAATCCAAATGAAGATAAAGAAAAGAACAGATGTTATGCATCTCGTTTTGACGTCCCATTAACAAAACTCAAAATCAAAATTTGATATATAAGTTCAATATTACATCTTAAATGCCCAATTTTCAAAGAACATATATCCGTGTATATGTTGAAGTGATTACTAAGTCAAATTCAAAGAACACATGCTACATCTTCTCGGTTTGGTCTTGTGACCGTCCCGTTAACAAAACTCAAAAATATCAGATCAAGAACTAAACTTACGACACCTACATTTCAACTTGACATTTATATGATTCAAATTTTAAAAGAATGATACATGTGTGTTGAAATATTTAGATATTTAGAACATATGCAGTTAGATACAAAAGAAAGACATCTTCGGGTTGGTGAGGGTTAAAACTTAAAAATTTGATATTATAAGAATTTCAAACGATAATATCTCGGTAGTTTTAATTCTCATATAATTATAAGATATGAATCAATGAATACGTCCAAGCTAAAGTCAAACTCGATCCTCTATGCTTTAAACTAGAGGAAGTTTGAAGGATTATACTAGACAACGAATTTAGACTGATCAAAATGCAGTAGAGGTATTAATCGATATTATACGATCGGTGGCAATTACTATTAAAATTTCAATAAATGATTATATATTTAAATCTAAATCAATCATAAAATGATCAAAATTCAAATAAAATAACAAAAAAATATAAATAAAATGAAATTAATTATTTAAAGTAAAACTTAAAAAAAATCAATCCACCCTCTGATTGTTTGTCTGTGACAAATTAAGAAAACTTTCCACAAAAAAATCAATGTTAAATCAAATGCATAACTATCTTTACACTCAAATATTCCTAAGCGTAGGATGTGACGTGTCCTCCGATTGCACAGAATGACACTACATAAATGGCACGAAGCTCTCTAACCTGATAGCGATATGACACCACTAAATTTTACCGATCCCAGATGTTCAACGATTTGCTCTTTGAGTGTGATAATGTAGAATGTATTTGGGCAAAAACTCATGTAAATTTTGACTTATATTTCCCTTAGATAAACTCCACCCTGTGTCTACAAGCGATACCTCGTGAACCCATGTGTTGCGAAGGATCATTCTGGGTTGACTACCTCCTCAAAGACTGACACACACCATGATGGAACCATGCGATCTAGACGGCCATCATTTCCACACCAAAAGTTTTAAATTAAAATGATAAATTTCTAAATTCTAAACTCAACTCACGAATTATATACGTTATTTAACGATTCATCGACTATTTTAATCGAAAGTCGCTTCTCAAGATTGGGAGGTAATTAATATAGAGCCCATAGTGAAACCTAACCGTATATAAAAGTTCTCACCAAATGAGACGAAATCTCTAGTGTCTTATCTACTATTCATCTACCTTTTGAAATTTTCACCAACTAAAATAACTCTTTTCTTTTCCAAAAGAGGTGGAATATTCAATCCACACCAAGTAGTAGCCAACAATTCAAAAAAAATAACAACAATACAAGTATATCAGACACAACCATTATTCACCAAAATGTAGCATAATCCACTGGAAGCAAAGATGGTGCAAAAAAAGCACTTAATAAGTCTAATTAACCAATCCAGAAAAAATAGTTCTAATCAAAGCAAAGAGGCTGCAAAAAAAAGAAACCATTTTAGGTCCACCGAGAAGTGAGAACAAAACCAACCAAATTACCAAAGTTAAACTCAAAACTCAAAGAATCAACAAAAGTAACCATCAATGGTCGGATAGATATGAAACCAAACATAATAATAAAATAAAAATCCTCTGCCATATCATATCAATAATACAACAAGACCATTCACCAAAAATGTAGAACAACCCATCGAAAAAAGCAGATAAGTTTAATTGATCAGGAAAATAGTTTAATCAAAAGAAAAAGATCAAAAAAAGAACCATTTTGTTAAGAGTGAAACGGTGAACAGAGTTACCAAAATACAAACGAAACTGAAGAATCAAAAAAAAAAAACAACCATTAATGGTTGGATAGAAATGAAACGAAACATAATAATAAGTTAAAGTCCTCTGATGTCATATAAAACTCAGATCTTCTGAGCTTACAATTCTGAAAATCTTATCTTTCAAATATTGCTCATTCTTATTACTGGACCAATGCTCGTTATCATTCATGTTATTTTTTTTTTTGCTATTTTCATTACGCTATTTCTTTATTTTAAATGCAGATTCAAGTTTACTTCTTATAATAGGTAACTTGTTGGTTGTTAGATGTGAAGTATTTCTATCTTTATTGACTTATTATTTGTTTTGGTTTTTTTATTGACTTTGGTTATTGATTCTTTTCTTTTTGATCTTGATTCTGTTTTCTGAACAATATTGTGATAACTCTTTACTTTGATTCATTGATAATTGACAAGTATTTTGCATTTGTTAGTGTTGTTATTTTTGGTGAACATGTTATTACATGTACTTTTATTGCCAAAACCTAAGTTACTTTGAACTTTGAAGAAACCCGGAAAACGAACAATGCAAATACGACATTGAAACTAAACACTAACGGAAGCGGTAAACAACATCACGCGGCCTCAGATTCACAAGAATCACAGAGGCTCCTACAGCGAGGAGTCATGCTCATAAAAAAATCACATAATCGCAATAAACCATATTGGTGAAAGGTCACAAGATCGTGAGGCTGACCTAAGCGGGTCTAGTTGAAAAGTAAAGGAAATCAGAGAAGAGTCGAGCATCGAGACTCAAAAAAAAACAGAATAGAGAGGGAGTCTGAAAGCGAGGATCGATTCACATATAAGACTCTCCACTTGCTTGATATACGCCAAGCATATGATGAAGAACGAGAGAAATCGAGAGGACTCGGGAGGAAGGGATTAGGCGTGGAGTGTACTTTGCCTCTGCTGTCTTTCGGCCAGAGACGAGGAGAAGTGGAGATTGGAGAACTCGTGAGAAGGCTGAGAGAGAAGAAGAAGAACTAGGCCTGAATGAGCTCAATCCATTGAAGCCGAAAAGACTTAAACAAATGAATTTGAATCGCCGGAGAAGTCGAATAAAAAAGCCTAAAATAAATATCGAAATAACAGATTCTGAGAATGAGTCCTCGGCCCATGCCTTATCGGGCGAACACGGCGAATAGTTCCCTTGTTCTTGTTCTCGTTTTCGAATATAAATACGTTTGTGTTATTTCGTTAGTTTAACAAAAGCAGTAGAAACTGTCATGAACAAGCAATTGTTTTGACCTATAATGAGACAGAGGGAAGGAGGGATATAAATTTTTTTGGGGATTTACATACATATCACTTATGTATTTATATATCTAACACCTAAAGTTAGATATTTATTTATCTAATACTTTCTATGCTTAAAAAGGTGCATGAATAAAATGGTATTTTTAGATGTGATATTGAAGATTAAGATGTTATATATTTATGTAAAAATTGAAATTTAGATGTTAGATATATAAATACATAAGAATTATGTGATATGTATGTAAATCCTCCATTTTTTTTTACACGGGAGGTCGTTCTCTCTGCCTTCTTTCGCTTCTCTTGCTGAAATCCAATGTCCTCCCTTTTGCCTCTCCAATTTCCGAACGGGAAGCCACCACTCACCTTAAAAGCTTCGGTGACTGCTGCTCGGACAACCCCTTCCACTTGCACACCATAAGTCGGTCAAGCTCCTCACCGTCGACACGTCACCCAGTGGGTGAGCTTAATCTGTGACTGATAGACACCTCTGTCGGAAAACTCCATAAGCTAACCGGCCAACCAACAAAACCCAACCGACAACCTCTCTCTCTTTCCCTTTCTCTCTCTCTCTCTCTCTCTCTCTCTCTCTCTTGCCGTGAGCTATAAAAAAGGAAAAAGAAAATCTTTTTTTTCTCTCCTCTCTATAGCCTACCCGAAGCTCTCCCTTCCTCTCTCTCTCTCTCTCTCTCTCTCTCTCTCTCTGTGAGAACAGAGTTCAAAATTTTTTTCTTTCTTCCTACAACAGAGTCTCTCTCTCTCTCACTCTCTCTCTCTCTCTCTCTACGTGTGAACAGAGAGTTCAAAAAAAAAATTTTCTTTCTTCCTACAGCAAAGTTTCTCTCTCTCTCTCTCTCTCTCACACTTTCACTCTCTCTCTCTCTCTCTCGTGTGAACAAAGAGTTAAAAAAAAAGAAAAAAATAAAAAATAAAAAATAAATATATATATTGGTTGCCACCTCGCTTGCAAATATATGAATGAAATGTATCTGGATATACGAAATATATTGCGTTTAATTTTATGCAGGTGTTCGAAGAGCCTATGCATGTCTTTTTAGACGGATATATTGGAGGACTTACGACCGCGGTGTTGCAAAACACCATGCATGTCTTTTTTAGGCGGGTGGGAACCTAGAAATCTTCATGGGAGATGTTGCTGAGTTTTTTTCGAACATCTGGACTTACAGAATAGTAATAAAACATACTTATAAGTGTTTAAAAAACTAATTAAATACAAAAGAAATTTCAATCAAGGCTAATAGTAAAAAAAAAAGAAGAAGAAAAGAATTCTATAAATTTAAATGAGGATTAAAGAAGACATACTTATAAGCAACACGGTAATCTCCAAAGCTACTTTAAGATTTTTGAAGAGATAAAATGGAAAGAATGAGAGATGGTGGAAAGGGAACCTCTTCACCCCTCTCATTTATAGAAGTAAAATTGAATCTTCTTCATTAAGTGATAATCATGTGAAGATAAAATAAATAGAGAGAAAAGTAAAATACTCATTTGTGTGAAATTACTAGATAATGTGGATGAAGATGATAAACTTGCATATATTTTGAAATGACAATATGTTGAATTCAAATTATTTACATTAAGATGCATGTGAACAAAAGGATCAGATTTTAAGGCCATCATACCCTCAAGTTTATTGCCTCAAAATACATGAAAGTAATTTAAAGAAATGAGTTATGCACATATTTCGAAATAGTGCAATGCATAAATTGTTATATCAATATGTGTATGAGTAATTGAAAATAACAAGTTAATTGAGCACACATCCCAAGAAGAAAATTAGCATCCAATACGTTAGGATATGTGCCAATATTTTTTTGAAATAATATGACACGTATTTCGAAGCAATCATTGACTTCTACTCATTGCTTCAACATGTGTGCATATAATGAGATGAATTCAAATGTAATGCTTTAAGAAGTGTGGAAGCATCCTCAAGTGATTTACGTTCTGCGAGGAGTGTCTTAAGCATAGCCTTAATTGCAGCATAAAATCTGTAAATTATATAAATTGCACAAAATTCAATGAAATTAAAAATAGATTTATATGGGCCATTTTATCTATATGGTGAAGTCCTAAGTCTCACTTAATCAATCCAATCCTTCTTGCAAAATAGGAGTTGACATGATTGATTCTAAATCAAATGCTCAATCACTAAGAAGAGAATTTGATTTAATCCCGATGATGACTGTGTTGAATGAAGATTTCAACAGAGGATATTCATCATCAAAATGTGCAAGTTCAAATTAATCAAAGTCAAGCATCAATACAAATGTAAAATCGGATAAATTACTAAGTTCTAAATTGTTAAATGCAATTCACTACTTATAACTTAAAATAACACTAAATCCAACTCACCTTCCAACTTATTTGCTGGGTAATTAAGAAAACTTTAGCTCACAAAGGAGCGATTTTAAGTCAAGCATAATTATATTCTCTCATCTCTACTGAGGATGTAGCGTTCCCATGGTGACTTGGGATGGGCTCCATAGATCTCATCATCCTTTGATCCAGCCAAATGACCTATTATATACGATCATCAATGTCAATGGTTATAATTGTGAATTATAGAGTGCACTTCATCAAAAAAAATCTTCATAAGGTGGACTAAGCTTCTAATGATTAAAAAAATTGGGAGAGAACCCATATGTTAAGGATCTTGTCTTTCACAAAATTAAGTGTAGACCTATGATGTAACCATATCACATTATCGTTTTCCCAACCATCTTTAAGTTAAATATAATGAATTTCATAAATTCTAAATTTCAAAACACCACATGCTACTACAGCGATCTAACGATTTAATGTGGTCTCTCACATTGGGATGGGTAATTAACTATATATGAAACCTAGAACCATCTAAAGTTCTCACAAAATAATGAAATCTCTGTCTTATCTACTATTTCATCGCCTTATGAAGTTTGCGACATTAATATACTCTTCATCGAGAGATTGGTGGCTTTTGAGACAAAATGTATCGATAGAGATAGAACATGTCTGGAACCTGTGCAAATATGCATCCAATCTTTCACCATGAATGCATTGAATTTGCTTTTATACTATGCCACATTGGAACTTAACTGAGGCTTATTATATATAAGGAGTTGAAGGAGAAAACTGTGAACTTTCATTGCATCTTTTTTTATATAGGATTAAAATGGGGTTAAAAACGCATTGACTGTAGTGAGTTTAAGAAGCGCTTTTGTTTCTTTTTTTTGTATGTGTCTTAGTTCCGCAAAAGCTGAAGCTATAGTTGATGAATCAAAATTTAACGTGATCAAGGAACTACGCCTGTGTCCTATAGTTCTATCATTTTTGTTATTATTCTTTTTTTGTTGATATCAGTTAATAGCCCGAAATAATTCCTCTTAGATCATTAACCCATTTTTTTCCTAATGTTAATTTGATTTTAGAGAAGACGGAAGGAGTTTCATTTAAGATTGACAAAAGCAAGGCACTTCCTGATCATAAACATATATCGAATTCTTACCATGAAGTCATTGACGACTGCTTTGATTATAACCCTGAACAAGAGCATCCTAATGGAGGTAAATTATTTGTCCATTGACTTGCTCTGCTTTTATTTTGAATTCTCATGTTGGTTGTAATTCAACTCAAAGTTCATTATAGCCATGAAGCTAAAAGAAGAAAGGATAATTGTCACGACAGAGCAAAGAGTGGATCTTGTGTGCAAATATGCATCAAACCCCTATCATGAATGTACTGAATACTGCTTCCAAAATCTCCCTAATGAGGATCAGCGTAGGAAAGGTAAACCATGATGATATATTATTATAAATTCATTCCATGATCTAACCAATGCATTTATCAGTTCTCACGAAGTCAATGGAAAAGGAAGAAGCAGTTGTTCCCTTAGACAGAGTGAATCCTCAGTGCAAACACGCATCAAATCCGTATCATGTATGTGCTGAATACTGCTTCCCAACTGTCCCTGAGAAGGACCGGCCAGGGCAATGTAAGTCATGTGTTGCTTTTATTTAAATTCAATGACAATAAACTAATCAACGCATTAATACTTCAGCAACGAGGCTAAAAGTCTCAAAGGAAGGAGAGAAGGTCCTCAGTACTAAACATGCATCCAACCCTAATAATGAATATGCTGAATCTTGCTTCCAAATTGTGACGGACAGAAACATAGCTAAGGGAGGTGAGATAAACTGCTTTATGTTTATGGGTTCCAGTTCCATAAAAGCTGAAATTACAGTCATTGAAGCTAAATTGTATACGAACTAAGAGCTAAGCATGAGTCCTATACCGCTTTTGGCCTCTAATTTTTCTTTTTACTGATGCCTATTAAGTTCGCAGATTATAAATGTTCTATCATCGATTCCTTTTTTTTTCTTATTGTTAATTTAATTACAGAGAAGCCCAAGGGAGCTCCTAAAAAGACTAATAAAGGTAGTTTGCATCTTAACCGTAATGCATCTAGTCATAACAAAGTTACTGAATGTTTCTTTGAGGATGCTCCTAAAAAGGAACATCTGAAGGAAGGTAATTCATTTTGTCATATTGAATTTCTCTAGTTTTATATTAAATGCTCTTCTTAGTTGTGACCTGTAAATTCAATTTATTATTATTGTAGACATGAAATCAAAGAAAGAAAATGAAATAGATCACACCACACAGCTTGAATTGAGCTCTTTGTGCAAAAATGCATCAAAGGCAGATCATGTATGTGATGAATACTGCTTCCAAAGTGTCCCTGAGAGGGAACAGTATGGGCAAGGTAAGTCGAATCCTACATTCATTCAAATTCAGTAACAATGATCTAATTGATACATTACTTCAGTCATCAAATTAGAAAGTTCAAAGGAAGGAGAGAAGGTGATGAGCAACAACATAGAGAGCACAGGTATGAACTAACACTGCAAATATACTTCAACTCTCATCATGAATGTGCTAAATTCTACTTCCAAAATGTTATGCCACCTTTCTTTTTTATTCTCTTTTATCATCTCTCTTAAGTTATTAGAAGCAATTTTTCTCTTAGAAATTTGGTTTTCTTTTTCCTGTTGCTAATTAAATTATAGATAATACCATAGAACTTACAAAGCAGTGCTGTTATATCCATAATCGTGCTTCCAGTCATTACCGTAAAGCTATTGAATATTGCTTTGAGGATACCCCTGAAAAGGAACATCCTTGGGGAGATTAATAATTTTCAAGAAAAGGATGATCCTTAGGGAGATAATTAATTTGGCAGATTGACTTGCTTTATTACTAATGTAAATTTTCATCTTAGTTGTAATTCAATAATTTTTATTTTGGTTATAATTCAATTTCAAAATTTGTTGCAGCTGCAAAAGAAAGAAGAAAGTGAAATAATTGTTACTGTAGAACAAGTAGTGAATCTCGAGTACAAAAATGCATCCAACCCCTCCGATGCACGTCCTGAATATTGTTCTGAAAGTGTCCCCGAGAGAACAGCACGAGCAAAGTAAGTCATATATTGTGTTTGTCCATATTCTTTATCAATAATCTAATGAATATATCACTTCAGTCATCAGGTTAAAAAGTATGAAGGAAGGGGACAAGTTTCTAAACAATAGACACAGTACAGGTTTTGACCCTTGCTGCAAACTTGCATCAAATCCTCACCATGATTGTACTGAATTCTGCTTCAAGAATACCCCAGATAGGAACTTAGTTGAGGAAGGTAAGATACACTATGTTGTGTTTCAGTGTTAAAGATTCACAAATGCTGAAATTATCATTGATAAAGCTAATTATTTGTAAACAAGGAACTATGTCCTGTACTCTTTCTTTCTGTTATCCTCTTTATGTTGATCTGTTAAATTAGGCTTTGTTGATATCCGTTAATGTAGTAAGCACAAACTATTTCTGTTATATTATTGATTTATCTTCTTTCCTATTGTTAATATATTGTAGAAAATTTTAAGGAGTTTCGTGGAAATTGATAAATATGTGCGTAGTAGTCCTAAATATTGATGTAGGTTAAGTCTGGGTATTACTCTGAAGATATCTCTGAAAAGGGACATCCTAAGGGAGATTAATCATTTTTTTCACATTGACTTGCTCTATTTTTTGTTGTAAATTCTCTTGGCAGCTGTGATTCAACTTATAATTTGTTGCAGCCATAAAGCCAAAAGACAAAAGTGAAATAGTTGTCACCGAGAATGTAGTGAACCTTGAGCACAAAAGTGCATCAAACCCCGATTATGTACCTGCTGCATACGGCTTTCAATGTCTCCTCGAGAGGGAGCAGCATAGACCAAGTAAGTTGTATAATACTTTCGTCCAAATTCAATATAAATGATCTAAAATAGATATAACTTTAGTCATCAACCCAAAAGGCTCAAATGAAGAAGAGAAATGTACTGAGCGATAGAACATGTCTGAAACCTCAGTGCAAATATGCATCCAATCTTTCACCATGAATGCACTGAATTTGCTTTTATACTATGCCACATTGGAACTTATCTGAGGGAGGCTTATTATATATAAAGGAGTGCATTGAAGGATAAAACTGTGAACTATCATTGCATCTTTTTTATATAGGATTAAAATGGTGCTAAAAATGCATTGACTGTAGTGAGTTTAAGAAGTGCTTTTGTTTTTTTCCATGTGTCTTAGTTTCACAAAAGCTGAAGCTATAGTTGATGAATCAAAATTTAACATGATGAAGGAGCTACGCATGTGTCCTGTAGTTCTATCATATTTGTTATTTTTTTTTTGTTGATATCTGTTAAAGTTAATAGCCCAAAATAATTCCTCTTAGATCATTAACCCATTTTTTTCCTAATGTTAATTTGATTTTAGAGAAGACAAAAGGAGTTTCATTTAAGATTGACAAAAGCAAGGCACTTCCTGACAATAAACATATATCAAAATCTTACCATGAAGTCAATGACGACTGCTTTGATTATAACCCTCTAATGGAGGTAAATTATTCGTCCATTGACTTGCTCTGCTTTTATTGTGAATTCTCATGTTGGTTGTAATTCAACTCAAAGTTCATTATAGCCATGAAGCCAAAAGAAGAAAGGATAATTGTCACGACAGAGCAAAGAGTGGATCTTGTGTGCAAATATGCATCAAACCCCTATAATGAATGTACTGAATACTGCTTCCAAAATCTCCCTAATGAGGATCAGCGTAGGAAAGGTAAACCATGATGACATATTCTTATAAATTCATTCCATGATCTAACCAATGCATTTATCAGTTCTCACAAAGTCAATGGAAAAGTCAGAAGTAGTTGTTCCCTTAGACAGAGTGAATCCTCAGTGCAAACAAGCATCAAATCCGTATCATGTATGTGCTGAATACTGCTTCCCAACTGTGCCTGAGAAGGACCGGCCAGGGCAATGTAAGTCATGTGTTACTTTTATTTAAATTCAATGACAATAAACTAATCAACGCATTAATACTTCAGCAACGAGGCTAAAAGTATCTAAGGAAGGAGAGAAGGTCCTCAGTACTAAACATGCATCCAACCCTAATAATGAATATGCTGAATCTTGCTTCCAAATTGTGACGGACAGAAACATAGCTAAGGGAGGTGAGATAAACTGCTTTATGTTTATGGGTTCCAGTTCCATAAAAGCTGAAATTACAGTCATTGAAGCTAAATTGTATACGAACTAAGAGCTAAGCATGAGTCCTATACCGCTTTTGGCCTCTAATTTTTCTTTTTACTGATGCCTATTAAGTTCGCAGATTATAAATGTTCTATCTTCGATTCCTTTTTTTTTCTTATTGTTAATTTAATTACAGAGAAGCCCAAGGGAGCTCCTAAAAAGACTAATAAAGGTAGTTTGCATCTTAACCGTAATGCATCTAGTCATAACAAAGTTACTGAATATTTCTTTGAGGATGCTCCTAAAAAGGAACATCTGAAGGAAGGCAATTCATTTTGTCATATTGACTTTCTCTAGTTTTACATTAAATGCTCTTCTTAGTTGTAACCTGTAAATTCAATTTATTATTATTGTAGACATGAAATCAAAGAAAGAAAATGAAATAGATCACACCACACAGCTTGAATTGAGCTCTTTGTGCAAAATGCTTCAAAGGCAGATCATGTATGTGATGAATACTGCTTCCAAAGTGTCCCTGAGAGGGAACAGTATGGGCAAGGTAAGTCGAATCCTACATTCATTCAAATTCAGTAACAATGATCTAATTGATACATTACTTCAGTCATCAAATTAGAAAGTTCAAAGGAAGGAGAGAAGGTGATGAACAACAACATAGAGAGCACAGGTATGAACTAACACTGCTTCAACTCTCATCATGAATGTGCTAAATTCTACTTCCAAAATGTTATGCCACCTTTCTTTTTTATTCTCTTTTGTCATCTCTCTTAAGTTATTAGAAGCAATTTTTTCTCTTAGAAATTTGGTTTTTCTTTTTTCCTATTGCTAATTAAATTATAGATAATACCATAGGAACTTACAAAGCAGTGCAGTTATATCCATAATCGTGCTTCCAGTCATTACCGTAAAGCTATTGAATATTGCTTTGAGGATACCCCTGAAAAGGAGGGAGATTAATAATTTTCAAGAAAAGGATGATCCTTAGGGAGATAATTAATTTGGCAGATTGACTTGCTTTATTACTAATGTAAATTTTCATCTTAGTTGTAATTCAATAATTTTTATTTTTATAATTCAATTTCAAAATTTTGTTGCAGCTGTAAAGCCGAAAGAAGAAAGTGAAATAATTGTTACTGTAGAACAAGTAGTGGATCTCGAGTACAAAATGCATCCAACCCCTCCGATGCACGTCCTGAATATTGTTCTGAAAGTGTCCCCGAGAGGGAACAGCACGAGCAAAGTAAGTCATATATTGTGTTTGTCCATATTCTTTATCAATCTCTAATCAATATATCACTTCAGTCATCAGGTTAAAAATGAAGGAAGGGGACAAGTTTCTAAACAATAGACACAGTACAGGTTTTGACCCTTGCTGCAAACTTGCATCAAATCCTCACCATGAATGTACTGAATTCTGCTTCAAGAATACCCCAGATAGGAACTTAGCTGAGGAAGGTAAGATACACTATGTTGTGTTTCAGTGTTATAGATTCACAAATGCTGAAATTATCATTGATAAAGCTAATTATTTGTAAACAAGGAACTATGTCCTGTACTCTTTCTTTCTGTTATCCTCTTTATATTGATCTGTTAAATTAGGCTTTTTTGATATCCGTTAATGTAGTAAGCACAAACTATTTCTGTTATATTATTGATTTATCTTCTTTCCTATTGTTAATATATTGTAGAAAATTTTAAGGAGTTTCTGTGAAATTGATAAATATGTGCGTAGTAGTTCTAAATATTGATGTAGGTTAAGTCTGGGTATTACTCTGAAGATATCTCTGAAAAGGGACATCCTAAGGGAGATTAATCATTTTTCACATTGACTTGCTCTATTTTTGTTGTAAATTCTCTTGGCAGCTGTGATTCAACTTATAATTTGTTGCAGCCATAAAGCCAAAAGACAAAAGTGAAATAGTTGTCGCCGAGAATGGAGTGAACCTTGAGCACAAAAGTGCATCAAACCCCGATTATGTACCTGCTGAATACGGCTTTCAATGTCTCCTCGAGAGGGAGCAGCATAGACCAAGTAAGTTGTATAATACTTTCGTCCAAATTCATTATAAATGATCTGAAATAGATATAACTTTCATCATCAACCCAAAAGGCTCAAATGAAGAAGAGAAATGTACTGAACGATAGAGATAGAACATGTCTGAAACCTCAGTGCAAATATGCATCCAATCTTTCACCATGAATGCGCTGAATTTGCTTTTATATTATGCCACATTGGAACTTAACTGAGGGAGGCTTATTATATATAAAAGGAGTGCGTTGAAGGATAAAACTGTGAACTATCATTGCATCTTTTTTATATAGGATTAAAATGGTGCTAAAAATGCATTGACTGTAGTGAGTTTAAGAAGTGCTTTTGTTTTTTTCCATGTGTCTTAGTTTCACAAAAGCTGAAGCTATAGTTGATGAATCAAAATTTAACATGATGAAGGAGCTACGCATGTGTCCTGTAGTTCTATCATTTTGTTATTATGCTTTTTTTTGTTGATATCTGTTAAAGTTAATAGAAATAATTCCTCTTAGATCATTAACTCATTTTTTCCTAATGTTAATTTGATTTTAGAGAAGACAAAAGGAGTTTCATTTAAGATTGACAAAAGCAAGGCACTTCCTGACAATAAACATATATCAAATTCTTACCATGAAGTCAATGACGACTGCTTTGATTATAACCCTCCTAATGGAGGTAAATTATTTGTCCATTGACTTGCTCTGCTTTTATTGTGAATTCTCATGTTGGTTGTAATTCAACTCAAAGTTCATTATAGCCATGAAGCCAAAAGAAGAAAGGATAATTGTCACGACAGAGCAAAGAGTGGATCTTGTGTGCAAATATGCATCAAATCCCTATCATGAATGTACTGAATACTGCTTCCAAAATCTCCGTAATGAGGATCAGCGTAGGAAAGGTAAACCATGATGATATATTCTTATAAATTCATTCCATGATCTAACCAATGCATTTATCAGTTCTCACTAAGTCAATGGAAAAGGAAGAAGTAGTTGTTCCCTTAGACAGAGTGAATCCTCAGTGCAAACAAGCATCAAATCCGTATCATGTATGTGCTGAATACTGCTTCCCAACTGTCCCTGAGAAGGACCGGCCAGGGCAATGTAAGTCATGTGTTGCTTTTTTTTAAATTCAATGATTATAAACTAACCAACGCATTAATACTTCAGCAATGAGGCCAAAAGGCTCTAAGGAAGGAGAGAAGGTCTTCAGTACTAAACATTTATGCAGCCCTAATCATGAATATGCTGAATCTTACTTCCAAATTGTAGACAGAAACATAGCTAAGGGAGGTGAGATAAACTGCTTTATGTTTATGGGTTCCAGTTCCATAAAAGCTGAAATTACAGTCATTGAAGCTAAATTTTATACAATTAAGAGCTAAGCATGAGTCCTATACTGCTTTTGGCCTCTTTTTTCTTTTACTGATGCCTATTAAGTTCACAGATTATAAATGTTCTATCATCGATTCTTCTTTTTTCTAATTGTTAATTTAATTACAGAGAAACCCAAGGGAGCTCCTAAAAAGACTAATAAAGGTAGTTTGCATCTTAACTGTAATGCGTCTAGTCATAATAAAGTTACTGAACATTTCTTTGAGGATACTCCTAAAAAGGAACGTCTGAAGGAAGGTAATTCATTTGTCCTTGACCTTCTCTACTTTTATTGTAAATGCTCTTCTTAGTTGTAACCTATACATTCAATTTATAATTGTACTAGACATGAAATCAAAGAAAGAAAATGAAATAGATCTCACCACACAGCGTGAATTGAGCTCTTTGTGCAAAAATGCATCAAAACCATACCTCGTATGTGATGAATACTGCTTCCTAAGTGTCCCCGAGAGGAAACAGCTTGAGGAAGGTTAGTCAAATCCTACATTCATCCAAATTCAGTAATAGTTATCTAAGTGATACATTACTTCAGTCATCAGGTTAAAAGTTCAAAGGAGGGTGAGAAGGTGATGAGCAACATAGAGAGCATAGGTATGATCTAACAGTGCAAATATGCTTGAACTCTCATCATGAATGTGCTAAATTCTGTTTCCAAAATGTTATATCTCCTTTATTTTTTATTCTCTTTTGTTGATAACTCTTTAGTTATCAGAAGCAAATTTTTCCTCTTAGAAAGTTTTCTTCAAATTTATATGCATGCTTCCAACCCTCACCATAAAGCTATCAATTTTTGCTTTGAAGATACCCCTGAAGGGTGTATATATATATACATACATACAGGCAGAGAAGGATTGTTTGGTTCACACTTAGTGTGGCTCTTGGAACTGTTATATTTTTATATGAATGAAATGCATACTTTCAAGAAAAGGAACATCCTTAGGGAGATAAATAGTTTGTCAGATTGACTTGTTTTATAGAGATGTAAATTTTTATCTTAGTTGTAATTCAATATAGTTGTAATTCAAGCTAGAATTTTGTAGCAGCTGCAAAGCCAAAAGAAGAAAGTGAAATAATTGTTACTGTAGAACAAGTAGTGAATCTCGAGTACAAAAATGCATCCAACCCCTCCGATGCACGTCCTGAATATTGTTCTGAAAGTGTCCCCGAGAGGGAACAGCACGAGCAAAGTAAGTCATATATTGTGTTTGTCCATATTCTTTATCAATAATTTAATCAATATATCACTTCAGTCATCAGGTTAAAAAGTACGAAGGAAGGGGATAAGTTTCTAGGCAATAGACAGAAAACAGGTTTTGATGCTTGGTGCCAACATGCATCAAATCCTCACCATGAATGTACTGAATTCTGCTTCAAGAATACCCCAGATACGAACTTAGCTGAGGAAGGTAAGATAAACTACGTTGTGTTTCAGTGTTAAAGATTCACAAATGCTGAAATTATCATTGATAAAGCTAATTATTTCTAAACAAGGAACTATGTCCTGTACTCTTTCTATCTGTTATCCTCTTTATATTGATCTGTTAAAGTAGGCTTTTTTAATATCCGTTAACGTAGTAGGCACAAACTAATTTTGTTATATCATTGATTTATCTCCTTTCCTATTCTTAATATATTGTAGAAAATTTTGAAGGAGTTTCTGCAGAAATTGATAAATATGTGCGTAGTAGTCCCAAATATTGATGTAGGTTAAGTCTGGGTATTACTCTGAAGATACCTCTAAAAAGGGACATCCAAGGGAGATTAATCATTTTCAAATTGACGTACTCTATTTTTGTTGTAAATTCTTTTGACAGCTGTGATTCAACTTATAATTTGTTGCAGCCATAAAGCCAAAAGAAGAAAGTAAAATAGTTGTCGTTGCAAAGAAGGGAGTGAACCTTGAGTGCAAAAGTGCTAAGTTGTGTGATGCTTTCGTCCAATTTCAGTATCAATGATCTAACATAGATATAACTTGAGTCTTCAAGCTAAAAGGCTCAAATGAAAAAGAGAAAGGTACTCAATGATAGAGATAGAACATGTCTGGAACCTCAGTGCAAATATGCATCTAATCATGCACCATGACTTTGCTTTTATACTATGCCACATTGGAACTTAACTGAGGGAGGTTTATTATATATATGAAAGGAGTGCGGTGTAGGAGAAAACTGTGAACTATCATCATATCTTTTTATATAGGATTAAAAGGGTGATAAAAATGCATTGACTGTAGTGCGTTTAAGAAGTGCTTCTGTTTTATTTATTTATTTATTTATTTTCATGTGTCGTAGTTCTACAAAAGCTGAAACTATAGTTGTTGAATCAAAATTTAACGTGTTCAATGAGCTATGCATGTGTCCTATAGTTTTATCATTTATGTTATTATTATTATTTTTTGTTGATATATGTTAAAATTAATAGATAGAAATAATTCCTCTTAATTTATTAAATCATTTTTTTTCCCAATGTTAATTTGATTTTAGAGAAGATGAAAGGAGTTTCATTTAAGATTGACAAAAGCAGCGCACTTCGTGATCATAAACATATATCAAATCCTTACCATGAAGTCATTGAAGACTGCTTTGATGATAACCCTGAAGAAAGACATCCTAATGGAGGTAAATCATTCGCCACATTAATTATTGCGAATTCTCTTGTTGGTTGTAATTCAACTCAAAATTCATTATAGCCATGAAGCCAAAAGAAGAAGGGATAGTTGTCACGGCAGAGCGAGGAGTGGATCTTGTGTGCAAATATGCATCAAACCCCTATCATGAATGCACTGAATGCTGCTTCCAAAATCTTCCTAATGAGGATCGTGGTGGGAAAGGTACACTGGGATCCAAAATTCACACCACATCTTTCATAAAAAATTGTTAATCAAGTGTCGCATAATTTCTGCAATGCTAGACGAATAAGAGATAAGACACTACCAGAGATTTCCTCATTTGGTTAACTTTTATATCTGATTCAGTTTCCTATAAAGCAAGCCCCTATAGTTAATTACCCTCCCAATACACCGAGAGAGCACTTTCGATGGCTACCAACAATCGCTAAAGAACGATATAATCGAAAAGGAGTGGAAGCTTTAACTTTGAAATTTATTATTTTAACTTAAAACTTTTATGTGGAACGATGACGCCTCGATCAAGATCCCATGGTTCCGGCTATCCCGGCCGCGATCCCCTCGTCCGCTTAATGTAGGAGGTAATACCCAACTCCAAGCGATCTGCCGTACAACATACTGTTACGCCGTCCCGCGCCTGTCAGAATACTGGGTGGAAGTTTGCTAAGCGGGACAAAATGTTAAGTCAACCTTAGCATAAAATTTTTTTGCCCAACTAATTGGGAACATCTGAGTGGCGTAATTTAGTGGTGCCATATCAGCGTGAACCACGGTCGGAGCTCAGTCGTGTGCCATATATGTGTGCCATATGTAACCAGAGAGGACCAGAATCCTTCGAACTTTAGGAATATTTGAGTGTGAAGGTAGTTATGTATTTAATTTGGCATTCTTTGTGAGCAAAGTTTTCTTAATTTGTCAGAAGACAAACAATTCGGAGGGTGAATTAATTTTTATTTTTTAATTTTTTAGTTTTTTTTAATAATTAATTTCATTTATTTGATTTCCTTTTTTTGTTATTCTTTGAATTTTGATCATTTTATGATTGATTTTGATTTGAATATATATGATCATTTATCATTGAAATCTTAATTATAATTACCCTTCCCGATCATAATATCAATTGATAGGCCTACTGTCGTTTCTGAGGAGGATCGAATTAAATTCATCATCTCAAAAGTATAATCCTTCACCTTGTCTAGTTTGAACATAGAGGATCGGGTTTGGGACTTTTCTTCTAAATTTGAATTTTAGAATTTATGTTAGTTGGTTTATCTTGTATTATATGTGAGTTAGCCGGATATTATTAATTTGAAATTCTTATAATATCAAATTTTTAGGTTTTGTTTGACCAGAAGACCAAGGGATTATGTAGTATCTTTTATATTTGACTTAGTAATTACTCCAACATGCATATGGATATCTTCTTTGAAAATTGCATGGACATTAAGATGTATGTTGAAGTTTCGATGTCAAATTTTGATTTTGAGTTTTGTTAACGGGACGGTCAGAAACCAAGGGAAGTATAGCATTCTTTTGTTTTATACCTTTCATGTCACAATGTTTGACATTTAACATCATCTGATGATTCTTTTAAAATGTTGTATGGACGTTGAATCAGTTGAAATGTATGTTCAATTTTGATTTTGAGTTTTGTTAACGGGGATCACAAGAACCGGGATGTATAGCGTATATTCTTTATTTTTATCTAACACATGTGTACACATCAACATAAATCAAGCATAAAGGGTAAAATAATTGATTTAGAGGCATATGTTCATAAATAAGGTAATGGACCAAAATGCTTGGCCATTTGATTTGCTAATAACTCTCTTTATGTTAAATCAAACATAAAGGTGAAAATAATGATTTAGAGGCATATGATCATAAGTAAAGTAATGGCCTAAAATGAAACTTATTTGATTTAGTAATAGCCTCTCTTTATGTTCAAATCAGTATAAAGTGAAAATAATTGATTTAGAGGATATGTTCTAAGTAAAGTAATGGGCTAAAATGCTTATTTGATTTAATTTAATAGCCCTCTCTTTATGTATAAAATCAGAGTATAAATGGAAAACAATTGCTTTGGAAGCCGACCATATATCATGGCCATTTATTTCTCTTGAAAGGGAAGGGAATATAAAAATATGAGTAGATGTCATATTTCATTTAAGAGAGGGAAGTGGATTAATTAAAATCCACCTCCCTCACATGCAAACTCATGGCAAGTGGGGGGGACACAAACCCATTAAATTTATTAAGGAGGTATGGCAAAGACTTTCTTTCAAAGAAAGGGATAAGGATGCCTGAGGCATGCCACATGTCATGTGCATGCACATGACAAGTGGCATCACTTAGATGATTCCCTTGCATGCGATTTATGTACAAGGCACCTTATGTGTCAAGATGATGATAGTAGATGAGAAAAGAGGAGGATAGAAAAATCTATAAATAGAGGGAATTCCTTCTCATAAAATCCTTACACACTACTCTCATTTCTTTCCTTCTCCCTTGATTTCACAAGTTTGAGTTCTCTCAGCTTGTATAAGAAAACAGTTGTGTATAAAGATTTGTAAGTTTTTTTTTTTTACCCTTCTCCTTTCCTTTAGCAATTTTCTATATTTTTTTTTTTGGTATTTTTATGATGGATGTCATGTCAAAATATTTCATTTCATGTATGTCTTCCCCTTATCCTTTTTTTTTTTATAATCATGTGTTGATCAATGTGAAAATGGATATATGGGTAAAAGATAACATGTTAAACATGTATTTAAGCATGTGTTCTAAGCATGTCAATAGCATATCAATTAAGTAGGGTATTAGACAACGTCAAATACATACATCAAATAAGCGTATTTGTATATTTGCCACTTCATACACATATTAAGCATGTAAAGGGGACTAGAAGATTCAATTCATTAAATAAGCATGAATGATTGTTGCGTATAGGTGTCATATGACATGAAAAGTGAGTTAAAACACATAAGCATATGCATAAAATACTTAAGCATTTTTTACCTTTCCCCTTTTTTTTTAAAATTTTAGTGACCTCCGGCGTCGTTAAGGAGTTTCTTGGGAGGACTAAGCCTTCCGCTGAGAAAGGCGTGCATGGGTAGTGTCGTGAGAACCTCGGCGAAAGTTATTACCAGCTTGAGAAGGTGCATGGGGATTATAATATATGACGGTTTCGAATTCTTTATCTCCGTCTTTATCAAAGTTTACGACCTCCAGGCTCTCAGCCGGTTCTTAGTGAAGGCTGACATGCCGAGAAAGGCGTGCATGGGTCAGTGTCGATTGGTGGTTTTGTTGATATTGGCCTATTGAGAGAAGATATCACATATCTGAATAAAGATGAATTTTACGAATCCTTTATGTCTTTGTCAAAGTTCTGACCTCGCTCTCCCATGAGGTTCTTGCCATGAGAGGCTGAGGCACGCCCGTAGCCGAAAGGCGTGCATGTGGTGTGAACAACTTTGATGGTAGCATTCCTGATAGCATATATATCTGCGAGTATAAGATGAATTTTGCAGATCTACTTATCTGTGCTTATCAGTTCCTGGCTGACCTCCGTCTCCCATGAGGGGACTGAAGGCCCAGCGCCGCGTGCATGAGAAAGGCGTGCATGGGTGGTGTCGTGGGAACCGTAAATTTGGCTTTGATTGTTAGCATTTCCTGATTAGCCGGATATCACATATCTGAGTATAAAGATGAATTTACTTTCTGAATCCTTATCTTGCTTATCAAAGTTTACAATCCGCTCTCCATTATATGAACGAGCCTACAAAGAAAGCGTGCATTGGTGTCATGAGAGATTTTGATAAAATGCATTCCTGTTAATATGATATCAGTATCTTATCTGAGAATGGCTTCATGATAATAGCAGTGGTATAATCAAATCTTTCATTAATTTCAGTTCAACTTGCATATGAAAGAGAGCATGACATATATATAATTCACTTCATGAAACCAATTGAAGTAGAGCGAAATTCATAGAGCGAAAATAATATGATATTTAATACATCCTTTCTTATCAAATTTTCAAACTTACTCAAATGAAATTTTCGAGAAATGTTGCAGAATTTTTTAAAATGAAGTATTGCATCATGCCTTTAGACAACAAATGATCTAATTTTCTCTTAGCTAAAACCAATTTAGTTTCCATATGCGAAATTTTTCAAACAACATACTTTGTAATGAAACAATACAACTTCCACTTGATTTCGGATAAATGCATGAATCCATCATAGCAGCATCATGATATTAGGGAGGATTTAAGCATGAATTTGAAAACTCCTTTTAATTTTAGATTTCAACTCAATCATGTGCAAGAGGCATATGTACCATAAGAAATCAATTTTTGAAAGATGAACAAATGAAATCTATGAAGCGACAAGAAAAATGGTTGGGATACATTATCCCAAAGCATTTTCAAAGATAAACACCATAAAATCAGTAGATAAATAAAATGAGATTTGGGCCATCATCAAAATCCACAAGAAACTCTTAGCATGATCCCAAGCATAAGATATAACATATTCAAAAACCCTAACCAGAAGCTCAAATGCATAAAAACAAGGGTTAGAGAAACAACCTGAGGTTTGAATGCTAAGAGGAAAAGGAGGAAAAGGGGTTTCTTTGGTTGGGGTTGGAGACTCCTTGATCCTGGTTCTTCAGCGTGTGAGACGGAGGAGAAGGAAGGAAGAATCGTGAGAGGAAGAAGCAGAACGAGAGAGTTCTTCGTGCGAGGAGCCGTGCCTGAAAGATCATGCAAAGGAAGCAAGTTCAGAGAAGGAGAGCAGGAAACAAAGGAGCTTCGTCGTGAGGAGCCGTCGGAGCCGGCGAAAGCGTCGAGAGGAGAAGTGAGAACTTCGTCTGCGAGAGAGAGAGGAAACGAGAGGATGTCGAATGAGGTCACACCCTCATTTTGGCCTTAGCAAATCAGCTCCTTTCATTGGTCCGGAAAATCCCGCGTGAAGCGAGTTAGTAGGGATTAGTGGGATTAAGTGCTTAAACAAAATTAGTCCCTTTAATTATAATTTAATATTTTATATGATATTAATTTATGCACTAAACCCTAGATATGGGTGTCAATTTAAGTTGTTTTGTGCGAGCATAGCGCGATCAATTTATGTCGGAGGCTGTTGACAACGGCGGTCGGGATGAATTAGGTTTAAATTATGCGACGTCGCATTAATTGTCGACATTAGCGCTTTGCCGAATGGGTCGGAAGTGTCGTTTGATAGGTCGACGTTTGACGACGGCGATCAATTTAGCGAGTCGTTTAGACGTCGTCGAGCTTCTCGACTTTGATATCGTAATTTCATTAAAATTAATTTTAATTTTTTTTTGGATCGATCATTAATGATTTGATATTTTTTATTTAATTAATTTTAATATTTTCATTGCGGCGTCGAATCGTCGAATTAAAACGAATTTGATCGGTTCAGATCGCGATTTGAGGGATTTTAAAATCCACCTTATTTATTTAATTTAATGTGGCACATAGTTGTAGGTCAACAAATGCCCCCCAACAAACATGGTGCGCGCATGGAGCGGACCGTGTTTGTTGTACGGGATGACCTTGCGGATCTCCAAGAGATTTGCTTGGATGTCACGCTTAAGTTGTAGTTTCTACAACTTCTCGATAATACCTGATCGTTGCCCTTTGATAGAAGTGGGTATAACTCTCGGGTTGGGCAAGCATTTGCATTTCATCGTTCAACTGCGATAGCTTCGTTGAGCGGTATTTATTTGTCATTAGTCCAATGTTTGTGCTTGATGACTAGATGAAGGAGATGATTTGACTTGTCATCATCAACTTGTCGAGAATTTGATGCATCTTCAACTATGTTTTTTTCTGGGACTTGTTGAAGATTCCATCCCAAACTTGAAATTGTATTTTCCTCTTGTCAACGTGCTTGGACTTGATGGTCGGTGAGATGAGAATGTCTTGTCTGCGCTTTCTTTGTGGACTTATTGAAGATTTCATCGAAATTTGGGATTTGTATTTTCCTCTGTCACGGCTTTGTGCCTTGGTGGACTTGATGGAGTCGTGAGATGAGAACGTCCCCGGTCTGTGCTGTGCTTTGTGGACTTATTGAAGATTTCATCTCAAATTTGGGATTTGTATTTTCCTCCTCACGGCTTTGTGCGCTTGGCGGACTTGATGGAGTTGGTGAGATGAGAATATCTTTGGTCGCTTTGTGCTTTGTGACTTGTTGAAGATTTCATCTCGAGGTTTTATATCTTGTGCCTCCTTTATCCACGGCTTCATGCCTTGGATTGATGGAGTAAAATCGAATTATCTGGAGATTTGTCGAGCGTCTGAGTACATACAACTACGCTTTTGGGCTTGTAGAAGGATAAATGTCGACGACCCTCTTGAGCTTGTGTTGGATCGATGGCAAGAGTCATCGATCACGTGCTTTGCACATGTAATGGACATCTTGATGACAAAACTCCATTGTTGATTTAGTTTTGGAACATTGGGATAACTTCTTGATCCTGCTTTTTTGCTTTATTGGACTTCTTGAAGAAGAATTTCCTTCGGTCTTTGCTTTGCTTTGATAGACTTATTGAAGTTGAGATTTTACATTTGTCTTTGATTCCAAACTTCGGCTTAGTCTTCGAGTAAGGATATCTTTGTTTGTTGTAGAATTTTGAGAAATGACCTTACGACCAATAGGGATAATTTCTCAGTCTGGGTCACTTAAACTCACCAAGTTGGAGAGATTTGGGAATTTGGATGCTCTTGTCTTTGAGAGCAGTAGGAGGATCCACTACTACGCGCTTTGTGGCGTGTTGAGTAAGCAGTCTGTCGGCCATTTCGTTTGGCGTGTTGAATCGACCTTATACACCCACTTGAGTCGTGGACTTGAGCAATTGATGAAGGATTTTATCCTCTAGCGAGATGGGGATCTCTTACTACGACCTTTGGCGTGTTGAGTAGACTGTCGGTGACAGTATTTTTGGCGTGTTGAGTCGACCTTATACACCAACTCGAGCCATTAGATTTGAAGTGGGATGATAAATGTATATCCAACTTGGTTTGTTGAAGTTCTGACTTGAAGATTTTCTTCTTTGGTCGATAAGACTTTTAAATTTGAGAATTGAATACATAATTTTGAGTATGCATGTGGGGATCGACGCTTACGCGATGTCGGAAAGAAAAGGCCCTGTCTTACCAGAGCGCGATACTTTACTATAAAACTTTAAAAAATGCCCCGAGATTTTATTTTATTTTGAAATCGTTCTTGTGTTCTGAGAATTTCCAATGAAAATTTTCATAAGTGTTTGACAAGATTTTCAAATCGAGGATTTGTCAATCACACTTTTCGTGTAATATTTCTTTAAATGTAGTTGATTGGCGGCATTGGTCTTTGAAGTCACAGTGATAGGCTCGCGATATCTTTTCAATAACAAAGGTCCTTCCCAATTAGGTTCAAATTTCTGATTCTGCGATGAGGGATGATTGGTCTTCTCGGCCGGGACCGATTCTCCTTCACGAAAAGCTTCGAGGGCGTCTTGTATGATCGAATGCTCGGACATTCGCCCGATACTTAGATTTTCTTTGAGCTTGGAGACCTCGTCAGCGCGTAACTCTTCCATCCGTGAGTGAGCATTCTCATCTTGGGTAAGATTTTGTTGAATAATTTTCGGGCGAAGGTAGTTCAACAGTGGTAAAGCGCTTGAAACAGTCGTAGGGGTAGACTTTGTAGGAGTTTTGTAAGTGTGCAGTAAGCCCATGCGCTTCCACAAGTTTGGTATGCCACTCCTTTTATTTCTTGTGAGAATTTTTTCTAAGCAATTTGGTAGTGTTTTATTAAATCGCCAGCATTTGCTCTCGGATTATAAATTGACGAATATCATGATCAATCTTATCGTCGGAAAATTTATAAACTTTAAGCGCTTTTGAAGGTGACATTATCGAAATGATTAGTACGCAAATCATAAACAATATTGTGGGTAAAGAAGTTAGTCACTTGTTGGTAACTTCTTTAAATGGTGACTTAACTTGGAGAAATAATCGGTGGGCTAAGATGAAGCGGTGACCGGTGATGATGGCGGATCAATTGGTCCGATTACATCGTCCCCGACTCTCAAGCGGCGAATCTTGTCGTTGGATCTGCAGTTGGAGGCGATGAATTATGTTACCATGGACGCACATTCATGGCATCTCTTGCGTGATTGATCTTTTCTAGGCGGACGATAGTATCCGATTCTTTTAATTTTGAAAGCAGATTTTGGGGCGCGATTGGTGTACCGCTGAAGTCGCTTGATGGATTCACAATTACTCTTCTTCTATTCCCAAACATCGATTAACATCTGTCAAGGATCTACGATACGTAGTATTGCCAACATATATATACAAGCCTTTTCTGTTGTCATATCGACTTATTACTCAATTTGCTTCCTTGAAGTAATGACTGCCTCCGCCTTCCTTCTCTACTATAAGAATTTCATCAGTGGTTTTGGCCTTGTGTTGGAGGCTTTCTTCGAATGGTGAGGCTTGTCTTGTTGACTTTGAGAAATAGAAGTGAGTGTAAGGAGCAACATGAGTCGCACCCCGCTGATTTGGTTGATGACCCCTCTTCCAAATGGATTTTAAACTTATTTTCTGTGACTGAAATGCACACACTAATTAGTATGTAGTCGTCATCCATACTGCCATTTCTTTAGCTAATTTAGCTAAACAATCGCTGCTATTCCTATTCGAGACTCGAGTCATAATGACATTTGAATTTGCTTCATAAGCTCGAGAACTCGCTTTGGATAGTAGCCAATTCAAGCTGATTTTGTAAAGGCCCAACACTGATTAATGACGAGTTGAGAATCGCCATAAATTTGCGATTCGACTCCCATGGAAATGGCTTTCTAACTGCCACCAACGCTTCATATCTCGCTTCGTGGTTGAGTTAATTTATAAGAATGTCTCGATGCCACCTTCGTGTGATCAAGATGAGACCGATACCGCTTGAGCCTTTGAAGATTTGAGGGTTGAGTGTATCTAATGGACTAAGCTCCATCAAAATACAATTCCACATTTCTTTTTCTTTTTTCATATATGTGCATGATTTGCTCATCGTGAAGATCATCGCAATGAGTCTCACGGATGGGATGAGCGGCAAGAAAATCGCCGAATTTGCCCTTCACCGCGACATATGTAATATCAAATAGCGTAAAGGACCATCGTGCTGTTGACCCAACGCTGGTCTTGTCATCAAGAACTTCAACGGATCGATCCTCGAGATAAGGGTAATTTTATGAGATAGATGTAATGACGTATTTTGGGCGCAAAAAATTAAACAATGCTTCAATTGAGAATAACGCTGCTCCTATTACCGACTAATATATGTAGCATTCTCTTTCCTTCCTCATTATGTTGCCAACAAAGCACCTGAGATTCCTCCGTCGCCGTGTACAAGATGAGAGGCTTTCTGGATCGAGCCGCAAGAATGGGTGGATTCAAGATATGTTTCGATACCGTCAAGGCCTCGACATTCTTCGTCCCACTTGAAAGGAGTATCTTCTTCATTAATTTTGCAAAGGGTCGACATCCGCCTCGATGATTGATATAAATCTTCTAATGAATGCGAGATGTCCTCAGATGGAGCGACTAAGACTCTCGAGGAGGCATTTCGACAATCGCTTGATTTTGTCGATCGATTTCAATCCTCCACAGCGCACAACATATCCAAGGAACTTTCCAGAAGAGACTCCAAAGGCGCACTTGAGAGGATTCATCTTGAGATCATATTTCCTGATTCTTTCAAAGACAATCCTTAAATCATCGAGATGATCTTTGCGATCTATACTCGACAACGAGGTCATCAACATAAGACTCTACTTTTGATGAATCAACTCCAAAGATTCGTGTCATACTTTGGTATGTAGCCCAAAGATTCTTCAAGCCGGGCATGACTGTAAAGAATATATAATCCATGCTCGAATGGTATGCTTCATCTTCGTGAGCCATCTTGATTTGATTGTAACTTGACGATCCGTCCATAAATGAGAACATGTCGTGGTTTGAAGTGTTATCCACTAACAGCTTCGATGCGAGAAAAGTCATCCTTGACATGCTTTATTTAAATCAAATCGACATACAAATCGACCATTCTTCTTTTTCACGACAATATTAGCTATCCAGTCAGCGTATTTTTCTTCTCGAATAAAACCAGCTTCAATGAGCTTCTTGGTTTCTGCAATTACCTGCTCTTCAACCTCCAATCTCATTCGCTTAGAGGCTTGCTTGACTGGTGATACATCTGGCTTAATTGCTAGTTTGTGAACCGCTATATCAGGGGATAAGCCCGGCATTTCATATGTCGCAAAGCAAAATTCCGAAACGAGCAAGATTTTAATTCTTCCACTTTATCTTCGAAGTAGAGCATCGATGAACGCAGGCGATCCTCCCCGCCCAATTAATTTCTTTGTTCATCCATAAGAAGCCTCCCCACCATCTTCAAGCTCTTCGGTCCGCTTCTACTTCTTCATTATTTATGAGACTAATTTAAGAATGACATTCTCATCTTCATCATCACTCTCTCATTTCTATTCCCGTTAGCAATGTGTATATCCTATGGACCGTCTTGGATAAAACCAAGGCCTTTAGTGTGTTTATTTCTCTTACCAATGGTTTGAGAACCTTTGGGTACCACATCATTTCAAAGAGCTTAGTCCTTTGCTACTCCCCACTGGACCCCATGTTTATGATTAGTTTTGCATCTGAGAGTAATATTTTGGTATCCTCAGGCATAGCTTCTTCTTCTTCGATAACGATTACCCAATCGTGATCTTCTTCGACACCCCTCGATTTATAAAAAGCTTCCCGCGGTTTTCCGTGGAGAGGAGGTACAGAAGGTCACCGCCTCGACTTTATGAGTTTCGAGGGTGATTTCTTTAAAATGTCGGGGAAGGAGTGACTCAAGTGTAGTCTCCGATGATCTATGATTGTTTTAAAGTGCATTGCACCTTACCTTCAAAAGCATTCAACTCATAATCGAGTCAAAATATTCTTCTTCACGAAGCTTTACTCAAGAGTCATGGACCTTTGGATTTAGAAGGAACACATTCATCTTCTTCTTCAAGATCACCGCCTGATGAGGACGTTATTGATTTTGACTGTTCTTTATATCCTAGAATATTTGGAACAACCTCTTTTCCTTTATTCATTTTATCTTCTCCTTCTTCTTAACTTGTTTTATGGGTTTTGAAGTAGATGCAGATTTGCTTGCTTTGTTACTTTGATTCTCTAAGGAAGATAGCATCTTGATAAATCTTCATTTCGCACCGCAAAAGCACAGATGTCACCCACAATTTGGCATTCTTCTCCATCCTTGTATATTTCATACATCGATGTAATGTAGATGGGACAATGCCATACTTATGAAGCCATGGTCACCCGTAAGGGCTCAATGAAGTATCCATCGATCACATGAAATTTAGCTTCGTAAAGGTCTCCAAATTTAAGAGGAAGGACGAATGACCGATAGTTTTCTCCTTCTCATTGAAACCTGAACCATGACTTTATCTCATCCTGATGTTGTACATCTGTAGATACCATCTAAGAGTTCTCAAGTTCATAAGATTCAGAGGAACCGGATCAATTAAGATCCATGTATTATAATTTCATCACTTTCACCGTAACATACAGGGCGATCAGGCTCTCAGCTCCAGCATTGGGATCATCATCTTCAAAATGTGACGGAGGCTCTTGAACATGCAAGGTCTCCGCATGCTCAAAGCTTTCAACTTTCCGCTTCGAGAGCTTCAATTAAGGTGTTACGAGATCTTCCGACATTAAGTGCTTCAGATACACTAAGTACCTAAATTTTCCTATGGGATAATATCAGTCGATCCCTTTGATGAAGGCTTTTATTTGAATCCTTGGGATAACTTTTTCATTGATTTCAATTTCTTTTCCTTTATCTTTATTCATCGGCTCTTTCCTCGTTGAGATGATTCACCACTCTCAACTGCATTGAAGCTACTTCATTTGCATCAATCTTCGATGACTCGCTCTTCAAAGATTCGCCGCCTGCCTAATGATAGACAAGATTCGTAATCGCCCGCTTTTATATTTTTATGATATGAGAAGCTTCATCTTCATCGGGAAACAGTTCCTCTAAGTTATCAACTTCATGCATCATCAAGCAAGACTCAGGAAGTTCTTCAAAGATCTTCCCCCGCTTCTTCATCGATCCAAGATTTGAATGAATTCGCAAGCTGATTCGCCTTGTGACAGATAATCTTCCATATTATTGATGATCTTTCGTGTTACGCTAATTCATCCATACAAGTAGAATAACATGCTACTCTTCTTCTTTTTATTTAATTTATTTTTTGTTTGGCGTGTTTCTTAGCCTTCCTCAGGGTATTTACTAGTCGCCTTTCGAGATGAACTAGCCTTCCCATAACTTAGTTTTGTCTCAACTCAAGTACGCTCAAGTGGTGATTTCCAATCAATACCCTAACGCCTTCCAATTGCTTTAACATTTTACGCCTTTTAGAGATCATCGCCATCCTTCATCATCGACCGCCTTCTTTTTGCCTTTATATTGCTTGATAATACCGAGATGAGTGATTACTTTATTGGATTCTTTCTTCTGACGCACCAATACAATCCGAGCAATGTGAATTCACCGCTTTATATTTTCGCTTCTACCTCTTTGAATATGTCTCTTCAACAGATGGCCGAAGCACCATGATATGGACAAGTTAGGATTATCTTGTCTTCCTCTTCGTGTCTTTTACACTCTAGTTGGAGACCTACTTTGAGTGTTTAAACACTTGCCACACTTTCCTCTTAAAAGAATACTCTTTGTTCTTTTCTTTTGGTCGGGGCCATCGAAATATTCGCCCTTTGTTTGCTTGGTCGCCGCTTCACCTTTACCCTCGGTGTACATCATTACCTCCAAGTATGAGCTGTCGGAGCGGATTGAACGACCGCTTTGGTTTTTCGATAGACAGTATTTCTTCTGTCACGCTATGACTAACCGCTCAGATCCTTCAGATGAAATGCGCTTTCACCTTTCTTTGTCCTGAGTTTTGCTTTTGAATTTATCTTGCCATCTGAGGATAAATTTAATTTCTCAAATTTAGCCACCCTATCAAGTAGCTCTGAAATGTGGTAATTGAAGCCATGCAAAGATAAGGCCATCTTATCATCGACGATGCCCATCAAGAATTGAATCGATGCTCTTCTTCTAATTGTTGTTCACATTTCATACTCAAATTTCGCCAACGCTGTAATATATCGGTCACGACTCTTTTCTTCCTCTTCTCAAGAGCAGATCGAATGTTGTCGATACGGAACCTTTAACGAACATATTTTCAAGTTCAAAAGTTTCGATCGAAGTCATTCGATACTCAAAGATACCATTCGAAAGCCGTTACATCAATTTAACGGCAATAATAATGCATCATTACCCCTCGTGTTCGCAGATGCTTTGAATGGGCTGATGTCGCTGGGATTACCATTCCGCCGAATAGATTGAACTTTGCATTGAATATCCCTTTGATATGGAATTTGATCATATTCATGATACGGCACCTTGCTCACCAACTTTTCGCCGCCCGCCTATAACAACTTTAATCTTCTCATTCAATATAATATCAAGTTGAGAGCCACGCTTCGATATAGATATTCTCGAGAAGCGCTGTGACTCATTTATTTCAATCCTCGCCAGCTCATTTGGACCCTCAAGCATGTGAGATCAAATTTATTGAGGATTGTCATCGGGGCTTGAGCTGATGATTATATGGTGTACGCCGAATATTTCTCTCAGATTAATCGCATCATCGCAGCCATTCAGATCATCATTTCGCCATTTTCACATTCAACTGAAGCATTTCTTTATCTTTGGCTTTCATCTCGACTAATTTGTCTCTCCGCCAAAGTGGTAGATCGAAGGTGGGATTTTCTTCCTTTCTTCTTCCTCTCTTGTTGTTGCTCTCTCAAGACTCGAGGATGCTTCCTCTATTCAACATTTTGTTGTTCTTCAGTAGGGAGGCAGACGACGCCTTTCGATATGGACAGATTTCACCAATGCTGCACCATATACACTACTTCAATGCCGTTGCCTCCTCTTCTTCTTCTTCGCCCTTGACACTAATTTCGACGCCTCCACGAACTCCGATTCCAAGTGGAATCGAAATTTCTTCGCCAGGCTTCAAGTTAACCTCCTCGATGGATGGAGATTGATGACTGATCCCTGAGGATTCTCCGTGTGTCTACGCCATATCTTATCATCCCCTCTTTTAGTTCCCATCGCCGAGCAATTGAGTCGATCTCTGAATTCACACCATGTCACGCCATGCCTTCAGAAAGTTTCAGGCTCAGCCTCCATTCTGCTATCTTCCACCGGACCTTTCGGCAGGGATTCCTGACGCCAAGGTCAAGTGTCACACCGATGTGTGGGACATGAATATGTTACGCCCCGCCATTTGAGTCATGGATGAGTCTCCTGAGGAGCCGCATCCTTAATAACAGACTCGTATTTTTTTTCATCGCCCTCTCCTCGCTACTGAGAACCCATGCACTCGCAGAGCCGGGTTTCTCGCAGGAGGAGTCGAACCCGATGTGGGGTCCGTGATCGCAGTGACCAAGAGCTTTAACCCATTTAAGGTTATCAAACCGACATGGGAACACTCACCGCCGGTTCCACAATTGGTTGCACACGCACAGATTAAGTGTCGAGTACGCAGCCAAGATTTCTTTTTTCTTCTTGCCTCCCAAGTTTACTTCTGATGAAGAAGTTTTCAAAGATCATACCTCCTGAGAATGGTTCACCGGCGATTGTATTATTCTCGAGGGACAAAGAGACCGGCCCCAAGAACAACCCTTTTCATGATTGGTGTCTCGAAGCCTCAAAGACCGATTGCTTTTGAAGTGACCCTACGCATAGGGGTCACAACTTCAGATCAGTTTATTGCGCGCGTGACGAAGTTTCAGACTTCAGAAAGAGGCTCAAGAACTGCTCGCTCAAGATGGTCGGAAATCCACGCCACCAAACCTGATGAGTGGTGCTTCCAAAGATTAATGACCGTTGCCAACGGATGTCGGCGCAGAGTAACAGGATACTGTAAATTGCCATTAAAAGGTAAAATTAAGAATTAAGATAATGCACTATCACCTTACTTCCAAAATATGGATACGATAAGAAAAGCATACTAAGCATATGCACTAAATAAAATCTCAAACTTAAGACTTAAGAAAGTTGTCAAGTTTAACTTATCGCTTATTTCATTTCATTTCATATTTCATTTATCTTTCATTTTTTTATACCCACGCAATTATAACTTAGATTTGACTACAAAGATGGAAAGAGAAACTGTCCCCAAATGGAGTCGCCAATCGGATGAAAATTGCCACACATCTTTCGAAAAAAAAGGTAAAGTGTTTGATAATTTCGTAAGGCGATGAATAGTAGATAAGACACTACCTCAGAGATTTCGCTCTCATTTGGAGAACTTTTATATCTGTGTTCCTATAAAGCAAGCTCTATAGTTAATTACCCTCCCAATACCGAGAGAGCACTTTCGACAAGGCAATAATCGAAAGAACGAGTATATAATCAGAGTGGAGTTTAACTTATGAAATTTATTATTTTAACTTAAAACTTATGGGAACGACGACGCGATCAAGATCCCATGGTTCATTATCCCTGCCGCATCCTCGGTCCGCTGAGGAGGTAATGACCCAACCCGACCGGATCCTCGTCAAGAACATGGGTTACGCCGCCCAAGGTGTTCAGGAAGAGAGGGATAATAAGTCAACCTTTAACATAGGCTTTTGCCCAACCAAATACATTCTACATTTCACGTACCAAAGAGAAAGCGTTGGGAACATACGGCCGCGCCGGACCGTAATTTAGCCATATCGCGAACCACCGGCCGAGGCTCAGTCAGAACCGCCATTTATGCTACATATCAGCAAAAACCACGCACAGAGGACACGCCACGCCCCACGGCTTGAATATTTGAGCAAGGTAATGATGATTTGACATCGCTTTTCGGAGAAAAGTTTTCTTAATTTGTCACCCAAGACAAACAATCATGGAGGGTGAATTAATTTTATTTTTTTATTTTTTAGTTTTTTAATAAATTTCATTTATTTATTTTTTATTTTCTTTCAATTTTTGATCATTTACGATTGAGATTAATATATATGATCATTTATCATTGAAATCTTAATTATAATTACCCTTCATCATGGTTAATATCAATTGATATTGTACTCCCGCTTCAGAGACGCCTAAATTCATCTCTATAATCCTTCAAAACCTTGTTCACTCTGAACATGTAGGATCTGCTCGACTTTTCTTCTAAGAATTTGAATTTTAGTTATTTGCCACGCTCAGTATTATATGACGAATACTTCTCGATATTATTAATTTGAAATTTTATAATATCAAATTTTTAGTTAACTTAACCCGTCCAAGACCAAACCGGACATGTAAGATTCTTTTATATTTGACTTAGTAATTACTCCAACACATACGATATCTCTGCTTTGAAAATTGTATCATTAAGATTTCTAATCAAGCTTGTCAAATTTTGATTTTGAGTTTTGTTAACCCTGACCCCCCAAGACCAAACCGGAGATAAAGACTGCTCTTTTATACCTAACTTCATACGTTTCATGTCAACATTTCAACATACATACGAAGATTCTGTTTCTTTAAAATTGTATGACATTGAATGCCTAAATAAACGATGTCAATTTGATTTTTGATTTTGTTAATAATTCGACCCAAAGACCAAACCGAAGAAGATCGTTTCTTTATTTTATCTAACTGCATAATCCCCTAAGAACAAAATAAAAAGCTGTAAAAATAATCGATTTCATACTTCATAAGAAGCACCCAAATAAGCTTGTAGATTGATTAAGCATTCTCTTTTTTGTAAATCAAAACATGACCGAAAATAAGATTTGTATACCATACGATCATAAGTAAGAATGCCTAAAGCTAAGATGATTTGCGCTAAAATTCCCTTTATACAAAATCCCAACATAAATACAAAAATAATCGATTTACCATACGATCATAAGATAATGGCCTAAAATAAGCTTATATTTGATGTACAAATTCTCTCTTTATGTATAAAATCGCAAGATAAATCAAAAATAATTGCTTTGATATACCATATACCATACCCATTTATTTCTCTCAAAAGGATAATATAAAAATACGAGTAGATCATATTTCATTTAGAGGTGGATTAATTAAAATCCACCTCCCTCACATGCAAACTCATGGCAAGTGGACACAAACTCATTAAATTTATTAAAGACAAGAAAGACTTTACTTTCCTTTCAAAGAAAGGATAATGCACAAGACGCCACATGTCCATGCATGTGCATGCACATGACAAGTGATCACCAGATGATTCCCTCAGATTTAGACAAGCACATATGCCAAGACGATACATGATGAGAAGAGGCTAAAATCTATAAATAAGAGGAATTCTTCTCATAAAATCACACACTACTCTCATTTCTTTCCTTCTCTCCTTGATTTCACAAGTTTGAGTTCTGCTTATAAGAGAGCTAAGTCATGCCATAAAATTTGAAGTTTTACCTTCTCCTTCCTTTAGCAATTTTCCATTTTTTTTTTTAGATTTTATGACATGTCATGTCAAAATGTTTCATTTCATGTATGTCTTCCCTTATCCTTTTTTTTTTTTTATAATCATAAATCAACGTGAAATGGACATATGAGTAAAAGATAACATGTTAAACATGTATTTAAGCATGTGTTCTAAGCACGCCTAATAAGATATCCTAAGAGCAGAACCAACATCAACAAATACATGTCACAAGCATAAAGATCCATTTCAGATCTATTCTACACTTCATACACATGTTAAGCATGTAAAGTGACTAGAAAGATTCAACATTCATCAAACGATGAATGTTGATAGTGTCATAGACATAAAAAAGAGTTAAAACACATAAGAGATGCACATAAAAAAAATACTAAGCATTTTTTACCTTTCCCCTTTTTTTTTTTTAAATTTTTTTTCTCCCTACCCATCCCCAATGGTCGCGAGACTGCTTCCCACCACGCCAAGAAAGGCATATGTCGCGGAGACACCCCCTAAAGTTTATACCCACCACGCCAAGAAAGGCACATGTTAAAGATAATATAAGTTTTACCATTCAACTTATCTCCGCTTATCAGTTTACAACGCCTCCCGCCTCAGGGTTTATGAGAGATGAGTCGCCCACCACGCCAAGAAAGGCATATGGTGGTCGCGGAGACACGCACAAACTGATACGCATTTCCGTTAAGAAAGATATCACATATGCAAGAGTATAAAGAATTTAATTGAACTTATCTTATCAAAGTATTCTCCCGCCAGGGTATGAGAGATCGCCCACCACGCCAAGAAAGGCAGAAGGGTGGTGTCGTGAGACACACCAAACTTTGATACAAGATTTCCACATATATCACATATGCAAGAGTATAAAGATGAATTTTACAATCCTTATCTGCTTATCAAAGTTTACTCCGCTTCCCTCAAGTAGGTTGCCACGAGATCGAAGGCCACCACGCCAAGAAAGCAGCATGGTGTCGGAGACACTAAACTGATAAATTTCAAGAAGCATATCACATATGCAAGAGTATAAAGATGAATTTTACCTCATCCTTATCAATTGCCTCCCTCTTCCGCAGGGTTGCCATGAGATCGACCGCCCACCACGCCAAGAAAGTAAAGCATGTGTCGAGACACCGCTTCAAACTTTGAGCCAAGATTTCCTGCTTATGATATCACATACGCAAAATGCAAAAGAATAAACTCATAGATAATAGAAGTAGATAATCAAATCCCTTTCTATTAATTTCTCAGATTTCAACTTGCATACGAAAGAATCATTTATGACATATATAATTCAATTTCATAGAAACCAATTGATAAGAAAATGAAGCAAAATTCATAATAAGAAATAATATGATATTTAAGCATACATCCTTTCTTATCAAATTTTTTCAAACTTCCCTCAAATAAAGAAATTTTCAAAGAAGAGAAATGTTCAGAATTTTTCAAAGAAAGTGCATCATGCCTTAGACAAAAATGATCTAATTTCCTCTTAGTAAAACCAATTTCAGCAATTTCCCATATGCGAAATTTTTCAGAAAGCAACATACTTACTAACTAATGAAACAATACAACTTCCACTTGATTTCAAAGAAGATAAATGCATAGATATCCATAGAACATAAGCATCATGATATTAGGCCTAGGATTTAAGCCATGCAATAATTTGAAAACTCCTTTTTTTAATTTTAGATTTCAACTCAATCATGTGCAAGAGGCATAATATGTACCATTTCTCCGTAAGAAATCAATTTTGAAAGCAAGATGAACAAATGAAATCTATAGAAAGAAGCAAGAAAATGGGCCATACATTATCCCAAAGCATTTTCAGCAAGATAAACACCATAAAATCCAGATAATAAATAAAATGAGATTTGGGCCATACATCATCCCAAATCCCTAAAGGAAACTCTAAGATGATCCCAAGCATAAGATATAGATATTCAAGAAAAAACCCTAACTTCCAAAGAAGCTCAAATGCATAAAACAAGCTAGGGTTAGAGAGAAACAACCCTGAGGTTTCAATGCTAAGAGGAAAGGAGGAAAAGGGGTTTCTACCGGTTGGGGGTTGCTCAAGGCTCATCCCGCCGTTCTTCACGTATGCGGACTGGACCTGAGGAGAGGAAGGAAGAATCGCGGAGAGGGAGAAGAGCCGAGAGCAGGAGAACAGAGAGTTCTTTCGGAGGAGAGCCGTCTGAGCCGGATCAAGCAACCGAGAGCAAGAGTTTCGCCGAAGGGAGAGACAGAGCAACGAGGAAACCGAGAGGGAGCCGCGGGATGGAGCCCAGCTACCGAAGCCGAAGGAGGTGCCGTCAAGAGGGGAGCTCAGGCGGAGAGAGACCGAGAGCGTGAAACCAGAGAGGATGTCGAAGAGGGTCAACGCCCTCGCTTTTTGGCTCAGCAAATCCTTTATCGCCGATTAATAGAATCACGAGCGGTAGGGATTGAGCGGATTAAGGTAAAACCATTAGTCCCTTTAATTATAATTTATTATTATTTATGATATTAATTTATGCACTCAAACCCTAACAATACTTTTTAAGTTGTTTCAGCGTAACGAACGCGCGATCAATTTCGCGATCGGGCTCGCAACGCCGACGGCCGGATGAAATTCTAAATTATGCGCCGTCAATTGATCGGACGCACACTTCGAATCGCCGAAGTGTCGCTTGATGGTCGACGCTAACGACGCCGATCAATTTCGGCGAACGGTTGATATCGCCGGGGCTTCAATTTCGATATGCGATAATTTCATTAAAAATGATAATTTGATTTTTATATCGATCCTTAATTGATTCAAAATTTTTTAATTAATTTTAATATTTTCGACGCAGGCAAAGTCAATCGTCAGAATTAAAACGAATTTGATCGGTTCGGATCGCGATTTGAGGGATTTTAAAATCCACCTTATTTATTTAATTTAATGTGGCACATAGTTGTAGGTCAACAACACCATGATGACATATTCTTCCTAATTCATTCCATGATCTAACCAATGCATTTCTCAGCTATCACGAAGTCAATGGAAAAGGAAGTTGCAGTTGTTCCCTTGGAAAGAGTGAATCTTCAGTGCAAACTTGCATCAAATCCTTATCATGTTTGTGCTGAATACTGCTTCCAAAATGTCTCTAACGGCCACCATCCTGAGCGATGTCAGTCATTCATTGGTTTTTTTTTCTTCAAATTTCATTAGCTATAGCCTAACGAGTGGATTATTTCAGCTATGATGACATCAAAAGAAATAAAGAAAGTAGTTCTTTCCCCTCAGGTAGTGAATTTGGAGTGCAAATATTCATCAAATCCATATCATGTATGTGCTGAATATTGCTTCAAAAATGTCCTTGAGAGAGATCCACCAAGGCAAAGTAAGTCATTTGCTACATATTTCAAAATCTGATATTTATAATCTTATAAATACATTATTTCAGCTATCAAGAAGTTAAAGGAAAGAGGATGCAGCAGTTCTCCCCTCAGAGAGACAAGTGAGTCCTGAGTGCAAATTTGCATCAAACCCGTATCATGTATGTGCAGAATACTGCGTCAAAAATGCCCTTGAGGGGGAACAGCAAGGGCAAGGTAAACTTGTGTTGCATTTTCCAAATTTTATGACTTTGAATTATATGATATTCCATAATCTAACCAGTAGATTATTTTAGTCATGAAGCTAAAAAGTCTAAAAGAATTAAAGGGTTTAGTCAACAACAAAAGATAACAAGTGGGCACCCTCAGTGAATATTCGTCAAACCCATACCATCAATGTGCTGAAAATTGCTTCAACAAAATGTACCCGCCAGTAAAATACCAGATCGAGGTTAGCTTCTAGCCTAGTATTATTTTTTTCTATTTTTGAATTCATATATCCATAATCTAATAAATTGTTGCAGTCGTGAAAAGAATTGAAAGGAAGAAAGAAAAAAGTTATTCACCGAGAAGAGATGATAATCCCAAGTACAAAAATGCATCAAATTCTTTCCATAGATGCCCTGACTACTGCTCTGAAGAAACCTCACCGACGAATGAAGTTGTAGAAGGCAGCACAGGTCCTAAATCCCTATTTTAAGAAAGGTTTCCCTGTTGTTGCATATGTATCTCTCTGTAAAGTCATCTATTTATTCTGCAGCTACGATTAAAAAGAAAAAGAGAAATTCATCTAAGGGAAATAAAAGAAATCATCTGATCGTGGAGAAGATTAGCCTGAACTCCAGGTATATGGAAGCATCAAAGCCAGGACAAAATTATGTTGAATCCTCAGAACGAATCATCTTGCATGATGGAACAGAGAAAAGCAGCATGGACTCTAAATATGCAGGAGCATTTAACCCAACTAATCATAATTTTAATTTAAACAACGGAATCTCCATGTACATGCAGTATGAGACCAAAGATTTGCAGTTAGGTAACTTGCTAAACAGGATTCTATTTTCTTCCCTGAAACATTTAGTTATTTCATTGCCCTTTCATCCTGTAATAGTTATTATCTTGGTTTTAACTAGCAAAAATGGTAGACATTAAGAATCCTAAAGAGTCCACAGATGTGCCACCTTTGCACATAGATGCATCTGATCTGTTCAATGAATGGGTAAAATATTGCTCACAGACGAAGGTTGCTGAGGATGAAATAGTTAAGCAAGAAAAGAAAGGTTGCCAACTAGTATTTATCTTATTGATTACTCTCTTTGGAAGCTATTTAACAAATAATCTCTGCTTGTTTTGCATACAGTTGGAATTGGAGAACTCACTACGAGAAATGGCAAAGCCAATAGTCTTCTGAAAGATTATGATGCAGCAAATCTGGAAAAGGTTCAAGCTACAGTGGGCTTTCCACGCTCCTCCCTCCCCATCTTATTACTCTTTTTACTAGGGTTTCTTTTAGCTCTGCTCCACTGGGCTCGAGTGATTCACGCCATAGTTATATCTTCAGAGAAGCACTAGGAACCTGAAAGGCATCTCGATCCCAAGTGCAAAAAGGTATCTGATCCATGTCATAAATTTTTTTTTCTCACTACCGCTTCCCAGGAGTGGATCACGAAATACAGTAGATTCTTCTCCAAGCACATAGTATTATGATTTTTTAAATTTTCTCAATTTACTCTTAAATTTAAGTTGAATAAATCGGATTGCTATGATCATTTAATTGTATATGTAGTTTATAACCTAAATAATCAAAACTCCAGCATCAGTTGAATTTTTTTTTTTCTTTCTCCAGTGTATTTTGAGCCTTCTGGAATGCATCATTTTAGAAATCTGCCATAAAATAACCATGTTTATTTCTCAAGTGATTCACAGTACTGTATTTATGAAGAGCAACATATTAATCAAATGAACCAATACTGTGCGCAGATGGATCTTTTGTTTAAAAATGTGATGTGTTAGAATGGAGTTTTTAAAACTAGGCAAAGGTGAATGAGAGAAGATAAATTTGAAGAAAGATGTTATTTATTTTATTTCTTATTTTTCTTCTTTGATATAATAACTCAATGCCATTCTTTATATCTTCAAACAGGATTGTGCCTATGTATTTCAATCTAATGGCTACGATCAACCATCTAAATTCTATTCTACTTTTGATTGCAAATAACAATAGATACTTACTTTAGTCTCTTCTAATAGATCATTTTAATAGTCTCTTCTATTCTACTTTGCCCTCAATCCATTATGCACATTTTGAGTATTTTTAATGCTTACATTGGGAAGAAAGTTGTTAATATATTCTAGCTGATATCCGAATTCAGTTGTGAAGCAACTAATTAAATTAAAGATCTCTGCTGTTACGAGTCTAATTAAAGCCTTTAGTTGTTTAATAAGGATGTTCAGCCCCACACTGATATACAATGGTACCCGAAGATCATCCTGATAAAATAGAAGGCTGCTGCTGGGATGAGGCCAGAAATCTAATCACCATTGCAGTTTGTAATTAATTAATATAGAATCCTAAAAGCATAGCTGGCACTCTGTCATAGTTAATTATGCTTAAAACTAAAAAACTTAATTAATTGTTATCCTCCAACAACAGCTAGCCACCTGCAGTAGCGCTCCCGGCCGGCCCCTCTACCCACTATTTAAGGCAGGACACATGCATGCAGTAGTATCATCGATCCCATGCAATTAAACGCGATCCAAGCGAATTAGTTAACCAGCAATCGAAGTAAGCAAGCAGTGACTACTTTTATAAATATATCATGTATATTGCTGCTTGTATTTAAATTATTTATCTGATTAGTATTAGCTAGGTTCACGTACGTGCATGCATGCATGCATGCAGAGATAAATTAATATAGGAAAATGGGCGACGATAATATTATTCTACGCATCTGCTTGCTGGTGGGATTGGTGGTGGCGTCGACGTTGTTGCCGACAGAGTGCGAGGCGACTCAAAAGGGATACATCGGTAGAGAGCCGTTAAAGCATGATCTTCCGCCATGCTCGAAGATAAGGTATCCCACTGATAAAAATTGCAGGCCGAATCCTGGAGATTCTTACTACAGGGGTTGCAGCAAAATCAATCTCTGCAGGGGAGATGCCGACAAGTTCAACAAAACCCACAATATTCAACCCTTTTTTGTACAACATTTCACTCCGCCAACCATTCCTATTTCCTAGACAGTTAAATTAATCAATTATTGTGCAGACGAAAATTTTAAAGTAAGTATATTTTAAAACTTAATTAATAGATTAAATACCGGTAAAAAAAATTTAAATAGGTACAATAAAGCAAGGACCTGGCCACCCTCACCGCCAAGATGGCTACCAGATTATTACACTAAGCTGCCGCTGATAATCGGTCGACGGTAAAAGTTACCAATTATCGACATATTGTGTAGCCAGTATAAGTAGTGACTACCCGAATTTTTTTTTAAAAAATAAGTTGTATTTTTTTTCCGATGTATAGGAAATGCAAATAGATATAAAATGATCTTGTAATACTAGTGAACAAATGATACGTAAAATACAAATAGATCAAACATACAAATGTACTAATAATCAAACGATACAAAAAAATTTCATCCATAAGCCAAAAAATAAACTCACGTATGATGATAAAAGTGAATAAAATAAAAATACAAAATATACAAAATAAATACACCTCTAAACACTATCGTCGACGACACCGTCTATAGGCTATCGCAAGATTACTGAGTATAGTTTCTGGTCAGACGACGCAAATGATGAGCTGCTCGCATCATTCGATCCAATGTCCGCGAAGTCTTGTAGAGATACCTAATCTCGACGCCGCGACCGCCCATATGAGACGGAAAGAAGAAGATCTGATCAAGATGGTGGATGGCCGCCATATGTTGCTGTGCCGAGGTAATGTACATGTGTCATATCGACATATATGCTCGCCGCGACGCTCGACCTCAGAAGTCTTTGATATGTCGCTCTTCGTGATCGCATCATATGCTCATTTTATTAATTGATAGTCCACGCCATCAACGCCCAAAGAAAGGTAAAAGATCCTCCAAAATATGCTCCGCCTACAATAAACCAGTTTAAAATGTTACTACGTAAATATGTGGAAATAATAACTAAGAAAATATGCAAATTATAGAGTTATCTTAACATATGCTCGCCGTGCTCGGGTAAGACGCCGTTTGGTAAGAGGCCTTCAGAATTACAACGATACCCCACCTAAACCGATCATGTATCCGCAGGGGCTGCGGCGTAGTATTGTCCACCACAAGAACGCGTGATCTCATGGCCTCCCACAGTGGCGATGTACCGCTGATGGTAGCACTCGTTCAGACCGCTTTCCTCGCCATCGACTCTAATGAAACTGAGTCCATCGGCTACATCCGTGGCCGGGCAAGTGACCAAACCGACGGCGACTCGGGTGCCACTCCACCCTCTTCCAACTAAGTGGAACTGCTAACCAGATGTCCACTACCAAATATCGCCAAACGACCTCTACCAATCGATATTCCCCAAGTCACCTGTGTGTCAATGCATGTTAGACAATGGTTTGACAAGATTTGTTGAGAGAATGATATATAACAATTAAAAGAAGTACCGCAGTAGCCCATCTAACTCATCCCTAAAAAAATTGATATCGAATCCAAGACTGACGCGACATATATCTCTCGCTCCACCGATCAAAAAAATATCATATACAAGTCGTAGTTGCATGTCATTATGTTAAAGCCGCTATAAAGATATTAATTTCTTACCGAAATCGACGAGCCCATCGAGATCTCTAGGGTAGGGACATGTAACGCCGCCCAAGATTCAGAAGAATCAAGACACCCGACCATGTTGGCCCCTCCTCGCTCGGTAGACTCATGCAACTCCTATATAAAGACGCACCGCCAATGAGAGTGTTGAATGTGTCAAGATCCTCTAAGAATGGGAGATACCGCAAATGCACCTCTCGACCACGACTGGTAGTAAAAACTCCCAAGAAGGAACAAAACATAAAGCTCACATGTTTGATGAAGTCCAACTCGTGATGTGTAGACTCAAAAATGTCCAACGTAACCACTGAGTATGCGCATGTGCATCCGAATCCGAATGTCAATGTACGCGGGGTCACGGGATCACTATTCTGAAACGGATGCACACCTATAAGCTCGTCACAATAGTCTGACCAACTCTACCACCGCCTACCATGTCCTACAACAATAAGCCCCGACAACCGGTGGTCCGTCAATACGCGAAACCTGTGATCATTGCAACGCTCGCAATGTCACTATCATCTCCCACAAATGAAATGTGTTCTGGGAGACCAACGCCAACTAGGCCGCGATGTGATGGTCAAGTCCGATGTACCGCAATGCTAACACACAAAGTCCGAGGCGAGGGCACGAGAACTGGGCACGCGGACGCCACTTTCGAGCATAAGAAGGTGAGATGTGCCTCCAAAATAGTCGCCGCAGTGAAAAAGGTTAGTCAAGTAACGAATACACAAATGAAACACATAGAAAAAAAGCAAGTATATTCATACCAGACTGATGTGCCGCCTCGCCACGGCGGCTATGCTGGATGAACCTCTGCAAAAGGCCATCATCAATCGCTCAAGACGCCTCGGCGACGCATCTAACCGCCTAGAAGGTTCCTCTACCATCGCACTGTAATAAAGAAATGAAATTTATTAGTACCGATATAATTGCAGAGATAAAGAAAACTATGCATATTCGCCAGATATATCTAAACACAAACTAAACTCACCGCTACTAGAAGGGTTATGTGGGCATGATGTCCCAGATAACCGACGATTGATTTACTACTACACATTATGCGATGCGCCTCATCCATTGTGTTCTTGTACCTACGTGATTGGCCTACCCGGACTTTAACCATCATATCAAAGGATGCACTCGCCCGGGTCGCATCTGCCGTGTTTCATCATGCACATAAAAATTAGAAGAGTATGTCTGCCCGTACATCGACATGGTGTAATATCTTGACACATAAGCCAGATGATTGATTCTCCTATGTACTAGAGCTGCTATGGTATGACTACACGACATATGATAAATCAGTGTTTGTGTACAACGGCATGAGCTGAATTGATCTTCCGTGAAATCAACTCACGAGCCATACCGTCCAACACTTGCACCTCATTTGCGTAATATTGACCGGGGAAATGCCCAGCCTCCGCCAAATTTGCTTAACCGTTTTTCGTGGAGAGAAGGTGAATTCTCAATCAATCGAACTTGTCCGCTTATAGAATAGACTCATGTTATAGTAAATTACGTTATCAATGCTTGAATTGGTACCCCTGGCACGCTTAAGTACACCATTAAAGCACTGATGCATTTGTGGTCATGGTTAACGCTTCCCACCATCATGAATCAATGTCCACTTCTCCACATCACGCTCTACCAACCACCGATATGCTTCGGTTTAATTTTTTTATGTCACCATGTGATGCTTAAATATGTTGATGTCATCGGTTACCGCCAAGTACATTTTTTTTTGCACATAAACTCAATATCCGCAATACCCATTTTTCTCACTACCTTCTTAAAGTTTTCCCTAAGATGTCGCAAGCAATGACAATGTGCGGCCCGTGGAAATACATCGCACACCCATGAACCAACCTTGCTTTATCCGAGATTACACAAAAATCGCCCCTTGATGAAACAATTGGCAGCAGTTGTTGTAGGCACATAATGAACCAGAGCTAGGATTCATTATTCTCAGATTCGACCACTGCAAAAGCAAGGGGAAATAGACCGTTATTTGCATCAATACCAATGGCTGTGAGCAATGTACCCCGATACTTGCCAAAAGGAACGTCCATGCTGAGAACAGGTCGACAATATCCCCAACCAGTAATAGATGGTCCAAAAGCCCAACAGCCAAAACATGTATCTGATATAATCGAACAATGCGCAACGCAGCATAATGAATCCATAAACAATGCTGTGGAGATATGACTCTCCCAACCGCCAAATATTGCTCGATACTTTTGCCTCGCATCCCGCCTTCATGTAAGAGACCTTTGATGTTAAATTTCGATTCCATCCTTCCTATGATCTCTGCTTTCAGTCAATTTGAAATCGTGATTACCGGTATTATGAAGTAATCTAATAAACTTGTAAGTTGGCGATATCACGAACCAATGGTGGTAACGCATATGCGTGAACCTAAAGTTGATAATCTCCAGGCGCCTCCCAACCTCTTGTTTCTGCTACAGTGCATGCGCCATTGGCAAGTTCTGTTAGGGCTACGATGTTGCGCACATATAATAGTGAAATTCTTCTGATTGGATGTCACGGTAAGGAACTGGACATTATTAAGAATGGATCAGCCAGTTACTGCGAATTGAAGCTCATTTTTATTTGAGAAACACATACCTTCATATAACTTTCGAACTTGACATCATCGAAAAACGAGCTATCAGATGGACCATCAAACACAATATCCTCACCAGTCTTTCGTGGTCGACATAGCCAACGCATTACTCATTGGAAATCATAACATCGTGATCCGAATTCTTGAATGACTCGAAGATCATGACCGTCTGCGCATAAATTGGCATTACCAAGCAAGACTCATCATCGCCGCTATCATCAAATGCGATTGCGATTCACTATTCATCATTTCATACTCATTTGTCGGTGGTTGTCAGATGAACTATGTTGATCATGCGTTTGAATAGACATCTGATTTTGCATTTAAACATATATCATCTTAAGATATCCTACACAAAACAAAATAAAAAACATCAACGGTGATGTCGAGGTGAATACATTATCTTGTTCGTGATAAATCTTGCAATTCGCATTGTTGGCAAGCGAACTTCGTAGCATACAGGAGTGTACATTACGGCGGATGCTCGATGTCGGTTTGGTTGCGGTACATTGTGGCTTTATTTTCACGTAAAGAATCAATGCCGAAGCTTATCGTCTGATCTGCGGACATCATCATCATCAATATGTATCCCGCGCTGGAAAATGACATGTAATCTCCATTGCGAAGTTATCAACGTCATAATCGAGACGAGTACTTTTAAATCTCTAAGCTTGCATGATGCACGACACTCATGGGCCGATTTTTCCACCAACATAACTTGGAATGAACTGACCATCAATGATCAGTTTCCCGTCATAGAACAAAATTAAGGAAACAAGATTCTGACTCATTCTACTATTAGCTCGGCCCGTGTTGTAAAAACCTAACAATTCACTCAAAATCCGTTACAAAAATCTATATTGCTCACCTATTTATACACTTAACAATTAAGCAAAGCAAAAAATGAACTACCAAATTACCTGATCCCAGTATGTCGTATACCCTAACCACGACAAATTTTAGGAGAATAATTATGAAAAATATGAAAAACTTCCCTCTACATTATTGCTAATTCAAATAAGCAAGGAAGAAAAAAAAATAAAAATAAAATAAACTTACATGAAGGCGGAGCAACGATCCGACCATGAAATCGACGAAATTCGTTGGTGGAGCCGTGAAAGTAATGCAAAAAATCCAAAATGGTGGAGCCGGCGATGGGTCTCGTCGCGTCTGGAGGAGAACGGAGGAGAAGAGCTTTTACAAAACGAAAAAAAACGAATGGGACCGGGTGGGCGATTCCGTGTTAGAAATCGGTCGCCCACTGCTCAGGCGGCCAGCCAAACTAACCGTCGATAAGTTAGTGGCCCTCGATTAAACTAACTAATGGGCGGCTAAGTTGGCGATCGCTGTAAGCGGCAGTCATCTCGGCGATGGTGGCGACCGTCGCCCACTTATTGCGGTAAAGTTAAATTTTTTTTATCGATGCCTAATCTATTAATTATTAATTAAAACATACTTAATTTAAAAATTTTCTCTTATTGTGCACCTGCTTTTATTTAATTAATTCGTGAAACAATGTATTGGGAATCATGCATGCACGATCGATATATATATATATATGGAAAATTTTTAAAATAGGCACTGTGTTAATCTTAATTATGTGTTTAGACATGTAAAAATTTTTTTTAGAAAAATCGTAGTCGTCAGTTTAGGACGATTTATGACATAATATTCGGATGACTGAATATTTTTTTTATGTGATTTTATCAATCACGCGGAGGAAGAGAGAGAGAGAGAGAGAGAGATAGAGATTTTATTTTATTTTTAATTAATATAATTATTTAAAATATTTAAAATATATAATTTAAAAATATTTTTTATAAAATATTTAATAACTAAATATTTATATATTTACTTATTTATTTATTTATTTATTTATATATATAATTAAATATATAATTTTAAAATATTTTTAAATATATATATAAATGTAGAAATTTATTTAATAATTTTTTTTAATTAATATAATTATTTAAAATATATAATTTTTATTAATTTTGTTAATATATAATTTAAAAATATTTAAAATATATAAATAAATAATTTTAATAAATAAATAAAGAGAGAAAATTATATAAATATTTTATAAATTATATAAATAAAGTAATTATATATATATATATATATATATATATATATATATATATATATATATATATATATATATATAAATTATATATATATATAAATTTATTTAGTTATTTATATATTTAAATTAAATAAATATTTTTAAGTTATATAAATAATGGGCTCCTAAACAATGGTATGAAAAGTTTGATAAAGTAATATTGACATATGAATTTTTAATTAGTGAGTCTGATAAATGTATTTATATTAAAGTTGTTGATCATGATTATATTATTTTATATCTTTATGTTGATGATATTTTAATTTTTTGATATAAATCTTAATATTATAAATAACATTAAAGAGTTTCTATCAACTCAATTTGATATGAGAGATTTAGGTGAAGCTAATGTAATACTAAGTATAAAGATTTATAGAAATACAAATAATATTTTTATTACTTAATCACATTATTTTCAAAAACTTCTTAAAAAAAGTAATTATCAAAATGTGAGTCTTGTAGGCACTCCATATAACTCTAGCTTATATCTTATAAATAATTTAAGTGATAGTGTATCACAATTAAAATATTCTCAAATAATTAATTATTTTATGCATATAGTAAATTATTCTCAACCTGATATTGCTTATGCTATAGGAAAATTGAGAAGATATACTAGTAACCCTAATGAAACTCATTGGAAAGCACTAGAAAGAATTTTTAAATATTTAAAAGGTATAATAAACTATTGCATTCATTATAGTGGCTTTCATAGTCTAAAAGAATATTGTGATCTTTGGTTGGATTACACTAGTGAAACAAAAGTCTAGTGGTTATGTCTTCACATTTTGTGGTTGTGCAATATTATGAAAATCTACTAAACAAAGATTAATCTCTAGATCTACAATGTAAGCAAAATTTATAGAACTTGTTCTTGCTACTTCTGAAGTTTAGTGGCTTAAAAGTTTATTAATTTATTTGCCTTATATTGAAAAACATATATTTGCTATTTTAATACATTGTAATAATCAAGCTGCTATAGAAAAAAAAAGGTGCAAAATGTAATGATAAAAAAACGTCATATGAGAATAAGACGTGATTAATATGAATTATATAAAAGAAGTGTTGTTACTTACCATTTTATTTGTTCTAAGAAAAATATTGCAGATCCATTGACAAAAGGGCTTGCAAAGACTTCTATATTGAGATCATTGGAAGGGATGGGGTTAAAATAGTCATCACAGTGGAAACCCAACCTTCAGATTGGAAACACCATAATAGAAGATTCAATGTGATAAAAAATGAAGCTAATCGAATGTTTGGTAAAAACACAATTTTAAATATTATAAATATCATCCTTATATATATTTGTACTAAGCAGTAATGAAAATATGGTTGAGCTATAGCTCCTAATGAGATCAAAGACAAAAATAAAAAATAAAATTTTTTGGGAGATATTATAATTGCAGTGTATCTTGGAGATCTTACCTATATAAGTGTTAAATAAAGTCAATTAGATCTTATTAAGATCCTAAAACACTTATAAATTGATATGAAAGCGCATGACATTTAAAGCACAGCCTTGAGTAGAACTTATAGCGTGTCTCATATCATGTGTATACCAAATTATACAATAATTTATATACTTAGTTCAAAACTTGATTATAATATTTATTCTTAGATTTTGGATATACTAAGACATTTGATTAATCATTTGAATCTGAAAAAATCTGATGTAAAAGATAAAAGTACTAGTTGTTTGGTGAAAACATTCGGCTTTTTTTTGGTTGACAAAATGTAGTGTGAATAAAAGGTTTTAACATGCATGGCGGCGTACCACTGATGGCGCGGCTGAAGCGGCAGCGTGGCAGCGGCCAAATCAGTGCAATGACGGCCCAGCATGGCGGTCTGGCCAGACTGTCATGGGTAAATGATGTGGTCGGCGTTAATGCGGTAAAGCGGAATCGCTCGCCATCATATATTTGTATTTGGGTTGCCCGTCAATTCCAAATCTATATAATAATGGTGTATTTGAAATACAAATTTTACTTTACTTTTAATTGAAATGTTAGCGTCGTTTAAATATAATTCAATCTGATGTCACCAAACAATGAAGTTCAAACCCAGAAGGTACATTCATTGAATGCACGATAAAAGCTGTCCAAAATAAAAAATTTATTCTTGATCTCTTATTTTATTCACCTCAAGTTTATTTATAAATATTTTTTTTATTGAAGAGAGAATTGTTATAGAAAATAAAGAAAAAAAATTATAATGTTATTCTTAATATTATTATTTTAACATTTGTTGATCCTCTTTGGTATCCCATTTTTTAGGAATAAAGAAAATGAGAAAGGGAAAAGAAAAAAAATAGTAGTGCATAAATATATTTATATTATATATGTGTAAATATATATAGCATAGATATATTTTATATTATAAATAAATAAATAATATATATATATATATATATATATATATATATATATATTATATTAGATATTATATATTAAAAAAGAGAAGAAAAAAGCCCTCTTGGGTTCATTCTTCTTCTTCGGTTTTTCCCTCCTTCTACTACTGCGCATGCGGCTATAATCTTCTCCCACGAGCTGGAAAATCATGCCATCTCCGCTGGAAACTGGTGTCGACTAATCCCCTCTGTCGCTTCCCTCGTTTTCATGAACGCCCATGGCTGCTGGGCTGTGAGCAGCTGCATCGTTTCGCCTCCTCTTCCTCGTCTTCGCTGCTATGGATAGCCACCACCGTTATGCTGGTTTTCTTCATCTTTTGCTTATGTCCTCATGAGAGCATTCAAGTTGGCGCTTTCCATTTCAAACCCGGCCACAGAAACCTTTTGGAAAGGACTTGAGTTCAGCAGAAGAATTAAGTGCTCAACTCGGAGAACTTTTTGATAAAAAAAACAACTTTACCGAATTGATCACTACTTGAGAAAGGAATTGGTGCAGAATCTGTTGGCGGTTCAGTTTGCAAATCGCTTCTTCTTACCCCTTCGGAACCGTGATAACATTGACAATGTGCAGATTGTCTTCAAGGAGGACTTCGGAATTGAAGGGTGTGGAGGATATTTTGATGAATATGGTGTCTATCGTTCAAAACCAATTGTAGGTCTTTATTTGGTCGTAATGGAGAAACCTGTTTCTCTTAGGCCTGAGCATATACGAGACGAGAAAGTGAAGGTTCTTCAGTCAGTCCTACCCATCAAGCTTGAAGAGGTTGTCTTAGGACAATACAATGGATGCAAGGATGACCAAATAGTTTCACCAAGCTCGAATACACCACCTTTAAAACAATTATTTTACGGACACACGATGAAAGATGGGAAGGTGTTCCTTTTATACTTAAGGCTGGGAAAGCTCTTAATTCAAGGCAGGCAGAAATCTGTGTTCAATTTAAGGAAGTTCCTAGTGACATCTAGAAATGGCAGAAGCAAGGAAGAAATGAATTTGTCATAAGCTTGCAATCTTTGGAGGTCATGTACTTGAAATTGACTATCAAGAAACCTAGTCTAGAAATGTCGACAATACAAAGTTTGAAGACCTATCATGCTAATCATATGAAATATTCTGATTGAAAGACAAATCTCATCATAATCATAGCCAAAATTGTTAGATGTGACCGCTATGTAATCTTCAAATTTAATTTGTATATATTTCTTTTTTGGTTGAAGGAATTGTTATCTTTCGTATGATAATAAATTGAAATTCATTAAACACAAATCATACTTTTAATGCTAATAAATAATTAGATGTATATGAGGAGATCACAATCGCCAAAATCATGATTTTACATTGATAAAAATTCAAATAAATTAATTTAAATTGAAAATTCTAAGCTACTTTTAAAATTTAATTTGAGTTTGCTAAATTTTGAAGTAAATAAAATTATTGATATTTGAATAAAATCAAGAATTGGTCAACTCCCAAATGAATAAACATCTCTTTTCAATATTTGAATTATCTTGGATTTTGAGATAATCAAAAAGAAAATTTCAATCATTTTAAGATTGAAATATAATGTCTAAAATATATTATATTCGATGTGAAATAGTTGAAATGAGTTGGATATTTTGGTGATAAACATAAGCTTAGCACTTTAATACCTCATTTCAATTGATGTGAAAGATGATCTGATTGATTATCTAATCAAAGCACAAGAAATCCCTTTGGAATTAAGGTAGTATTTAAATATAATTCACTCTAAGTAAATTAAAGAAAATCAAAGGATGCTATGGTAAAATATTTCTTAATAATATATTCCCATCTTCAATCTATGTGGATAAAATGAAGATATGAATAACTTTTCGTTTGGACACCATGGAGATTCACATATATTCTTATTAGGGTGATCGGGTATGACATTGAGGAAATATGTACTATCTCGAAAGATAGAAGTCACCACCCTATAATGGACTGTCACAATAAGGACTCCCAGACTATGGGTCTTGTATATCTTGATTCCCACTTTTTTATGAAAAGTAAAGTAGGGTTTATTTTAAATCGGGTTCATTAGGCAAGCCTCCATAGTTAATTACATCTTATGGAATGAGATTCCTTAAGAATACTCTTGATTAAAATAAATGATCGTTGTCTCCAAAGATTTTAAAGATAGGACCATCAATCAATTGATCATTTTCAAAAAATCAAGTGGGATTTGAGCAAAAAGGAAAGAGTTATTTTTGGAACCAAAAGAAGATAAGTAGATGCTCATGATGCTAGAAGCTGGTGAGCATCCCAAACTATCTATAGTTTATAGTTTATATTTTTTTGAAATGTGAATTATGTGTTTGAGTTAAATTTTCAAAAATAAAATTTCTATGGAGTCGCCTTCAAATCTTCAAGAAATGAAAGAAAATATATATAAATTCATCTTTTATGATGCCATATGATCCGCAGATGTATTTATTCAAGTGATCGAGAACGCCATCAAGGAATAGTATAATATCTCGAAAGATAGAAGTCACTACCCTTTAATGGACCTAATCACCTCAATAAGGACTCCCATGGACGATGGGTCTGCAGATGTACCAGAGATTCTTCCCCTATTTTATATGGAAAAGTAAAGAAGGGACTATCAATCGATTAGTTCATTTTTGAAAGATCAAATGAGATTGATCAAAAGAGGGAGTTATTATCGAAGCCAAAATGGAAGATAAATAGGAGATGCTCATGATGCTAAGAAACCTAGCGAGCATCTCAAACTATCCTATGATTGAGCTTTACATTTTTGAAATTGATTTAGTTTGTTTGAGTTATATTTTTTCTTAGAAATTTAGGTCTTATGATTCCTTAACACAAGATTAAGAAAATGCCTAGAAGGTGAGGAATTAAGCTTATGGCCCACAAAGGGGAGAAGAAACCTAACTAAATCAAGGAGCTTTGGCGGCAACCTAAATCTAAGGCAAAATGGGTTGGTTTGCCTCTGAGAGGACAAATCATCCGACAGCTTGGACTTACAATCACCTGGGGGTGGCCACCAACTAACTCCTCCTATAATTTTAAATATATGCAGGAAAGTCTTTATGCTTATGCAAGATAACTAGGCTGTTATTACTTAGAAAGAGACTAAGTCTTTAAACTCATTCCCTAAAGAGACTAGATCATGTAAAAGGATATGCTTCAAATGACCTAAATCTAATGCAATTCAAATTTCATTTTCTTTTCATTTTTGGATAGTTTTTTTGACTCTGGCTAATAGGATTCATATGACTAATGCATGAGAAATCAAGTTATTAGCCAAAATCAGTGAGAAGGGAGGAGGTGAGTTTCCACCATGACTCTTAAAGGTCAAGCCAAGTTTCTCTGATAAAGGTGGAAGCCCTCCAATCAAGAGTGAAATAAGATGCATTTGTGCATAATATTATAAAGAAAAGTACTCATACAACTATGGGGTTACTAATTCTTTTATTTTGATTTTAAACCTAAGCTTTAGATGAAGTTATGAGCTTCTTTATTTTCATTTGAGTTATTAGGTTAGGTAAAAGATTTATTTTTCCCTAAAGAGCCTAATCCACATCCAGACCATACATAAAGCAAGGAAGAAACTAGAAAAAATATGTCACTTAATGCAAAAGCTAAACAAATCATCAATCAATTTATAAAACTAATCGCAAAAAGAATAAAAGGCCGTTGTGGTTGGGCACCACCGTACAAACCCAAAAATATCAAATGTTGGTAGTCAAGCTCTACCCTTATATAACCCAGATTACAAATGAATTAAATTATAATTTAAGCAAAGGAATTCATTGTTATATGGGTCTTCAAGCTTTATATCTTCTTTCTTCTTTCTTCTTTCTTCTTTTATTCTTTCCTTCTTTCTTTCTTTCTTCTTTGGTTCCTCCTTTTGGATGGTTGGAAGGTGGATGCTCTAAGGCTTCACATGGTGCATAAGATAGGATCTTATGATCAATGTTTATCCTAATCCCCATAATAATCATTCCAAAATCTTAATTGCATAAATTTACATGAAAAGGAAAAGTGGAAATCTAATTAACACTTGCAAAATAAAGGTTAGCTAAAATAAATTACACAAATCCCAAGCATGTATATTAGACTTAGTACCCCACACATGATCAAGTCCACACAGCTATGGATTATGCATAGGTATAAAGCACAGCAAGCAAAACATTTATACTTTTTATTTATGATAATGCCCCTTAAACTGCAAAAGAATAGTTAGACTAAGAATGTCCTACCATTCATTCTAGCATACACCCTAACGTTGTCTAAATATATATCACAAAATAAAATAAAACATCAAAATCACTAATATAAAGCTAGAAGTGGTGACTTAGGCTAATGTGTGTGCTTTGAAAATTTGTGTGGTATGCTTAGCTATTGCTTTAGGTTTAAATTTTCTAAGTGTGAAGAACATGTTCAACTTAGAGAGAGGTTTCATTTAAATGGTTTAATGGTTTTTGGGTTGATTTTATTTCATGTTTTGATTTGTTTCAAATGGATCCTACAATTAATTACTAAGTTATGATAAGAGGGAAAGAAGAGAACTTACTTCTAACCAAAGTAATTTCTAAAGTAGGTTCACATTTTAGTTTTGTTTAGATGAATGTTTTGATTAAATATTTTACTTAATCCTAAGTCTAGATAAACTCTAAACAAACTCATTCAAAAAGAAAGGCATTTAAGATTAAATAAAATGAATCAAAATTCACATAACACACATTACTTCATTTCTTTCCCAACATATATAACATGCATATGAATCAATCCTAAGCATATATATACACACAAATGAGAATATTTAACACACTTTATGATGCATGCTAAGAAAACCATTTAAGGAAATTTAGAAGTTTAATATGCATGATTTTCTTTTAGTAGAAAAAGGGTTTCTTTATCCAATTTTTCACATGCACACATAAATGCATAAAAGGCATAAGTACGATGCCATTGTTAGAACCAGGGGTGTAAGGTACAATACCCACTTGGGGCTACTTAAAGCCTCACAACCCCGGGGTTGTCCAGACTATACCACTTTCCTTAGATGCAAGCATATGTGCAAAAGAAATAAATGGAAAAGAGAGAATGTAAAAGTTATTTAATGGATTCATTTTTATTTTATGCAATTTATGTATGCAAATATAGGAAACCCCTCTTAGGTGATAGCATAGGGATGAATAGGGTATGGAATGAAGTAAGTGTTGGGTTCTTTTTAAATGAACCCTACATCTTACCAACTCTTATTCAAAACTATGCTAACATAGGAAAGAAAGGAAACCTATGCTAAGCATACCTTTATAATCTATCACATGCAAACTTATAATTAAAGTATAAGTAGCATACTTTCAGATTTGGTATTTGATTTATATGTTTTGAAAATAATTTGGATTTAGTAGTGATAATAGCCACTCATATTTCTACTTTAGCCAACATATGCAAATTTGACATAAAGTAAACAATTTTATTTTTAAAATTTGAATTTCAAAACTATGAATGCATGAAATCACATGGCATCCAATTTAACATGTTGGGAAAGATCCAAAGTAATGAAAACATGTGAACAAATTCACTTCACTTAAATCCTAAAGACATTCTTATGGAATAAGAAAATTTAGAATAAATCAAAGTGAATTTCAAAATGATTTTTGTTTAGTTTGAAGTTTGATTTAATTTTGAAAAGGTGAGATGAGTTTGCTGTTCCTAACCCATTCCCACATGTGTTTGATATTTTTTTTAAATTTTAGCAATTAAATCTATTTTATGTGTTGATTAGGTTAATGTATGAATTAAGTGACTTAATTAACCCTTACCTACACCACCTTTGAAGAATTAACTAAATAATTATGAGCCAATGAGATGGCATAAAACCCACAAGGAATTTAAATTTGCAATGCATCTAATAATGAAAAGGCCTAATGCAATTTGGCTCACACTTAAAAGTTAATTAAACTAAGAGGTTTAGCTTAAGTAATTTCAAAAACACCCTTTCACACTTATGAATGCGGTTTTGATTTCCTTAGTTGAACTTAGGTTATTAAACACCTAAGAATCTACCCAAGGTAGATTAATTAAGTTTTTGAGCTTTTTAGAATTTTTGGAAATTGATTAAAGAGATAATTAATGAGTTAACCCTTAATTAAAGGAGATTAAGGAGAGAAGATGGGGTTTAGGGAAATGCCTAGCTTCCTCCTCTCATTGGATCTACCTTAATCAACCCTAATCATAGGTTAACATCACTAATCATACCCTAATAATGTTTAATTACATGAGAAGGATAATTAAGAAAGCCATATGCAATTATTCTAATCAAGCCTTTAACAAATCCCAAGAAAATTAGGGGAGGCAAAAGTCATCCTCTAAAACTTATCCAAGAAGTTTGGGATTAATCAGAGGCTTAATTAAAAAGTAATTAGCAAAATACACTTTAAAAATTAGAAAAGCATAACCAATACTCATCAAAATTAATTTTAAAATGTTTTAGGTTTAATTATCTATCCATAAGATTTTATTTCATATTTTTTTTGAATTTTTTAACAAGAGTTATGCATTTTAGAAGATCCCTGAATTATTTAGAAATTAATTAAGCATTTTTAACTAATTCTAACTAATCCCTGGCTCACGATGCGATGCATGGCGGTGGCGGTCAGCGCGCTTTACACGCGTCGTGCTGTGAGGGGGTCACTTGAACATCACATCCTGGGTGGCGGCGGTGGCGCACGTGCTTTAATCCTCTATAGTTTGATCAAAGATCGGATGGCTAAGGATCACGTGTTTTAAAATGGATAATTCAATTTCTAAACGTACTGAATAATCTGAGCCATCCATCTAAAATGCACAGATGGATGGCTGAGATGATCCAAGTTCTTCCCCTTGATCAACAGAGGTCGTCCATGATCAAGGGGAAGATCTAAGCTCGAACTAGCATGGAATCAAACAAAATTCAACCCACACCATCTAAAGACAGGGAGCGACAAATCCAATAGTGGGATTCACTTGAAAATTTTCATAAAGGACCACACCACCTATCCTAAGTGATTTCATACCTTGACGATGGGTGGAGATGAAGCCTTTTAGGGATTGAGTGACTTGCTCTCCTTTGCTTGAGTGGACTCTTCCAATACTTCCCTCCCATGCACTCAACTTAGCTCTTAGATGAAGTGTGCAAGAGCAATTGGAAGGAAATGAAGTGTGGAGGAAGTTGGCTAAAGGATTAGCTCCCCTATTTTCACTATTTGAAAATCGAGAAATGGCCTTTTGTAATCCTCTCTAGGAAGCTTGGGAGTGCTTTTCTATTGCTCAGTTCTAGCCAATTAATTGAGAGATTGAATTGAATTAGGGGGAGTATATCTCCCCCTTAAAGGATTGGATGGCCGATAATGCCCTTTCCATTTTGATCCAATTGATCAGATTAGGGAGTTTGTTTTAGCATTTGCAGAGTGGATTGCCAACCTCCCTTTGATCCAAGGAGATTGCCAAGTTTTAGGGACCAATGGGCAAACCCATTGGGTTGGGTGCACCACTCATCACTAAGTCCCCTTGAGCTTTTAGGAAAGCCTCAAGTGATTGTGAAGAGGGTATGTCCAAATTACCCATGAATTAGGCAAAAATTTGTTCTATGGCCTAGGGGTAGGATGGTCATTTTTCTATGTTTCCACTTTGGATATGTTGGGTATATGGAGAAACTAGGTTTGGCCAAGTTTCATGAGATTTGGAATTCATTTGATAGGGTTTGCCTCATGTTGACCCATTTAGGTCAAAATGGGTCAACTTAGGTCAAGTTGACCAATAGGTCAAATTGGGTCAAACCAAGGGTTGGGTCAAGTTTATATGACCATTTGAAATATTTTGGTGGCTTTGGTTTGATTCAATTTGGTATATATTTAGTTTTGGCTCATATGACTTCATTTAGATCAAATGGGTCAAGTTGACCTGTTGGACCATTTGACCTATGAGGTAGGTCAAGGGTAGGTTTTAGGTTAGTTAGTCATATGGAGTCAATTGGTATCTTTGTTTTCCAATCAATTTTGGTTAAGTTCACTTGGCTCAACATGACCCCTTTAGTCATGTTGGGTCTAAGGTCTAGGCTAGGTTGGGTCTAGTTGGCCAATTGAGGCTTTGGTCAAGTTCCACAAGTGATTTGGATTTGACCCATTAGGTTTCAATCAATTTATCTTAGATCAAGTTTTGACACATTTTGACCCTTAGGTCAAAATGGGTCAACTTGGGTCAAGTGGCCAATAGGTTAGTTAGGCTCAAATGTTGGCTTGGTCAAGTTCAAACATAGGTCAGTGAACTTAGATCAATGGTTTCAATCAATTTGGCCTATGGTGGAATTTGGCTATGTTATGTTTCATTTTAAGTGTTGACTTGGTCAACCCTTAGGTTTGACTTGGTTTGACCCAATTTGATTGATTGATCATCCCATGATGATTGTTGATCATGATGATAGGAATATATGAGTTTGTCTCAATCCAATTTGGTTAGGATCAAAATTGGCTCATAAGGGTACTTTTAGGTCACTTTGGGTCATGAGCCTAAGTGTGTCAATGGCTTGGTCAAGCTTGGTTTGATGTTGGTTGATCTTGTATATGAACTCATGATTAAAATATAAATCCATTTACAAGTGGTTTGAAGTCAAATGGGTTTTGATCCACTTGAAAATTTCATATTCAAGGGAAGAATATGAAGGGGTTTTGGGTTTAATTTTTGAACTAGGTTTTGATTGTTTGATTGGAGTTTGGATTCATATATGAGCTCATGATTATAGAGTTGATTGAACCATGAGGGAAAATCAAGAGTTTGGCTTGATTTGAAAATGATTTGGCCAAGTTCAAGATTTTGACTTGAAAGGCTTAGGTTGGATTTTGAGTTGATTTGAGTTTGATTTTTGGAATTGGTTTTGATTGTTTGAATTTATATTTCATTTATATATGTGAATATAAATGAGAATATAAATGGATCATGAGAAAATTTCAAAGATTTGGAGTGGTTTAATCATGATTTGGGCTACGTCCATTAAAAGAAATTTAAAGGATTTAAGGGAATTTTTAATTTAAAATTTAATTTTTTTTGAATTGGAATTGATTGATTTATATTTATATTTCATTTATATATGAGAATATAAATGAGGATATAAATAAGTTTTGAGAAAATCCCATGAGTTTGAGTAGGTTTGATCATGATTTAGGTTAAATCCATTAAAGGGAATTTAAAGGATTTAAAGGGATTTTAGATTGGATTTTAATTTTTGGATTGATTTGATTGATTTATATTTATATTTTATTTATATATGAGAATATAAATGAGGATATAAATAAGTTTTGAAAATATCAAGAATTTGTATAGGTTTGATCATGGTTTAGGCTAAGTTTATTAATAGAAAATTAAGGGACTTAGGAAATTTTCATGAATTGATTTGAAATTTTGAGTTTAGTTTGATTGATTTGAATTTATTTTTCATTTATATATGTGAATATAAATGAGAATGTAAATGAATTATGAGAAAATCTCAAAGATTTGAATTGGTTTGAATTATGATTTTGGTTAAATCCTTAAGGGAAAATTAAGGACTTAGGCAAAAATTTGGACTTAGGAATTTTTGATGGATTTTAATCATGGGTTTCAATCATAGATTTCAATCATGGATTTCAATCATATGGTTTTTGATGGATTTTAATCATGGGTTTCAATCATAGATTTCAATCATGGATTTCAATCATATGGAGTTGATTTGAATATGGAGAAAATCAAATGAGATTGATTTGGAGTTTGACTTGAAAGAAGGAAAGTGAGGAATGGTTCAAGCTAAAGGGTAGGCAATTTTTCTAACACCCCTAAGGCATAACCTATTCCTATGGCTAACTCTTTTAAGTCTCCAGGTCTAGGCTTGAGTGCCCACCTAATCACTAGATGTGTCTTAAGACTAAGGAACTCTTAAAGTCTAAGAGGAATCCTATGTCTAAGATGGAGAGGTTGAGAGCTCATCTAAAAATGAGATCAACACACCTAATAGGTGTGGTGTGACCACAAGGAACACCACATTAGGGATCAAAATGATCAACAACAAGAGATCACAAGCACTCAAAACAAACTATCCTTAACCCAAGGCATAGAAAGAATGAGCTTAGCAATGTCTACTTATGTTCAAGACATAAGAGAGAGGAAGAAATCCACTAAGGATGAGAACCTTCCACTAGGAAGCAGGTTCAAGTCATCTACAAAGAGATGAAAGATTTGATTTGATTTGAATCTCACTGAGGAGAAAACGATTTGATATGTTCCATTGGGAAAGTGGGTTGAATTTTTTTTTCAATTTTTGTTAGATTTAAATTTTAGATGAACTATGTTGGTTTGCAATAGACTGCACTAAGTAGGAGCCATGGAGGCTAAGACCCAACCTCGATTTATCAATAAGGGGTAGTCTACTAAGTACATAGTAGGACCAACCAATTAAAGGGATGCCTTTATACATCATTAGGAAGAACGTAGTGTAATTTACATCCTCCAAAGAAGGACTTCTAGGGTAATGCTGGCAAGATAACAGATTAAACTCAACCTTGGTCCTATTGAGTGAATTGGGACTTAGATCAACTCAAAGATAGTCAAGGTTGCTTTCATTTTTTAAATTTGTTTGTTTTAATTATTATGGATCCCATGGGTTTTCCATGAACTGCACTAAGTAGGGGCCATGGTGGCCTAGACCTAATTCATATTTATCAATCCAAAAAGAATAGACTACCAACCACAAGGTAGAACTATCCAACCAAAGGGAAATGCCTTTTAGTATACAATGGCCAAGTCCTAAGAAGAAAGCATGAGGGCTCACATCTTCTAGAAATAAGGAACCATTGGGGTGATTAGTTGCTTTGGGCAATGAATTGAACCCGACTTAGGGCTGCTATTGAGTGAATGCCACTAGGGGACTTAGATCAGCTCAAGGATAGTCAAAGATTAATTTCATTTTTAATTTTACTTTGATGGATTTCATTGGTTTGTGATGGATCAAACTAAGGAGGAGTTTACATCAGCCTAGACCTATCTCAGGTTTATTGAACCAAAGGGAGTAGCTTCCCGGTCGATGGGAGAATTATCCGACCAAAGGAGTGCCTTTCAGTTTGCAATGATCAATTCAGAGGAAGAAAGCTCGGGGACTCATATCTTCCACTAGAAAAGACCAGGGTGATCTTGCTTTGGAAAATAAATCAACCCACCTAGTGCCATCAGGACAATCATGCTAGAAAGAATGTGTCATAGTCTTACATCTTTGAAATGATTGTCTGGGTAACCCGCTTGTGGAAAAATAGATTGAACTGACCTGGGCTACTAAGTGAGTAACCCGAGGATTTATCTCAACTCAAGTAGTGCAATTCGAAGTGAGTACCACCCTGGATTTATCTTAACTCAAGAACTGATGGGCACTATAGCCCTAAAGTATGCTATGTACTGGAATGGGTTCCCGCTGCCATCAAATATTTTGAAAGAAGGAGGCACAAAACCCTTAGGATATTGGATAACATCGAATTTCTCAGGGTAGGGTCTATCCTTTGGAACTGATGACCCGCCTCGGGCTTGCACCAATGCTTCTCTCACTTGCTGCTCAACCATGAGTTTAATATTCTTTTCTTGAATGGAGGTACTATCTGCTACCTTCTTATACAAGCTAGTGCTGCCATGCTCTACTAGAGGTGAAGTCTTGGCTTGATCCAAGACATGCACAACTCGTGTGACCGTCTCAATAGATGCACCGTCGTGGCTTCATTCTAAAGTGCCAAGATCACATAGCAAAATCAAGTCTCTTTCCCATTTTATCAATTTATTCATCCTTTATTTGTTGTTGAAGGAGGTGTTGGAGTAGATGTATCATCCTACTCTCGAACACCTTCCAAACTCAATCTAAGGAGGGAACCCCTGGTGTCAACCATATGCACCTCTGCTGAGTCCTCCAACATATCATCTTCATTAGAATTAAAGTTGACCTTCTCCCCCTCTGTCAGACCAGTCATACCCTAGGATTTCTTTTTCTCAACAAGATACTATGCTACAATATCATCTAGGGAGCGATCTAACTGCACAGGTATAAATGATCTCGACTGACTGATGGTGGGATTACTATCATGATCTAAGAGACATCTAACCTCCCTTACTACTGGAGAGCTAATCTTGTCACTACGCCATCGAGGATACGCATCGACATCACCAAATCTAGGTAGTGGTACTCTGGGGAGGATCTATGGCCACAAGACATTTCCTCCCCTCGAGCTACTATCTCCATACCGCCACCTGGTGCTGGTGATGGAATAAATACTAGCTTAGGTCGCCATTTCTCTTCACCACAATCGGGGTGAGGTTGAGCAGATCTATCGCCTGGTGTAGATGGAATGGATCTCGTTGGATCACCAATGTGGCTCTCTTTTCCCTGGATGTAGCCTTCATGGCCTTTGCTTGAATAGTGGATGATGGAACTTGTACTGGAGATGGTGGACGTGGAGTAGAGTGGTGTGGTAGAGTGTGGTGAAAAGTATTTCATTTTCTTAAGAATGTATGCTTCCATATTCAATTCTATATGGAATAAAATGAAGATAGAAATATACTTCTTGGTTGCATTTGGACACCACGTTGATCCATAAATGTTCTTATTAGGGTGATCGGGTATGACATTGAGGGGAGGTGTACTATCTCAAAAGATAGAAGTCACCATCCTACAATAGACTAATCACTTGAATAAAGACTCAAGGACAATGGAGCATAGAGAGATTCTTCCCTACTTTACATAAAAAAAAGTGAAGTAGGATTTATTTTAAACCGGGTTCATTAAGTTTCATACAGAGGCAAGCATTATACATCCTAAGGAATGATTCAGAATACTTTGATTAAGGTAAATGATTATTGTCTCTAAAGATTTCAATATGTAGGACTATCAATCGATTAATTTATTTTGGGAGATTAAATGGGATCGATCAAAGAGAGAGTTCTTGTCAAAGCCAAATGAAAATAAGTAGGGGATACTTAAGATACTAGGAAGTCTAGTCAGCATCCCAAACTATCTTATGGTTGGGCTTTACATTTTTGAAATTGATTTATTTATTTGAGTGGATATTTTATTAGAAATTTAAAGCTAATAATTCCATTGCATAAGATCACGAAAATGCCTAAAAGGTGAGGATTTATGCTTGTGGCCCATAAAAGGTAAAAACAACCTCAGAACCTAAATCAAGGGAGCTTTGGTGAGTGCCAAAGGCACGACCTAAATCTAAGGCAAAAATGGTTATTTGTTTTACCTCCATAAGAGAGGATAAACCACCGAACTACTTGGACTTACAACAGCCTGGTGGTGGCTGCCAACTAACTCCTCCTATAATTTTAAACACATGTAGGCAAGTCATATGATTTATGCAAGATAGCTAGGCTATTATTTATTTAGAAAGAGACTAAGTCCTTAAACTCACTCCCTAAGAGACTAGATCATGTACATGCATGAGTAATGACCTAAATCTAATGCAAATTATATTACATTGTATTTTTATTTTTGGACAATCAATTTGACTCGGGCCTATAGGAATCATATGTCTAATGCATGAGAAAGAAGATTATGGCCTAAAATCAATGAGAAGGGGAGGTGTATTTCTACCATGGATCTCAAAGGTCAAGCCAAGTTTCTGCAGGAAGCCTCCAATCAAGAGTGTAACAATATGCTTCATCATGTTATAAAGAAATACTCATCGAGCAAGGGTTGCTAATTTTTTATCTTGATTCATAACCTGAGATTTAGGTGAGGTTATGAGTTCTTTATTTTAATTTTGAATTATTAGAAATCCCAAGCATGTATATTGGAATTAGCAGCCCTCACATGGGTAATCAAGTCCTCCTGACCTATTGGATTATGCTTAGGGGTATAAGCACCTGCACAGTAAAAATAGTTATATTTTTATTTCTCACAACACCCCTTAAGCACAAGCCCTTGCAGAAAATAATGGTTAGACTAAGATTGCCCTATCATTCATTCTATGCATATTCACCCTAGCATCTTTACTAAAATAAAACATCACAAAATAAAAGTAAACATCAAACCATGCACTGCCCTAACCTAAAGCTAGAAGTGATGACTTAGCATAATGTGTGTGTTTTAGAAGGTTTGTGTGGTATGCTTAGCTATGCCTTTAAGGTTTGGATTTTCTAAGTGTGAAGATGTTCAGCTTAGATGGGTGATTCCATTTAAGTGATTTAGTTACTTTGATTGATTTTATTTTGTATTTTCATTTGGTTTAAGTGAATCATAGAATTAATTACTATGTGTTGTAAAGAGAGGGAAAAGAGAAGAGAACTTCTCTTCCTTCCCTATCTTAAGTAATATTTAATGTTTATATTAAATATCTGTGTATTAAATATTTAGATTAATTAAAGTGAATTAATATCACAAAACACACATCACTTCATTTCTTTCCAACTTGTATAAGATGCATATAAATGAATCCTAAGCATATCTATACATACAAATGGAAATGCATACTTTATGATGACAACAAGTTACTTAAGAAAATTTGAATGCTTTATGATGCATGATTTTCATTAAGTAGAATAGAGGTTTTCTTATCCATTTTTTAAAAAAAGGCACGAATGCATGAAACTCATATGGCATAATATTTAGCATATTAGGAAAGAAACAAAGTGATGAAAGCATGTAAACAAATTCACCCTAATTAATTCCTAAAGATAATCTTATGAAATAAGAAAGCTTAAAGTAAATCAAATTATTTTTAAGGTTTGATTTGGTTTTGAGTTTGATTTCATTTGAGAAAGGTGAGGTGAGTTTGCTATTCCTAACCCATTCCCACATGTGTATGATATTTAAGTTTAATTTTTAGATGATTAAATCCATTTTATATTTTGATTGGTATGGTATGAATTAAGTGTGTTAATTATCCCTTATACAATTTTAGCATGCTTAATCAAATAATTATGATCCAATGAGATGACATAAAACCACACAAGGAATTTAAATCAGCAATGCACCTAGAAAAGAAAGGGCCTAATGCAATTTGGCTCATGATTAATGATTAACTAAACTAAGTGGTTTAACTTAAGTAATTTCATAACCCCTCTCACACATGTGAGTTGAGTTTTGATTTTCTTAATTGTACTTAGGCTCTTGAATACCTAAGCTTCTACCCAAGATAGATTAATTGAGTACTAGAAAGTTTTAGAATTTTATGAAATTAATTAAGGGAATAATTCATGAATTAACCCTTAATTAAGATTGAATTAAGGAAGAAATGGGGGTTTAAGGAATATCTTAAGGAAATTATCCCAAAATTATTTCATAAACCTCATATTCACTTAGTCAAAGCTTAATTGAGTCAATTAGAAGGTTAAACCACTAATTATACCTTTAATTTTCTTAGTTACATTAAGGGAGTGATTAAGGAATGAATTAGCAATTCCTCTAATTAAGCCACCAATAAATCCTAAGAAAATTAGGGGAGGCATAAGTCATCCCTCTAATTATACTTAAGAAGTTTGGGATTAATCAGTGGAGTAATTAGAGAGTAATTAGCAAAATAATATTCCTAATAAAACTAAAATTTAGAAAAAAAAGAACTATTCAAAATCAATTAAAATTAATTTTAGAATATTTTATGTTCAATTATCTATCCAATGCAATTTATTTCATATTTTTTTGAATTTTTTAGGCTTAAATATGAATTTAGGAAGATTTGGTAATTAATTAGGAGATTTAATAACCTAATTATATGTTTAATCCCGTCGACGCCACGTGGGCCGCTGATGCAACATGTGTTTTCCATGTGGCGTGATAGGGTTGGATAATAAAGTAGTCACATCATAGTGCCGCGTCAGCGACGGAGCTACACGCTTTCTCCTCAACCGTTCGATCAAGGATCAGATGGTTGAGATTAAAGTTGCGGATCTAAAGAGGTAAATCACAGATCTACGTGGATTTAATCATGGACGTCCATCCAAAATGCGCAAATGGATAGGCAGAGATTCATCCATGTTCTTCTCTGTGAGGAATGGAGACCGTCCATTTTAAAAGAGAAGATCTGAGCTCGATTGAGCTTAGACTAGATTGAAATTCAACCCACACCATCTAGGCACAATGACAAGCACATCTAACGGCTAGAATTCTATGGGATTAAAATTCCTTCATAAAGCTCCAAACCATATTGAATTTAAGCTCAAAAAATGGCTAACCTCACTGGAGGTGATCACCGACACTCAATTCCCTTGGAGAAACTTCATCTAGTGGAGATGAAGCTTTGTTGAAGTTTGAAGGCTTTAAAATTGAGTGGATGCTTCTAGAGACCAACTCCCCCTTAAACTCCTTGTGGTTTTGATCAAGGTAGATCCTCCCTTTCCTTTAGAGCTTGGAAAAGAACTTAGGTGAAGTCAACTTGGTCCTCTGATGAAGCCTGAAGAAGGAATTGGGTTGATGTTGAGTGTGGAGTAAGTTGGATTTTTGGTAGAGCTCCCCTGTTTCCAAGTTATGAAAATTGAGAAGATGAGATTTCAAACACTCTCTAGGAAGCTTGGGAAGACTAGCTAGGGCTTGCTTTGAGTTCCTATGCTTCAATCGAATTAGGGAGTGTGTTGATTGAATTGAATTAGGGGAAGTATATCTCCCCCAAGGGAAATCGGACGACCGTAAGCCTCCTTGCCATTTTGATCCAATTGACCACCTTGAGTGGGTTTGTTATGCTATTAGAGGTGTCCTTGAGTTCCATTTTGGCCAGAGGAGGAGTGGATGAGGTGTCCATGTGCCTAAATCAAGTGGAGGGAGGAATCCATGTGGCCATTTTCAAGCACATAGTCATTTTTGGGTTTGGGTTTGGTTTGGCTAACCCAAACCCATTGGGTCATGTGCACTAGATCCTTTAATGACCATTTGGTCCACTAAGAGGAAGCCAAGTGTCCTTGAAAATAAATTGACCAAATTCCAAGTGGTTTTGATTTTGGGTTACCCTATGGCCTAGTGGTAAAATGGTAATTTGACCTTGATTTTAGTTTTGGCATGTTTGGTATGATGAGAAAATAGGTTTAGCCAAGTTTCATTTAATTTAGAGTTGGTTTGATATGATTTGGCTCATGTTGACCTATTTAGGTCAAAATGGGTCAACTTGGGTCAAGTTGACCAAGGGTTGGGTCATGTTCATATGACCATTTGAAATGTTTTGGTGGCTTTGGTTTGATTCAATTTGGTTTAGGTTTGAATTTGGTTCATTTGATTCATTTAAGTCAAATGGATCAAGTTGACCAATTTGACCCATTTGACCTATTTGGGTTAGGTCATGGGTTGGTTTAGGTTTAGTTGGTCATATGAAATGGATTGGTATCTTTGTTTCCAATCAATTTGATTTATGTTTGAGTTTCAATATGACCCTTGGTCAAGTTAGTTCAAGGTCAATTGAGCTAGGTTGTCTAGTTGGCCATTGAGGGTTTGGTCAAGTTCAACAAGTGATTTGGAATGAACTTGACCCATTGGTTTCAATCAATTTAGCTTAGATCAAATTTTGGCACATTTTGACTTTTTAGGTCAAGTTGGGTCAACTTGAGTCAAGTGGCCAATTGGGCTAGGTTAAGCTCAAATAATGATTTAGTCAAATTCAATCATTTTCACTAAGTGTTGACTTGGTCAACCCTTAGGTTTGACTTGGTTTGACTCAATTTGAGTGATCACCATCTCATGATGATTGTGATCATTTAGAAGTTGGGCTTAGTTCAATCCAATTTGGTGGATTAGAATTTGGCTTATAAGGTACTTTAGGTCACTTTGGATCAAGCGAGCCTAAGTAGGTCAAATTGCTTTTTCAAAGATTGATTTGAGTTTGATTGAACTCACATATAGACTTATGATTGAAATATAAACCCATTTGCAAGTGGTTTGAAGTCAAATGGGTTTTGGTTCATTTGATAATTTCAAGTTCAAAGGGTGAACATGAGTTTGACTTGGGTTTGATTTTTGAATTGGGTTTTGATTTGGTGATTGAAGTTTGTATTTATATTTGGGTTCATGATTGTAGGATTGATTGAATCATGAAGAAAAAAAATCAAGGGTTTGCTTGATTTGAATTGGATTTGGCTAAGTTCAAGAGTATGACTTGAAAGGCTTAGGTTGAATTTTGAGTATATTTGAGTTTGATCTTTGGAGTTGGTTTTGGTTGTTTAAATTTATATTTCATTTATATTTGTGAATATAAATGAGAATATAAATGGGTTATGAGAAAATTTTGAGGATTTGAAATGATTTGATTTGATCTAGGCTAAGTCCATAAGAGAAATTCAAAGTGACTTAGGAAAGATTTTTGAACTTTGGATTTGATTGTTGGATTTAGTTTGAATTTATATTTCATTTATATCTGAGAATATAAATGAGAATATAAATGGGTTGTGAGAAAATTTTGAGGATTTGAAGTGATTTGATTTGATTTAGGCTAAGTCCTTAAGAAGGAATCAGGACTTAGGAAATATTTTGTGCTTAGAATTTCAATCATGGGTTTCAATCATAGATTTCAATCATGAGTTTCAATCATGAGTTTCAATCATGTAGAATTGATTTAAGTTTAGGGAAAATCAAATAAGCTAGGATTGATTTAGGTTTGATGTTGATTTGATTAGGAGTTTGACTTGAAGGGAAGAAGTGAGGAAAGTGGTTCAAACTATAGGGTAGGCAAATTTTCCTAACACCCCTAAGGAATGACCTGTTCTTATGGCTAACTCCTCTAAGTCTCTAGGGCTAGGTTAAGTGTCAACCTAATCAGTAGATGTGTCTTAAGACTAAGGTTCTCTTAAAATCTAAGAGAAGTCCTATGTCTACGATGGAGGGGTTGAGAGCTCATCCTAAAAATAAGGTCAACAAAGGGTGCTCAATAGGTGTGGTGTGACTGACAAGGAACACCGCACGTATTAGTGTTGACCGAAATGATCAACAACACCGAACGATCACAAGCACTAACAAAAATGATATACTCCTAACCCAATGTGTAGAATGAATCCATAACTTAATGCAATGTGACTTTACTTATGTCAAGGACATAAGAGAGATGGAGGAATCCGCTAGGGATAGAGCATGTGAACCTTCCACTAGGGAAGCAGGTTCAGGTCATCCACAAGGGGATGGGAGGTTTGATTTGAGTATCGCTAAGGAGAAATTTGATTTGTTTAATTAAGTTTCGCTGGGAAAGAGGGTTGAATTTGTTTCAATTTGTTGTTTATTTTAGACTCCGCCGGGGATAGAGAAGTGAACTCTCCAATGTGGAGGCAAGTTTAAGTCATCCACAAGGGAGGGGTTGTGAAATATGCTGAGGGATTAGAATTCTAGAATCGTTGAGGGATTAGAAAGATTTGCATCTCACTGAGGAGAAGCAAAGGATTTTGATTTAGATTGATTGCTTGTTTTTTGTTTGTTTGGATTTGTTTCAGATGGGCCCCTGGTTTGTGATGGATCACCAGTAGAGCCATGAGGCCTAGACCTAACTCAGATTTACCAATCCAAAGGGATATCTACTAAACACATAATAGGATTAGCCAACCAAAGGGATGCTTTTGGTATGCAACAACTATACTAGGAAGAAAGCATAGTTAACTTATATTCTCCAAGGTAGGGACCGATTGCTGGGGTAATCTATTGGCAAGGTAACGGATTGAACCCAACCTAGGGCTAATTATTGAGGGAATACCGTCGGGGGACTTAAATCAACTCAAGGATAGTAAATATTAATTTCATTTTAAATTTATTTATTTTGATGGATTCCATTGGTTTGCAATGGATCACACTGAAAAGGAGCTTCTATCAGCCTAGACCTATCTCAAGATTTACTGAACCAAAGGGAGTAGCTTCCCGGCCGATGGGAGAACTATCCAACCAAAGGAGTGCCTTTTGATTTGCAATAGTCAAGTCTTAAGAAGAAAGTGTGGGGACTCACATCTTCTATAAACAAGAAACCACTGGGCTGATCGGTTGCTTTGAGCAATAAATCAAACCCGACCTAGGACTACTCATCGGTTTGTGACAGTCATGCTTGAAAGAATGCATCATAGTCTTACATCTTCCAAAGCAGAATGGCTACCTAGGTAACCTGCTTGTGGAAAAATAAATTAAACCTGACCTAAGGAAACTAATGAGAGAGTCCACCTGGACTTATCTCAACTAGCCATCTATGGAGTTCTCGCTAACACCGCCTCTAAAGATAGATGATGCCGCTTAGTAAATGGAGCCCTTTGGGGGCTTGAATTTCTAATCCACAAGCCAATTAATTTGTTTACTTGTTTGTTTTATCACAGACCCTATTAGTTTGTGAGGGATCAAACTGAGAAGGAGTTTATATCAGCCTATACCTATCTCAGATTTACTAAACCAAGGGAGAATCATGCATCCATCGAACAAATTCTCCAATCAGTGGGTGGCTACTAGGAAAGAGGGTTGTCCAATCCAAAAAGTCTGGGCAAGGGGGTCACGAGGACGCGGATCCAAGTAGAGTGCCCGTAGGGGATGGGGCCACTAAGGCTTGATCCAACACCCAGGAGAAGATGACATGGCTAGTTATAAATCAAATAGGTATTTGATGTCCAACTCAACAAGAAAGCACGGGGACTCGCATCTGCCAAAAGTGGTATACTCACCAGGTGAGTCACTATCAGCATGGTGAACCTCAACCAACCTAAGGTGCGTAAAACAATAGATGAAAGCTGGGACTCACATCCTCTTGTAGATAACCGATTGGTGATAGTTTATCTTCGCCGCCATCCCAACCTGTGACTCCGAATGGATGCCATTGGGGACTCATACCAACTCAAATATAGTCAAGAGGAAAGGATCCTCTAGGGTTGGTTTATGTTTTGTTGGTCATATGAAATGGATTGGTATCTTTGTTTCTGATCATTTTGGTTGGCCAACTAGACCTAACCTAGCCCAATTGACCTTGAACCCAACTTGACCTAAAGGGTCATATTGAGCCAACTACTGAATGAATGCCATTGGGGGACTCATACCAACTCAAATGTAGTTAAGAAGAAAGGAGCCTCTGGGGGACTTATCCTGAACCTCAAATGTACTCAACCTAGTTAGTGCATGATGGCTAGTTCAAGAAGAAAGCATGGGGACTCACATCCTCTTAAAAAAAGTCAACATGAGGTAGCTTACTAGCTGGGCAGTGAAGTCTACCAAACTAACAAGGCACTCGTTGGTTTGAAATGATAAAGTTAAGAAGAAACCTCGGGGACACATCTTTCAAACAAGTGACCAGTGGTGACAGACTGAGGTAGTACAACCTAGTAGTAATGAGTGAGTGTCATAGGGGGCTTGCTCCCACATCAAGAAGCTTGAGAAAAAAGATTTGTGCTTATTTGTGTGAATGTGTTAGAGGGAATTGGATGCCACTTGGGTTCTCTCATACCTACCCAAAACACACTCGGGGAATAAAATGGTGCCACGAATGGAAACCAGAATTCTCACTAAGAAAAGATGCCACTGGGGGACTCTTATACCTAACATAGTTGTACTAATCAAAATAGGATGACTCTTGAGTTCTCTCACACCTATTCTAATAGCATCAGGAATATTATGTTTGTGATATGAAAGAGGGATAGGATGCCTCCGGGGGACTCTTACACCTATCCTAAATATGTTGTGGCAGATTCACAAGTCAAATAAATAATACTCTGAAAGAAGAGAGGATTTTAAATCAAATGGAATCAGATTTTTGTTGATTGATAGAATTATTTTAAGACATGATTTTTAAGGATAATATTTCTTTATATAGAGCCCATTAATTGGAAGCATCTGGTGTTCCCCCTTACAATCAATAAGCTAATAAGACCCTCCTTGGTAGGCCTTCTCTATGGCATGGGTGTCTTCCCAAGTGGGTTCAAACTTACCTCCCATCTTTTGAAGGGCAATAATTTGTCTCCTTAGGACTAACACTAGTTCTCCTACTTAGAAATACCTAGGGCGGACCAGCTTGTTGTGAGCTTGAATCATTTTGTCCTTATATAACTCAAGGTTTGAGCACGCCCGTAGGAATCTCTCCTCCAAACCTTCAAGCTCTTCTAACCACAACTTTGCATTCTCAGTGATCTTGCTACCCAATGCTATCCTTAGTGATGGGAGTTGAACTTCTAAAGGTAGAACGCCCATACACACTAAGAAAATGGGGTAGATTGAGTTGAGTTGATATGTGGTGTGTAAGCCCACAAGGCTTCAACCAACTTCATTCCACCGCCACTTATCATCAAGAGTCTTCTTTAGTATTTGGATGAGAGTTTTGTTGAATGCTTCGCTAAGCCATTTGCTCGGGTAGATGGTGGAGTATCTCCAATCTATGTCTCTGAAAAGCTATTGATCTTGGTGCTTTTGAATACAGTACCATTATCAGATATAATTCATCGAGGCACCCCCAAACCTATATTTGATATGGTTCCTAAAAAATTGAAGCACATGTCGAAGTTGTGACCTCTGAGTGGGATTGCCCACTTGAAAAGTGGCGCTAAGATGAACCGATGCCCCTTGGAAGGGAGGAGATCGACCTACAATGTCGCACCCCAACACTCAAATGGCCATGAGGCCAATGTAGGTGTAGAATGTTGGGTGGTTGGTGGACCACACTGTACGATGGCATCTCCACATCCATGCACCATCAATCAAGAGTAGTATCCTAGTCTTAATCTTTGCTCTTCATCTTCTAATTGATTGATGTCGCATAGACCAATGTACATTGGTTATAATGCCATGGGCTTCATGTTTATCTAAACAAATGTAACCACATTTGGTCAAAGGACTACATAAGGTGCCATCATGAGAGCATAGAGAGAGCTCTATTTCACCGATGGGCTTGTGACTTTCTTGAGGTAGTTTCGTGTTCAAATAGTCTATGAACGATTTCCTCCAATCCAATTCCTCATCCTTGGCAATGACAACCTCCCATTCAAGAGAAAGTCTCTCGATGAGTTTGACATTAATAACGGATAGAACTTATCTATTTTGGACCCTTATTGAAATGGACTCATCTCGACATGCCAATTCTTTGGCAAGTTTGGCCAAAGCTACATTCTCCGGGGAACCTTGTAGATGGTGACTTCAGATTTGGGCCAACAACTTCATGGTATACTGTAGTAATGATGAAGCTTGGGTTTGAGAACCTTGTAGGACCCACAATCGATTGATGACCAACGAGAATCCTCAAAGATGTTGATGCTCTTGACACACATGATGGCTAACCTGACGAATCAAAGCCTCATACTGCTTCATTGTTGGTGGGTTGGAAAGATAGTATGAGAATCTCATCACATCGCCTGAGTTAGAACTATTCTACCCCGCTTTTCCTGAAGAGTAGATCATGGTGCTTCCCTCTTATAAAAAGAAGCTACACCATCAAAATACATCTCCCATCGGCAGTTGTCAACCTCCCTAAGTTCATGATTTGTTCATCAGGGAGATCATCACTAAGCAAGGAATCAACAGGAAGTGGGTGTGCTGCTAAGAAATCCACTAGTGCTTGTCCTTTTACCGCAGGAAGGGGTATGAATGTGATATCGAACTGCGAGAGAATCATGGACCATCATGCCAAATGTCTGATAGTGTTGGCTATGTCATGAGGTACTATAGTGATTTTTTCAAAATCAAGTTCACCTTATGAGAAATAGTAGCTTTGAGAGGCAAAGATCAAAGCTAGGCAATATTTCAATAGGTGGATAGTTTGCTTCAGAATTATGATGACGGTAGTAGAGAGAGCACTCTCCTTCCTTTGTCATCATTTGGGCCAACAAAGCACAAGAGAGAGTCATCCAATAGCAGAGGATGATGGGCCTACATAGATAGGGCTAGAATGGTTTTCACCAAATACCGCTTGATATCTTCAAAGGCATGTCGACACTTATCATCCCACTTGAACTTGGCATCCTTTTGACAAGTGCTAAAATGGTTTGCATCTCCTAAAGTTGGAGATAAAGCATCTTAGATATGCCAACCATCCTTGAAGATCTGAAGTTGAGTTAAACTTTTGAGGGTGGCATTTCTAAGCTTTGATCTTTTCGATCTATTTCTATTCCCCTGTGTCATAACAACAACCCAAGGAATTTCAAGCTACTCTCAATGCACACTTCGGGATTCATTTTGAGGTTATATTATCTTAACCATTCAAAACTACTCTAAGTCAAAGAGATGGTCTTCCTTTTCTCTCGCTTTTGACTACTAGATCATCAACATAGCACTCAACATGATGGATGAGTTTGTTGAAGATCCAGTCATGGCCCGCTTGGTATGTAGTACCAAAGATTTTAAGGCCAAAAGGCATGACCCTATAATAAAAAGATTCAATCGGGTTTAAAAGTAGTGTTTCTTTCATCTTGAGACATCTTGATTTGATTAGGATGACCCATCCATGAAAGAGAATACATGAGATGAGGCATGTCCACCATTAATTCTAGTATAGGAAGAGGAAACTCATCCTGGACATGCCTTATTTAAGTCCCTAAAATTGACATATGCAATTTGGCCATTCTTCTTCTTAACTGCATGACCGCTAACTGTAGGTATTTTTCTTCCCGATGAAACCAGCATCGATCTTTTGACTTCTAAATGACCTATTGTTCGATTTCTAATCACATGCCTAGGAGCTTGCTTGATAGGTTAGCTAGATCTATTGCTAGTTTGTGGAATACTACGCCGAGATAATCCATTTCTTCATAACTCCATGCATGCCCTTAAACTCAATCAATAGCCTAACTAAGTCATTGGTTTCTTCTTCATTCAACAATGAATGATGTATGCATGGATTTTCTTATCCCGAGGTTGATTTCTTTAAGCTTGTCAATTATTGAATGGATCTCTTCAAAGTGCATCTTGATTTGGAGATCATCTGATCATTTGGTTTCTAAACACACATCCTCATAAGAGTTGGTGTTGTGTGAAAAGAACCTATCGACTCCAAATGATTGTAATCAGCGTTACTGATCACCCATCAATCCTAGTCCTCATCTTGATTGTGCTTCCCGATGTATTCCATAGTTTCTCAAAATACTCGACTGCTGGACCATGTATGAGGAACCAAACCTTTCATATAAGATTATGAACACAAGGCAGTAAAAGTCAAATGGTAATTCCATTCTTTAAATGAATCCTCCTCAAGTTCTACATCAACTTCGTGACTTGAGGATGATGATCCCAAAAGAATCTCTTCGCCTTCATCATGGAAGACTTACTTCCTTAACTACTAAACCTTCAACTTTTGAGATGTGAGGTTAGAGCTAAGGTTCCTACGCTTAATAGTTTCACATAAACTTGATTCAATACTTTGCTTCAGAGGTGGTCATCATCCGGATCAAAGTCACCTCCAAATGGAACCCACGAGAGGGGTTATGCTAATCACATTAGACTCATCCTCAGCTGATTCCAAGTCTATGTGAATAGTGGGGTACTCCTATGAACTGGAACATAACCCCTATCGATGGCCAACCGGGGTCTTCCACTGAACTCTTTCTACCTCTACCTCGGTGGAGGTTGAGTCATCCACCCACATGTCCATATGATGGAATGAACTATGGGTGGAATGTGATATGCGGATCTATTTCTTCTTCAATTCCCCTTTCTTGTTCACTTGGACTTTTATTTTCCTTTTCTTTTTCTTTTGCTCTCTCTTTTTCTTCATTTTCTTTTGCTTTTGAATTTGAGTTTTGTCCAAGTTCATGAGAAAGGGTGTTTTGAGGAAGATAATAGGTCATAAATCTTAACCTCTATGACTGAAAATGGCTTTTCATCTCCTTTGATATGGTAATCAATCCCATCCTTTCGAACTTGATGCACTAATGGATGGAGGATGGAATCATCTTGTCGATGTATCCAAGGCCCACCGAGCAAAGTAAATGAAGTATTTGAATCAATGATGTAAAACTTGGCTTCAGCCTTCCCACCCATCTCCAACCAAACACTATGGAACCTAAAGCTCTCTCACTTGTTCATTGAATCCTCTCAACATCATCCCATCTCCTGAGTGTGGAGATGTCAATCCTCAAATAAGCAAGGGTCTTTAGACTCATAATGTTCATCATGCACGGATCAATGAGAACTCCGCAAGTCTAATCACCCATGTCACTATGATGTAGAGGGATGGTTGTGCTCCATGTCCCCTAGAAGGTCTTCATCTGAAAGTGATCCTGAGCTTCTTTTGTAATAATGTGCCTCCTCCAATAATCAAGAGCTAAGCATATCTGATCAAGGAGAGCCTTGATTAATGATTCCCTCATCTCTTGGATAAGACAAGGGCATCATATATGCTTAGATGATAACTTTCTTAGATGAGAGACATTGTAGTCCACCTTCCACAAGCATATCCAAGGGTGGAGCATCTGTGGAGGGGCTTCGATCCTCTAACCAATGACTTGTCTATCTTGAGGTGTTGCCCTAGAGGTAGAACCTTGCCACTGGAGGTTGACTTCTGATCTCTTGTGGTGGTAATGGAAGGTTCTACACACAGCTCACCTACGCTTCTCCTATGGGACCCTCAAAATTGATGATTCCAAGTCTATCTCAAGAGGTGAACCCATAGTATTTTGAGTAGAAAATCCAACTCAATCGAAAGAGGAAGATAATTATTATAGTTATTTTGACTTGAAGAGTTATCATTAGAATAGAAGTAAACAACCCATCGTGACACATATAATTCAAGCTAGCTTTATTCTTCAATTTCTTAGTTTTGATAGGAGGTACAAAGATGAAATCAAGTAAAGTAAGTGGAGCAAAGGATTTGATGCCCTTATCCACCGATACAAGAGTTCTACTAGAAGAAGAAGACTAGCTAAGTAGGAGTCATGTGGTAGCTAGAATGGGGACTGAGGTAACGCCATGGTTGCACTACATGGCTATCCCGGGCCGGCACATCGCCAAGCTCCCCCTTTCCTTGAGTTGGCACTGGCAACTTGCAAACCTTCCTTGATGTTGAGGTTTGAGCCTCAGGCACCTACAAGGAAAGTTTCTTGATTTTGAACAATCTTTTAGAGGTTTTGGATAAGAGATATCCCAACCTTCTTTTTGAAGGATCAAAGTATCCCAAGGATTACCCTAATGGAACGATGGTTGTTCCACAAGGTATTCCTTTGGGATAATAACAACACCAATCTTGAAGCAACTTCCAAAATGTGACCCCAAGATATGGTGGTAGGGGAAAAGGGATCATGGCTTTTGCCCACTTCCTCTCCTCCCAGTTTGGGTAGCTAAAATCGCTTCTTTAAGAGATTCTTAAAGATCTTCCCGACACCTCCTCTTAAATGAATAAGGCTTGTTAAGTTATCTAAAAGAGGGTGGACCATACCGGGCTATATGTGTACCACATTGATGATGTATCGAGGAGGCGTGTGGAGGCTGGTAGCCGGGATGCCTCTGGTGGTAGAGGAGAAACTGAGGTCATGGTCTCTGATTGATCTCTAGCTTTTCCCCATCTAAAGATGTCACTATCCGCTTCTTCTCATATAACTTCTGCTTGGGGCAACCGGTCTTGAAAAGGTAAATTTTTGGCCCTTCTAGACTAGCTTGATTAACTTCTCAAAAGTTTTGATAGTGAAGCCCTTAAGCATGAAGGAACGCCATGGATATTCTTTAGAAGAATCTCAATGGCATGTTTTTCACAATGGCTCACATTTCATACTGTGTTTATGCCATCGAGAATGTAGTCAACAAGAGACTCACTAAGTGTTGTGCTACAACAAGATCACCCACAAGGACCCTTTATGAGCTCCAACAAACCTCTGATAAAGAGTTCTCCAACTCAAGAAATCTTCACTAACTATTGGAAAGTTCGCATACCAATCAAAAGCTATCCGCTACTAACAAGAGATGGAAAAGTAAAGCATCACCGCCACCAGATTGCAACAACTATCCCTCAAGTGTAATGTGCCGTTTCCACCATCAAAACTCTGAAGGAAGGTGGCATGAAACCCTTGGGATATTGGATTGCATCAAATTCCTCTGGTAGGTCTACCCTTTGGAACCGATGATCCCCCTCGGGCTTGAGCCAATGCTTTCTTCAACTGCTGCTCAACCATTCTCTTGATATCATTTTCTTGTATGGAGGTACTTTCCACTACCTTCCTATACATGGTGCTACCGCTCTATTGGAGGTAAAGTCTTGGGTCCAAGACATGCACCAACTCCCGACTAGTCTCATATGGTAGATGAACTGCGCTTATTTGCAATGCTAAGACAACTATTAATGATCTCAGCCTCTTCACCATCCTATCTATCTTTCATCCTTCTAATGAGGTGTTGGTCGAGTGGTTGTTCTTCTCCTCAACACCTTCCATAGCTCTCTCTGAGGAGGGATCCCCTAGTATCTACCAAACCCCACTGAGTCTCCCAACAAAATCATCTTCATTGGGATCAAAGCTTTTCTCTCCTCATCGACCAATCATATCCTAATTCTCTTCCATGAGATAATGTAGCTACTATCCAAGAACAATCAATCAATGTACAAATGATTTTGATGACCGATCATTATCATGTACCGAGAGGCACCAAACCTCCTCGAGAGAATCAATCCTATGAGGACTACTCACTAGAAGAAATACACTCCTCGACTATCACTAAGTGGGGTGACACTCTAGAGGTTCTATGATCATGTAACCGGGTTCCACTTCCTCCAATAATCAAACCATCTATATCCTGATGGTGTGGTGAAGGATGACCACTATGCTTGGGGTCGCCATTATTTTCACCATAAGGGGCGTAAGGTCGAGCAAGAGAGCCTGCCACAAGTAGGGCTGTAGATGAAGATCCTTGGCCATAGCCGATCACCAACGGGGTCCTCTTCTCCCATGTGGCCTTCATGGCCTTTGGCCTTGGAGATGTTGAAACATGAACGATGATGATGTGTAGAGTAGTGTGGTGGAGACACCACCAACTCTCTGAGCCTCCCCATGGTAGTCCCCATAAGTAGAATAATGTACGATGTGGATGCAGTACGATCGAAGAGAAAATCAGTGCAGAGGCCAATCGACCGATAAACCTCCCTCTAGTGATATGAACTTAATGGGCCTCCCCGGCCTCCCCATAGATGTTTCCCCATGGTGAGGGATGATGATCTCAAATCAAATTGAGCACTGAACGTCCGTAAGCTCGCCAACTATAGAACTAATGGAGGCATATACCTCCTACTCAACTATGGCAAATCAAATCACCGGGTGGAGGTGAAGTGGGATCCTCCTAGCATCCTCTCGACCTAGAGAGAGGATGTTTGAACTGGGAAATGATGGGAAACTCCTCCATAACCTGACCGTATGCCTCCATCTCCTGGCATGTGTATGGTACCGCTTAATCATGCAATTTTATTTCTCCTTTGAGTCTTGGTGGGCGAGTAAGAGCTAGACCCAACCTCAAAAGGGGAGGCAATGATCGGGAGCCTTACCTTGAGGGTGCTAATGAGTGGTGCTAGCCTCTGTAGCAAAATAACCATAAGACCAGTGCACAATCATGCGTACTATCAGAACTGCCACTTCCTTCCTCTTCGCGAGGGATATCGAATCATGGCAATCAATCCAATGATCGCTGCTGCCACCGCGGTCTTGCTAATAGTTGAGGGGAGTGCCCTCATGTAATCCTCGCCCTCAAACCTCATCCAAAATGAATGAGGTGGGCAATGAGGGAAGGTTGGCTGATCCAAGGCCAAGTCCATCCACGTGGGGAAAGGTAAACACATACTGCTGCCATAAATCAACTAAATTGAATTGAACACTAATCAATCGAATTAAAGTCAATGTGAAAATAAACTTGAATCAGATTTCCGTTGATTTTGAATTTGAATTTAGAATTTGAACCCATACTCAACATCTTGAAAGTGTTGGGGTTCAAATGATTTAAGAGATTTAAAGATTTGATTGGAAAGAGGAATTTTTGAATGAATCCACTTTCAACAAATTTGGGTATGTTGAAAATGGTTCAAATATTTTGAGGGATGCTTCCATATTATGTTTCATTTTATTTTTTTATTTATTTTGAGATTTTGGAATTTGCTCACTTAGCAAATTTGAGTATGCTAAATGAGGTGTTTGAAAACAATTTCTCTTTTCTTTTGTTTGTTTTATTTTGTGAATCATTTGTGATTTTGAAATGGAATCTCATTTAGCAAATTTGGGTATGCTAAATGAAGGATCCAAATGTGTTTTATTTTTTGAAAAGAAGGATTCTTAGCAAATTTGTATGCTAAGAAAATCCTAATGTGTTTTTTATTTGATTTTGAAAAAGAAGATCCTTAGCAAATTTAAGTATGCTAAGGAAATTTTATTTTTGATTTGAAAATTCATTTAGCAAATTTGAGTATGCTAAATGAAGCTGTGTTTCCAAATTTTTTTTTGTTTTGATTTGATTTTGAAAGAGGATCCTTAGAAAATTTGGGTATGCTAAGGAATTCCAAATGAATTCTTTTTTTTTTTGATTTGATTTTAAAATGGACCTTTAGCAAATTTATGTATGCTAATGAAATTCCAAATGTGTTTGAAATTTTTTTGATTTGAGACTTCACTTAGCAAATTTATGCTAAGAATGAAGTTCCAAATGTGTTTTAAATTTTTTGAGAATTTATTTAGCAAATTTGAGTGCTAAATGAAATTCCAAATATGTTTGAAAATTTTTTTTTGTTTTGAAACTTTAGCAAATTTGGGTATGCTAAATGAAGTTCCAAATATATGTTTGAATTTTATTTTTGATTTGGTTTTGGAGACTTTACTTAGCAAATTTAGGTATGCTAAATGAAGTTCCAAATGTATTTTAAAATTTTTTTTTATTTTTATTGATTTTGAAAAAAAGTTTTTCATTTAACAATTTTGGGTATCTGAGATTAAAAACAATTTTTGAAAGAGAAATCTTAACTAATCATATATGGAATATGTTAAGTGATGAATGTGTTAATTTTTTTGAAATGAAATTCATTCAATAAATTTTATGAATGGAGATTTCATGTGCTTTTGGAAAATTTATTTTGATTTTGATTGTGAAACCCATTCAATAAATGTGTATATTGAATGGAGAGGTTTTATATGTGCTTTGAAAATTTATTTTTTAATTTGAATGAAATCATTCAACAAATATGTGGGTATATTGAATGGAGAGGTTGATATGCTTTAAAAAATTTATTTTTTTGATTGAAATGAAATCCATTCACAAATGTGAGATATTGATAGAGGTTTCATATTTTTGAGATGATAAAACACATGTATGATTGAATTTTTTTGAATGAAACATCCATCAACACATTTAAAATGATTGAATGGAAAGATCTTCATTTTGTGCTTTTGAAAGATTGTTAAAATTTTATTTTTGTAAAGATGATCCTACATATAAAAATCATGAAGATTGTTAGATGAAGGTGATTTAGAAAATTTGTGCAAATATTTTATTATGTGCATTTTATTTTGAAAGAGTGCTTTTGAAAAGCAAGATTTATGAAGGATTTATTTTGTCTTTATTATTTTAGAATGAACCTTTCCTTTCCATAAAAATGGTAATGAGTAAGTCTTTAATTATTTTCTTCTATTAAATTTTTAGTTTCTCCCATTGGAGAACCCAACGAGGGTTTTAAGACCAACACGGGGTGAGATTTTAAAACCTAAAGATGTTAGCTAGCTTAACTTAAGGATGAAATAAGCTAAGCCAATGGAAAGAAAGATAGTCTTGGATTTATACAAAAAGTACAAACCCACTATCAATACTTGGAGACAATGATCATTTACCAAAGATGGAGAGAGGAACCATCCCCAATGAAAAAAATCTGGTGAAAATTATTCATTTTCAAGAATGTATACTTCCATCTTCAATCTATGAATAAAATGAAGATAGAAATATACTTTTGCATTTGGACACCATAGATCATATTTCTTATTAGGGTGATTGGGTAGACATTGAGGAGAGGTGTACTATCTCAAAGATAGAAGTCACCACCCTACAATGGACCTAATCACCTCAATAAGGACTCCCAAGGACAATGGGTCTGATCAAAATGTAAAGATTCTTTCCCTACTTTACATGGAAAAGTAAAGTAGTGGTTTATTTTAAATGAGTTAAGTTTCTATGTGGGCAAGCCCATTAATTACATCCTAAGGAAGAGGATTCCTCAGAATACCTTGATCATTGTCTCTAAAGATTTCAATAGGTAGGACTATCAATCGATTAGTTTGTTTTGAGAGATTAAATGGTAAATCATATAACTATAAGAGAGGATAAACTACCCGACTACTTGGACTTACAACCGCCTGGGGTTGGCCGCCAACTAACTCCTCCTATGATTTTAAACATATGTAGGTAAGTCATATGATTTATGCAAGATAGCTAGGCTATTATTTATTTAGAAAGAGACTAAGTCCTTAAACTCACTCCCTAAGAGACTAGATCATGTACATGCATGTGTAATGACCTAAATCTAATGCAAATTATATTACATTGTATTTTATTTTTGGACAATCAATTTGACTCGGGCCTATAGGAATCATATGTCTAATGCATGAGAAAGAAGATTATGGCCTAAAATTAATGAGAAGGGGAGGTGTATTTCTACCATGGATCTCAAAGGTCAAGCCAAGTTTCTCTGGCAAAGGTGGAAGCCCTCCAATCAAGAGTGTAACAATATGCTTTTGTGCATCATGTTATAAAAGAAATACTCATCGAGCTAAGGGGTTGCTAATTCTTTTATCTTGATTCATAACCTGAGATTTAGGTGAGGTTATGAGTTCTTTATTTTAATTTTGAATTATTAGATTTGGTAGAAGATTTATTTTTCCTAAGAGCCTAATCCTCATCCAGGCCATACATCAAGCAAGGAAGAAACTAGGAAAAGCATGTCATTTCTTAATGCACAAGCTAAATAAATCATTAATCAATTTATAAAGCTAACATAAAAGACCATTTATGTTCTGGCACCACCGCACAAACCCAAAAAAAAAATTGGGTAGCCGTGCTCTACCCTTATACAACCCAGATTATAAATGAATTAACCATAATTAAGCAAGAAATTCATGTTATGGGGGTCTTCATTTCTTCTTTTCTTCTTTCTTCTTTCTTCTTTTGGATGGTTGGAAGGTGGTTACTTTAAAGGCTTCACATGGTACATAAGAGGGGCACTTATGACCAATGCTCATCCTAATCCCCCATAATAATCATTCCAAAATCCTAATTACAAAATTACATGAAAAGAAAAAAAATGTAAATCTAACTAACACCTGCAAAATAGAGATTAGCTAAATAAATCTTACAAATCCCAAGCATGTTAAGTGTTAACCTAATCACTATATGTGTCTTAAGACTAAGGATCTCTTAAAGTCTAAGAGAAGTATTATGTCTAAGATGGAGGGGTTGAGAGCTCATCCTAAAAATGAGGTCAACAAGGAGGCACCATCGACTCTCTCTGTGTGGGAGCTCCCCTCCTATGGTGGGTAGTACCCGTCAATACAATGCTGTCAAAATGTCCGGCGTGGGTAGCACGCCGATTGGGAAAATCCATGAGAGCTAAAGCTACTAACTGTCTTCTATACCTCCTCCTCTCTCAGCTAATGACCTATATTGATATGCAGGCCTCCCTAGCCCTCTCTTATCTGATGTGCTCCCCTATGCTATGGGGGATCACAAAATGTAAATCAAATTGAGCCCCAAACTTTGATCATCCGTAAGCCCCACCTACTCAGAATAGAACTGATCTAAGGCTGGCGTACGACCTTTTCCTATCTCTGATAGGAGCCTCATGTTGTACTGCAGGTGGAGGTGAAAAAGAGATCCTCCTAATATCTTCCTCTTCATCAGACCCAAGAGAGGATGGAATTTGTTTTCTGTGATCAGAGGGGAAACCATCCTAGGAAACTCCTCTACTACAGACTAAGTAGATGCCTCCAACTCCCTAGCTATGCGGGTATGATACCACTTGATCATGCGGTTCTTGTTTTGGCACTAGTCCTAGTAGGTGGACTAGTGCTGGAACTATACCCTATCTCAAAAGTAGGGGAGGCTATCCCTGGAACTACGGGAGCCTTCCCCATGGAAGGAACCAGCGAGTGGGTGCTAGCCTGTTCTAGGGCAGCAAGGGGAACAATTGGGTGCACTAGCATTGTAACTGCAATTGTTGCGGGAACTGCCACAGCCTTCCTCTTCAGTGAGGGAAACTCTGAGTTAGATGACATCTCAACTTGGATGACGCCTATGAATTTGTGAGGGTGGTCCCCTCACAAGTGATCCTAGCCCCTCAAAACCTCAACCAAAATGAATGAGGTGGGTGAAGTCAGACTGCGGGAGGCTGGCTCGATCCAAAGCCAAATCCATCCCAAAAGGAAAAGTGAACACGTACTTCTAGCTGCCATTTGAATGAACTGAACTAACAAAATAGAATTGAACTGATTGAAACTGACTGAAAGTCTACAATGTTGAAAATAAGTTCGAATTAGATTTCTTCTTTAATACATTTTTTAAAGAAATTGAACCACACTCAATAAATTGAATATGTTAAGTGGAGCTCTTTAAATTTGGAGAGAGATTTTGAATTGATTGGAAAAGAGATTTTTTTTTTAATTTAGAATCCATTTTCAATATATTTGTGTATGTTGAAAGTGGGTTCAAAATATTTTCGAAGAGATTGATGCTTCCATTGGTTTATATTTGAATTTGTTTTTTGTGTTTGAGGACCCTCCATTTAATAAATTTGAGCATGTTAAAGTAAATGGCCAATTGATTTTGTATTTGATTTGATTTTGAAATTTACTCGCTTAGCAAATTTTGGGTATGCTTGGTGAGGTATTTGAAAACAATTTTCTTCTTCTTTTATTTGTTTGCTTATAATGTGAATCATGTGTGAATTTGAAAGTGGAATATTTACTTAAAAAATTTGGGTATGCTAAATAAAGTCCAAGTATTTTGATTTTGATTTGAAAAAGAGGATCTTTACTTAGCAAATTTGGATATGCTAACTAAAGGATACAAATGTGTTTGATTTTTTATTTTGATTTTTTTAAAAGAGGATCTTTACTTAGCAAATTTGGGTATGTTAAATTAAGAATCCAAATGTGTTTTGTTCTTAATTTGGGTATGTTAAATAAAGAATCCAAATGTGTTTTGTTCTTATTTTGATTTTTGAAAAGAGGATCTTTACTTAGCAAATTTGGGTATACTAAATAAAGAATCCAAATGTGTTTGATTTTTTGTGAGTTTTGCAAAGTAGATTTCCATTTAACAAATTTGAGTATGTTAAAATGGAAATCAATTTTGTTTTATGTTTGAAAGATGAAGTTTTTGTGAGTGATTTATTGCTTTTTGGAAGGATGATTTTGACTTTATTTGGAGATGAAATCTTCATTCAATAAATTTTGGTATATTGAATAAGGATGATCATTTGTGATTTTTGAAAAGATGATTTCTTATTTTGTTCAGAAATGAAATCTTCATGCAAGAAATTTAGGTATATTGAATGAGGATATTCATTTGTGCTTTTTAAAACATGGATTTTGATTTTGTTCTAGAAATGAAATCTTCATTCAATAAATTTGGGTATATTGAATGAAGATGTTCACTTGTGCTTTTTGATTTTATTTTGGAAAATGAAATATTCATTCAATAAATTTGGGTATTGTTGACCTCATTTTTAGGATGAGCGCACAACCCTCTTCATCTTAGACATAGGACTCCTCTTAGGTTTTAAGAGATCCTTAGTCTTAAGACACATCTAGTGATTAGGTGGACACTCAACCTAGCCCTTGAGACTTATAAGTGTTAGCCATAGGAATAGGTCATGCCTTAGGGGTATTAGGAAAATTCACCTACCCTATAGCTCGAACCACATTCCTCACTTCCTTCCTTCAAGTCAAACTCCAAATCAAATCAACATCAAACCTAAATCAATTCCAGCCTAATTGGTCTTCTCCAAAATCAAATTAATGTCACATGATTGAAATCCATGATTGAAATTCCAAGTTCAAAAATCCTTCTTAAAAGTCCTTTAATCCCCTCTTAAGGACTTAGCCTAAATCAAATCCAAACCACTTCAAATTCATGAAATTTTCTCACAACTCATATATATTCTCATTTATATTCACATATATAAATGAAATATAAATTCAAATCAATCAAATCAAATTCCAAGTTGAAATTCCAAATTCCAAATCTTGCCTAAATCCTTTGATTCCTTCCTAAAGACTTAGCCTAAATCAAATCTAAATCAATTCCAATTCATGAAATTTTCTCATAACTCATTTATATTCTGATTTATATTCATGTATATAAATGAGATATAAATTCAAATCAATCAAACTAAACCCAAAAAAACCAAAACCAACTCCACAAATCAAACTCAAATTCAATCAAAATTCAACCAAAGTCTCTCAAGTCAAAATCTTTAACTTAGCTAAATCAACTTCAAATCAAGACAAACCCTTGATTTTTTTCTTCATGGTTCAATCAATCCTACAACCATGAACCCAAATATAAATACAAACGTCAATCACTTAACCAAAACCCAATTCAAAAATCAAACCCAAATCCATTCATGTTCTTCCTTTGAATATGAGATTGTCAAATGAACCAAAACCCATTTGACTTTAAACCACTTGCAAATGGATTTATATTTCAATCATAAGTCCATATACAAGTTCAATCAAACTCAAATCAAGCTTTGACCAAGCCATTTGACCCACTTAGGCTCACTTGACCCAAAGTGACCTAAAGTACCCCTTATGAGCCAAATTCTAATCCTAACCAAATTGAATTGAACCAAGCCCATCTAACCCTCTCATCATGATCAACAATCACCATGAGATGATCAATCACTCAAATTGGGTCAAGCCAAGTCAAACCTAAGGGTTGACCAAGTCAACACTTAGCCAAAATGAAACCCAACATTGCCAAAATCCACCATAGACCAAATTTATTGAAACCATTGATCAAGACTCATTCATGATCAATGTTTGAACTTGACCAAGTCAACATTTGACTCTAACCTAGCCCAATTGGCCACTTGACCCAACTTGACCCAACTTGACCTAAAAAAGTCAAAATGTGTCCAAACTTGATCTAAGCTAAATTTATTGAAACCAATGGGTCAAGTTCATTCCAAAATGATTGGTCAACGAAAGCCCCAATAGCCAACTAGACCTAACCTAATTGACCATGAACCCAACTTGACCTAAAGGGTCAAATTGAGCCAAATTCAAACTTAACCAAAATTGATTGAAAATGATGATACCAATCCCTTTCATATGACCAACCAAACCTAAACCTACCCATGACCTAGCTCAAATAGGCCAAATGGGTCAAATTGGTCAACTTGACCCATTTGACCTAAATGAAGTCATATGAACCAAATTCAAACATAAACCAAATTGAATCAAACCAATGCCACCAAAATGTTTCAAATGGTCATATGAACTTGACCCAACCCTTAGTTTGACCCAATTTGACCTATTGGTCAACTTGAACCAAGTTGACCCATTTGACCAAAATGAGTTAACATGAGCCAAACCATACCAAATGAACTCCAAATATAATGAAACTTAGCCAAACCTATTTTCTCAACATACCAAACATATCCAAATTCAAAAACCAGCTAAATGGCCATTTTACCCCTAGGCCACAAGGTAATTTTTGTCCAATTCCACTTGGAATTTGTTCAAATCTTCTTCATACCCACTTGGCACTCTCATAGTGGGTCAAGTGAACACTAGGGAGGGTGGTGCAACCAACCCAATAGGTTTGGGTCAGCCCAACCTAGCCCAATGGCCAAACCAAGCACAACTTTGAAATGGCCACATGGGAATCCTCCTTACACTCAATTCAAGCACATGGGGAGTTTACCATTCCACTCCCTGGCTAAAATCAAATGCAAGGACACTCCTAATAGCCTAACAAACCCATTCCAAGAGCTCAATTAGATCAAAATGGCAAGCTCACTCATCTGATTGCCTTAGGGGAAGATATACTCCCCCTAATTCAACAAAATTTTCAATTCCTCTCTATCGATTAAAGGTTAGGAACTCAGAACAAAATAGAAATCTAACTAACACATGCAAAATAGAGATTAACTAGAATAAATCATATAAATCCCAAGCATGTATATTGGACTTAGCACCTCACACATGGGTGACTAAGTCCACCTGGCCTATCGAATTATGCTTAGGGGTATAAGCACCTGCACAACAAAAGCATTTATATTTTTATTTATCACAACGCCTCTTAAGCACAATCCCTTACATAAGACAATGGATAGACTAAGAGCATCCTACCATTCAGTCTACGCACATACACCCTAGCATCCAATCTAAAACATTATATCATAAAATAAAAGCAAACATCAAACCATGCACCGCCCTAACCTAAAGCTAGAAGTGGTGACTTAGCCTAATGTGTGTGCTTTTAAGGTGTGTGTGCTTTTAAGGTATGTGTGGTATGCTTAGCTATGTCCTACAATTAATTACTAAGTTGTAAAGAGAGGGAAAGAGAAGAGTACTTCTCTTTCCTTCCCTACCTTAAGTAATTTTTAAAGTAGATTCATGTTTTAGTTTTGTTTAGTGAATGCCTTATTATATGTTTTAATTAATCCTAAGTTTAGATAAACTCTAAACAAGCCTATTCAAAGAGAAAGACATTTTAAGATTAAGTGAAATAGAATTACAAAACACACATCACTTCATTTCTTTCCCAACATGTATAACATGCATATGTATGAAGCCTAAGAATATCTATACACACAAGTGGAAATGTTTAGCACACTTCATGATGAGTGCTAAGTGAGTTACTTAAGAAAATTTGTATGCTCATGATGCATGATTTTCATTAAGTAGAAAAGGGGATTTCTTATCCAATTTTCACATGCACACATGAATGTATGAAATGCATAAGTGAGTACGACGCCATTATTAGCACCAATGGTGTAAGGTACAAGACCTACTTATGGCTACTTAAAGCCTCGAAACCAAGGGGTTGTCTAGACTAATATACCACTTTCCTTAATACAAGCATATGTACTAAAGGAATAAATGGAAAAGAAAGAATGCAAAAAGTTTGTATTTATATTTTGGATTTACTTATGTAGTTTATATGTGTAAATATAAGAATCCTTCTTAGGCTATGACATGGGAGAGGATAAGAGTAGATTTTAGACAAGTGCTATAATCTTTTAAAAGAATTATACACTTTGCATATCTTATCCAAATCCATGTGAAGAGAGAAGAAAGGAAGCAAACATAAAACACATTTTTAATATTCACATGCAAACTTATAAATAAAGTATAAGTAGCACACTTTCAATTCTAGGTAATTTATCCTTATATTTTAAAGTTAATTTAGAATTTAATAGTGATAATAGCCACTCATATTTCTACTTTAGCCAAAACATTCAATTTGACATAAAGGAAACATTTTTATTTTAAATTTGATTTTTGAAAAGCATGAATATATGAAATCATATGACACACACATTTAACATGTTAGGAGAGAACTAAAGCAATGAAAGAATGTAAACACCTTCACTTTAATTAATTCCAAAGACAATTTTATGAAATAGGAAGGTTTAAAGCAAATCGAATTATGTTTTAATGTGATTTTTGTTTTGTGTTTGAGTTTGATTTAATTTAAAAGATGTAAAGTGCATGCCGCGTCAATGACACACGTGGCATCGACGGGATTAATAATATAATTAGCTTTAAATAATTCCTAATTAATCATCTAAACTTCAAAAATTCATATCTCAACATAGAAAAATAAAAAAATATGAAATAAATTGCCACTGAAAGCTAATTATTTCATAATTTTCAGCAAACCAATGGGACCCATCAAAATGAATCTAAGAAATGAAATTTATCTTGACTATCCTTGGGTTGATTTAATTCCTCCAGAACATTCACTCAATAGTCAGCCCTAGGTCGGGTTCGATCTATTGCCTTGCTAACTGATCACCCCAATAATGGGTCCCTACTTTGGAGGATGTAAGTCTACTAGGCTTTCTTCCTAGTACAGCTGATGTATATCAAAAGGCATCCCCATGGTTGGCTAGTCCTACTATGTGTCTAGTAGACTACCCCTTTGGGTTGGTAAATTTAAGTCAAGTCTAGGCCTCCGTGGCCCCTACTCAGTACGATCCATCGCAAACCAACAGGGCCCGTCTAAAAATTTTGAAACAAATCCAATGAAATAAATAAATAAAACAATCAATCAATTTAAGTCAAAGTCTTTTGCTCCTCCCCAATGAGATGCAAATCTTTATAATTCTCTAGCAGATCTAGAATTCTGATCCCTCAACAGATTTCACAACCTTTCCTCCCATGTGGATGACTTAGACTTACCTCCCCAGTGGAGAGTTCACTTTTCTATCCTCGGTGAAGTCAAAATAAACACAATTAAACAAATAACAAATTGAAACAAATTCAACGATCTTCCCCAGTGAAACTTAATTAAACAAATATAATTTTCTCCCCAACGAGACTCAATTCAAAAATTGAACCTCGCACCCCTTTATGAATGACTTGAACCTGCTTCCCTAGTGGAAGGTTCACTCACACTATCCCTAGTGGATTCCTCCTTCTCTCTTATGTCTTTGACATAGGTAGAGTCACATTGCACTAAGCTCTAGATTCTTTCTACACCTTGGGTTAGGAGTAGATCGTCTGTTGTGTGCTTGGTGTTGTTGATCATTTTGTCAACACACGTGGTGTTCCTTGTCACACCACACCTATTGAGCCTTTGTTGACCTCATTTTTAGAATGAGCTCACAACCCCCTTCATCTTAGACATAGGACTCCGATTAGATTTTAATAGATCCTTAGTCTTAAGATACATCTAGTGATTAGGTGGACACTCAACCTAGCCCTTGAGACTTAGAAGTGTTAGCCATATGAATAGGTCATGCCTTAGGGGTATTAGGAAAATTCACCTACCCTGTAGCTTAAATCACATTCCTCACTTCCTTCCTTCAAGTCAAACTCTAAATCAAATCAACATCAAACTTAAATCAATTCCAGCCTAATTAGTCTTCTCCAAAATCAAATCAATATCACATGATTGAAATCCATGATTTAAATTCCAAGTTCAAAAATCCTTCTTAAAAGTCCTTTAATCCCCTCTTAAGGACTTAGCCTAAATCAAATCCAAAGCACTTCAAATTCATGAAATTTTCTCACAACTCACTTATATTCTCATTTCTATTCACAAATACAAATGAAATATAAATTCAAATTAATCAAATCAAATTCCAAGTTGAAATTCTAAATTCCAAATCTTGCCAAAGTCCTTTGATTCCTTCCTAAAGACTTAGCCTAAATAAAATCTAAATCAATTCCAAATCATGAAATTTTCTCATAACTCATTTATATTTTCATTTGTATTCATGTATATAAATGAGATCTAAACTCAAATCAATCAAACTAAACCCAAAAAAACCAAAACCAACTCCACAAATCAAACTCAAATTAAATCAAAATTAAACCTAAGTCTTTCAAGTCAAAACTTGAACTTAGCCAAATCAACTTCAAATCAAGCCAAAGCCTTGATTTTTTTTTCTTCATGATTCAATCAATCCTACAATCATGAATCCAAATATAAATACAAACTTCAATCACTTAACCAAAACCCAATTCAAAAAATTAAATCCATTCATGTTCTTCCTTTGAGATTGTCAAATGAACCAAAACCCATTTGACTTCAAACCACTTACGAATGGATTTATATTTCAATCATAAGTCCATATACAAGCTCAATCAAACTCAAATCAAGTTTTGACCAAGCCATTTGATCCACTTAGGCTCACTTGACCCAACTAAAGTACTCCTTATGAGCCAAATTCTAATCCTAACCAAATTGGATTGAACCAAGCCCATCGAACCCTCTCATCATGATCAACAATCACCATGAGATGATCAATCACTCAAATTGGGTCAAACCAAGTCAAACCTAAGATTTGACCAACTCAACATTTAGCCAAAATGAAACCCAATATAGCCAAAATCTACCATAGGCCAAATTGATTGAAACCATTGATCAAGACTCATTCATGATCAATGTTTGAACTTGACCAAGTCAACATTTCAAATTAACCTAGCCCAATTTGCCACTTGACCCAACTTGACCCAACTTGACCTAATAAGTTAAAATGTGTCAAGACTTGATCTAAGCCAAATTGATTGAAACCAACGGGTCAAGTTCATTCCAAAATGATTGTTGAACTTGACCAAAGCCCCAATTTACCAACTGAACCTAACCTAGCCCAATTGACCATAAACTAAACTTGACCTGAAGGGTCAAATTGAGCCAAATTCAAACTTAACCAAAATTGATTAGAAACAAAGATACCAATCCCTTTAATATGACCAACCAAACCTAAACCTACTCATGACCTACATATGAACCAAATTAATCAAACCAAAGCCACCAAAACATTTAAAATGGTCATATGAACTTGATCCAACCCTTGGTTTGACCCAATTTGATCAATTGGTCAAGTTGACCCATTTTGACCTAAATGGGCTAACATGAGCCAAACCATACCAAATGAACTCCAAATCCAATGAAACTTGGCCAAACCTATTTTCTCAACATAGAAAACATATCAAAATTCAAAAATTAGCCAAATGATCATTTTACCCCTAGGCCATAGGATAAATTTTGGCCAATTCCACTTGGAATTTGGTCAAATCCTCTTTATACCCACTTAGCACTCTCCTAGTGGATCAAGTGAACAATAGGAAGGGTGGTGCACCCAACCCAATGGGTTTGGGTCAGCCCAACCTAGCCCAATGGCCAAACCGAGCACATGCTTTGAAATGGCCACATGGGAAACCTCCTTACACTCAATTCAAGCACATGGGGAGTTCACCATTCCACTCCCTGGCCAAAACTAAATGCAAGGACACTCCTATAACAACCCAACCCCCACATGAGCTCAATTAGATCAAAATAGCAAGCTCACTCACGATCGTCTGATTGCCTTAGGGGGTAGATATACTCCCCTTAAGTCAACAAAATTTTCACTTCCTCTCTGTCGATTGAAGGATAGAAACTCAGAGCAAGCTTTAGAGAGCCTCTCCAAGCTTCCTAGAGTAAAACCAAATCCTCCATTCTCGATTTTCATACACTGAAAATAGGGGAGCTCAACTTGATTGCCAACTTATTCCACACTCAAAATTAGTGCAATTCTCTTTACAAACTCCATCAAAGGACCAAGTTGAGTGCACTCATACTCTTTCCCAAGCTCCAAAGGTGAGGAGGTGCCCTGACCAAAAGCTGAGCTGGGTGGAGGTAGGTTGGGTGGGATCCAAGGATGTTACTCAACCTCCCCTTAAACTTTTCCAAATCTTGTCCCAACTCCAAATGAGCTTCTCTAGAAAGCGACAGGTGATAACCTCTGGTGAGGTATGCCATTTTATGAGCTCAAACTTCTTGAGTGCATTTGGGAGGATGACTTATGCCTCCCCTAATTTTCTTGGGATTTATTGGTGGCTTAATTGGGGAAATTGCTAATTCATTTCCTAATTATTCCCTTAATATAATTAAGGTTAATTAAGGGTTTGATTAGTGATTTAATCATTTTTTGAAGTTGATTAATGTCTATTTTAATGAATAGGAGGTTTAGAGAATAATTTGGGGCATTTCCCCTAAGCTATTCCTTAAACCCCTTTTCTTCCTTAATCTTCTCTTAATTAAGAGTTAACTCACTAATTACCCCTTTAATCAATTTCATAAAATTTTAAAACTTTCAAAAACTTAATTAATCTATCTTGGGTAGATGTGTAGGTGTTCAAAAGCCTAAGTCTATTAAAGAAATCAAAACCCAACTCCTATGTGTGAGAGGGATTATGAAAGTACTTAAGTTAAACCCCTTAGTTTAGTTAATCATTAATCATGAGCCAAATTGCATTAGGCCTCTTTCTTCTTAGGTGCATTGCAAATTTAAATTCTTTGTAAGATTTTATGTCATCTCATTGGCTCATAATTATTTGATTAATTATGCTAAGGTGGTATTGGTAATTCATACCTTAACCTAATCAAAATATAAAATGGATCTAATCATCTAAAAATTGAACAAAAATATCAAACGTATGTGGGAATGAATTAGTAACAAGAAACTCACTTCTCATCTTTCAAATTAAATCAAACTCAAACACAAAACAAAAATCACATTAAAAAATAATTTGATTTTCTTTAAGCCTTCCTATTTCATAAGATTATCTTTAGGAATTAATTAAAGTGAAGGTGTTTACAAGCTTTCATTGCTTTAGTTCTCTCATAACAAGCTAAATGTGTGTGTCATATGATTTCATACATTCATGCTTTTTCAGAAATCAAATTTAAAATAAAAATGTTTCCTTTATGTCAAATTGTATGTTTTGGGTAAAGTAGAAATATGAGTGGCTATTATCACTATTAAATTCTAAATTATTTTCAAAATATATGGATCAATTACCCAAAATTAAAAGTGTGCTACTTATACTTTATTCATAAGTTTGCATGTGAATATTAAAAATGTGTCTTATGTTTGCTTTCTTTCTTCTCTCTTAACATGGATTTGGATAAGATATGCAAAGTGTATAATTCTTTTAAAAGAATATAGCACTTGCTTAAAATCTACTCTTATCCTCTCCCATGTCATAATCTAAGAATAATTCTTATATTTACACATATAAATTGCATAAGTAAATCCAAAATATAAATACAAACTTTTTGCATTCTTTCTTTTCCATTTATTTCTTTTATACATATGCTTGTATTTAAGGAAAGTGGTATATTAGTCTGGACAATTATGGGGTTGTGAGGCTTTAAGTATCCCTAAGTAAGTCTTGTACCTTACACCCCTAGTGCTAACAATGGTATCGTACTCACTTATGCCTTTCATACATTCATGTGTGCATGTGAAAATTGGATAAGAAATCCCCTTTTTCACTTAATGAAAATCATGCATCATAAGCATACAAATTTTCTTAAGTAACTTACTTAGCATTCATCATGAAGTGTGCTAAACATTTCCACTTGTGTGTATAGATATGCTTAGGCTTCATACATATGCATGTTATACATGTTGGGAAAGAAATGAAGTGATATGTGTTTTGTAATTCTATTTCACTTTGCGTAATCTTAAAATGCCTTTCTCTTTAAATAGGTTTGTTTAGAGTTCATCTAAACTTAGTATTAATTGAAACATATAATAAGACATTCAATAAATAAAATTAACATATGAATCTACTTTATAAATTACTTAAGTTAGGGAAGGAAAAAGAAGTCATCTTCTCTTTCCCTCTCTTTACAACCTAGTGATTAATTGTAGGATTCACTTAAACCAAATCAAAAATGCAAAATAAAATCAACCAAAAGCAAATAAACAACTTAAATGAAACCTTCCTCTAAGTTAACAATACTCTTAGAAAACTCTAACTTAAAGCCATAGCTAAGCATACCACACAAACCCAAAAGCACACACATTAGGCTAAGTCACCACTTCTAGCTTTAGGTTAGGGGCGTGCATGGTTTGATGTTTTATTTTGTGAAATGTTTTAGAGTAAATGTTAGGTGTATGTGCGTGAATGGTAGGGTGCTCTTAGTCTAACCATTATCTTTTGCAGGGGATTGTGCTTAAGGGGTGCTATGATAAATAAAATATAAATGCTTTCTTTTATGCAGGTGCTTATACCCCTAAGCATAATTCAATAGGCCAAATGGACTTAGTCACCCATGTGTGGGGTGCTAAGTCCAATGTACATGCTTAGGATTTGTATGGCTTGTTCTAGTTAATCTCTATTTTATAGGTGTTAGTTAGATTTCTAATTTTCCCTTCTCATATAATTTTTGTAATTAGGATTTTGGAAAGATTGTTATGGGGATTAGGATGAGCATTGGTCATAAGATTTCATCTTATATACCATGTGAAGCCTTTGGAACAACACATTCCAACCATCCAAAAGAAGGAACCAAGAAGAAGGAAGAAGAAAGAAGAAGAAAAGAAGAAAGAAGAAATGAAGCTTGAAGACCCCATAATAATGAATTCCTTTATTGTATTTAATTCATTTGTCGGGGTAAGAACTTCACTACTCAATTTGTTTTTTTTAGGTTTATGTGGTGGTGTCCGACCACAAATGGCATTTTATTCTTTTATGTTAGCTTTATAAATTGATTGATGATTTGTTTAGCTTGTGCTTTAAGAGATGGCATGTTTTTCCTAGTTTCTTCTTTGCTTGATGTATGGCTAGGATGAGGATTAGGCTCTTAAGGAAAAATAAATCTTCTACCAAATTTAACAACTCAAAATTAAAATAAAGAACTCATAACCTCACCTATAGCTTAGGCTAATAATCAAGATAAAAGAATTAGCAACCCCTTAGCTAGATGAGTATTTCTTTTATAACATCATGCATAAAAGTATATTTTCTCACTCTTGATTAGAGGGCTTCCAATTTTGCGAGAGAAACTTGGCTTGACCTTTGAGAGCCATGATGGAAATACACCTCCTCCCTTCTCACTGATTTTGGCCAGTAATCTTACTTCTCATACGTTAGGCATATGATTCCTATAAGCTTGAGTCAAGTAATTTTCCAAAATAAAAATAACATGTAATATGTTTGCATTAGATTTAGGATATTTTTCATGCCGCACCCTTATGATCTAGTCTCTTAGAGTGGGTTTAAGGACTTAGTCTCTTTCTAAATAAATAATATGCCTATCTTGCATAAAATAAGACTTGCATACATGAATTAAAATAAAATCATAAGTTGGCACCCCTAGGTGGTTGTAAGTCCAATAATCGGTGGTTTGTCCTCTCTTGTGAGGCAAACCAAATATACGTCACATTAGATTTGGGTCATGTTTTTGGCCCTTGCCAAAGCTCCCTAGATTTAGGTTATGAGATTTCTTTTCCCTTTTATGGGCCATAAGTATAAAATCCTCACCTCTGGGCATTTCTATGATCTTGCATCATAGAATTAAGCCCCAAAATTATAATAAAAAATTTCACTCAAACAAACTAATTCAATTTCTAAAATATAAAGCCCAACCATAGGTAGTTTGGGGTGCTTACTAGGCTTCCTAGTATCCTAAGTACCCCCTACTTGTTCTTATTTGGTTTTGACAAGAACTCTCTTTTTGATCAATCTCGTTTGATCTTCTAAAATAAACTAATTGATTGATAGTCCTACCTATTGAAATTTTTATAAACAACGATCATTTACCTTAATTAAGAGTATTCCTAAGGAATTCCCTTCCTTAGGATGTAATTAAATAAGGGGGCAAGCCCCTGTAGGGAACTTAACGAACCAGGTTTAAAATAAACCCTATTTTACTTTTCCATGTAAAGTAAGGTACATATGTAGACCCATTATCCTTAGAGTCCTTATTGAGGTGATTAGGTCCATTAAAGGGTATTGACTTCTTTCTCGAGATAGTACACTATTCCTTGATGACGCATGATCACCAATAAACATCCAAGATCACGTGTAAAAAAAAAGATGAATTTTTATATTCTTGCCTTTTCACCATAGATGAAGGCGACCATATAGAAAATTTTCAACCAACAGGTATATTAAATGAGGATGTTCACTTCTGCTTTTTGAAAAGTTGATTTTGATTTTGATTGAAAATGAAAACCTACATTCAATAAATTTGGGTATATTGAATGAGGGTGTTCATTTGTGCTTTTTGAAAAATATGATTATTGATTTTGTTTGGAAATGAAAACTTTCATTCAATAAATTTGGGTATATTGAATGAAGATGTTCATAAGTGCTTTTTTTAAAAAGATGGTTTTGATTTTGATTTTAGAGAGCTCCTTCATGTGACAATCTTAAAGATTGTTAGATGATGTTAAATTATATGTGCTTTTGAAAACTTTTGTGCAAATTTTGGAAAAGTGCTTTTGAATATCTATATTTTTATGAAGGCTTTATTTTTATTTACTTTTTGGAATGAACTTTAACTTACCATAGAAATGGAAAGAAAAATGACTTTAATTATCTCTTCTTTTATTAAATTTTATTTTCACCCATTGGGAGACCCAACAAGAGTTTTAAGACCTACTTGGAGTGAGATCCTAAAACCTAAAAGATGTTGGCTAGCTTAGTGTGGTGAAAAGTTTCCTCTTTCTTTCATCGATACTTCCATCTTCAATTCTATTATGAGTAAAATGAAGATAGAATATACTCTTTTTATACTCATTAGATCCATAGATATTCTTATTAGAGGATGCATGATATTGAGTATGGTGTACTATCTTGAAAGATAGAAGTCACCACCCCATAATGGACCTAATCACCTCAATAAGGACTCAAGGACAATGGTGCATGTGTACTGAGATTCTTCCCTACTTTACATGGAAAAGTAAAGTTTTATTTTAAACTAGGTTCATTAAGTTCTAGCAAGCCCCCATGTAATTACATCCTAAGAAAGGGGATTCCTTAAGAATACTCTCAATTAAGGTAAATGATCATTGTCTCTCAGTGGGTAGGACTATCAATCATTTAGTTTATTTTTAGCAAATCAAGTAAGATCGATCAAGAGGAGGAAGTTCTTATCGAATCCAAATGAAGAGTAGGGGATGCTTAGGATACTAGAAAGCCTAGTAAGCACCCTAAACTATCTTATTGTTGGGCTTTACATTTTTGAAATTGATTTATTGGTTTGAGCTAGACCTTCATTAGAAATTTAGGTCTTATAATTCCACAATACAAAGTCATGGAAGATGCCTAAGAGGTGAGGATTTATGCTCCCAGCCCCAAAGAAAAATAACAACCTCAAAATCTAAATCTAGGGAGCTTTGGCGAGGGCCAAAGCATAACCTAAATCTAAGGCAAAAAATATGTATTTGCTTCATCTCCATAAGAGAGAATGAACCACCCAACTGCTTAGACTTACAGTCGACTGGGGGTGACCACCAACTAACTCCTCCTATAGTTTTAAATTCATGTAGGCAAGTCATATGTTTATGCAAGATAATAAGGTTGTTATTTATTTATAAAGAGACTAAGTCCTTAAACTCACTCCCTAGAAGACTAGATCATGTAAGGGCATGAAAAATGACCTAGATCTAATGCAAATTGTATTACATTTTATTTTCATTTTTGGATAATCATTTGACTCAGGCTATAGGATACATATGCCTAATGCATGATAAATAAGATTTTGGGCCAAAACTAGTGAGAAGGGGAGGTATATTTCCACCATGGCTCTTAAAAGTCAAGCCAAGTTCACTGGCACGGGTGGAAGCCCTCCAAATCAAGAATGAATTAATATGTTTTGTATGCATGATGTTAGAAAGAAAAGGCAACATTTAGCTAAGGAGTTACTAATTGTTTATCTTATTTTATAGCTAAGCTTTAGTGAGGTTATGAGTTATTTTATTTTTTAATTTTTAGTTGATTAGTTGGATAGAAAATTTATTTTTCTTAAGAGCCTAATCGTCATCACATATATCAAAGTAAGGAAGAAACTAGAAAAGATGACATCTTAATGCACAATTTAAACAAACATCAATCAATTTATAAACTAGCACAAAAAGAATAAGAGGCCATTTGTGGTCCAGCACCACCACACAAACTCAAAAGTAAGTTGGGTAGCCAAGTTCTACCCTTATATAACCTGGATTACAAATGAATTAATTATAATTTAAGCAAGGAATTCATGTTATAGGGGTCTTTATTTCTTCTTTTCTTCTTTGTTCTTTCTTCTTTTTTCTTTTGGTTTCTTCTTTTGGATGGTTGGAAGGAGGATGCTCCAAATGCTTCACATGGTACATAAGATATGATCTTATGACCAATGCTCATCCTAATCTCCCATAACATTCATTCCAAAATCCTAATTGCAAAATTACATGAAAAGGGAAAAGTAAATCTAACTAAAACTTGCAAAATAGAGATTAGCTAAATACAAACCATAATCCCAAACATGTATATAAATTAGACTTATCACCCCACATATGGGTAGCCAAGCCCACCGCCTATTGGGTTATGCTTAGGGGTAGAATCACCTGCACAGTAAAAGCAGTTTTATATTTTTATTACAACGCCCCTTAAGCACAATCCCCTATAGAAGATAATAATTAGACTAAACCGTCCTACCATTCATTCTACGCACATACAACCTAACATCCAGACTAAAATATTACATCATAAAATAAAAGTAAAGCATTAAATCATGCACTGCCCTAACCTAAAGCTAGAAATGGTGACTTAGCCTAATGTGTATGCTTTAAAAGGTTTATGTGGTATGTTTAGCTACGACTTTAAAGTTTAGATTTTCTAAGCATGAAAAATGTTCACCTTAGATGGATGGTTTCATTTAAGTGTTTAGTTGATTCGGGTTATGTATGGTTGAAAATTTTCTATAGAGGGGAGTCACCTTCAAATCTGTGGGGAGAAATGAAAGAGATAAGTATATAGAAATTCATCTTTTTAAGATGCCACGTAGACTTGCAAATGTACTTATTCAGGTGATCAAATACGTCATTAAGAAATTAATGTACTATCTCGAGAGATAGAAGTCACTACCCTTTAGTGGAACCAATCACCTTAATAAGGACTCCTAAGGATGATGGGTCTGCATATATACCAGAGATTCTTTCCTTACTTTACATGAAAAAGTAAAGCAGAGTTTATTTTAAACTGGGTTCATTAAGTTCTCTATAGGGGCAAGCCCTCATAGTTAATTACATCCTAAAGAGCAGGATCCCTTAGGAAAACTCTCAATTAAGATAAATGATCAATGTCTCTGAAGATTTCAATAGGAAGGACTATCAATCGATTGGTTTATATTTTTGAAAGACCAAATGGGATTGATCAAAATAGAGAGTTATTATCGAAGCCAAAATGTGAGTAAGTTGGAGATGCTCACGATGCTAGAAAACCTAGCGAGCATCTCAGACTATCCTATAGTTGGGCTTTATATTTTAGAAATTGATTTAGTTTATTTGAGTTATATTTTTCATTAGAATTTTAGGACTTAAGATTCCTTAACATAAGATTAAGGAAACACTTAAGAGGTAAGGAATTAAGCTTATGGCCCACAAAGGGGAGAAGCAACCTCATAATCTAAATCTAGGGAGCTTCGGCGAGGGATGAAAGTACAACCTAAATCTAATACAAAAATGGGTAATTGGTTTGCCTCCACAAGAGAGGACAAACCACCAGACAGCTTGGACTTACAACCTAGGGGTGGCCACCAACTAACTCCTCCTATGATTTTAAATATATGTAGGCAAGTCTTTATGCTTATGCAAGATAGTTTGGCTATTATTTATTAGAAAGAGACTAAGTCCTTAAACTCACTCCCTAAAGAGACTAGATCATGTAAAGAGACGTGCTTCAAATGACCTAAATCTAATGCAATTCAAATTTCATTTTATTTTCATTTTTTGACAATTATTTTTGACTCAGGCTAATAGGATTTTTATGACTAATGCATGAGAAATTAGATTATTGGCCAAAATCAGCGAGAAGGGAGGAGGTGAATTTCCGCCACGACCATCAAAGGTCAAGCCGGGTTCTTTGGCAAAGGTGGAAGCCCTTCAATCAAGAGTGAGACAAGATGTATTTGTGCATGATGTTATAAAGTAACCACAAAACTCATCCATTAAGGGTTACTAATTTTATCTTGATTTTAAGCTTTATGAGGTTAGTAAGATTATGAGTTTATTAATTTGGATAAAAGATTTATTTTTTCCTAAAGAGCCTAATCCACATCCAGGCCATACATAAAATAAGGAAGAAACTAGGATAAATATGCCACTTAATTGCATAAGCAAAACAAATCATCAATCAAATTTATAAAGCTAGTGCAAAATAATAAAAGGTCATTGTGGTCGGGCACCACTGCATAAACTCGAAAAATATCAAATGTGGGCAGCCGAGCTCTACCCTTATACAACCCAGATTATAAATGAATTACATTACAATTTAAGTAAAGGAATTCATTGTTATGGTGGTCTTCAAGTTTTATGTCTTCTTTCTTCTTTCTCCTTTCTTTCTTCTTTATCTTCTTTCCTTCCTTTGGTCCCTTCTTTGGAAGGTTGGAAGGTGGATACTCCAAGGCTTCAAATGGTGCATATAAGATAGGATCTTATGATCAATGCTCATCCAAATCCCCATAACAAATCATTCCAAAGCCTAATTATATAAAAAAAAAAATTTGACATGAAAAGGAAAAGTAAATCTAACTAACAAAAAAATAAAGGTTAAATCACACCACATAAATCCCAAGCATGTATATTGGACTTATCACCCCACACATGGGAGACTAAGTCCACCTGGCCTATGGATTATTCTTAGGGGTATAAAGCACCTGCAAAAGCATTTATATTTTTATTTATGATAGCTCTTAAGCACAATCTAAAAAAAGAGTTAGACTAAGAACATCCTATCATTCATTCTATGAGCATACACCTAACATCTAGTCTAAAACATATATATCACAAATAAAATATAACATCAAACCATGCACCAACCTAACTTAGGCTAGAAGTGGTGACTTAGGATAATGTGTGTGCTTTGAAGGCTTATGTGTATGCTTAGCTTAGGACTTTAAGTTCAAATTTTCTAAGTGTGAAGAACATGTTCAACTTAGAGGAGGGTTTTATTTAAGTTGTTAAGTGTTTTGGATTGATTATATTTCATGTTTTGATTTAGTTCAAGTGGATCCTACAATTAATTACTAAGTTATGAAGATAGGGAAAGAGAAGAGAACTTCTCTTTCCTTCCCTAACCTTAAGTAATTTTATGGAGTACGTTTATGTTTTAGTTTTATTTATGTGAATGTTTTGATTACATCTTTTAATCAATCCTAAGTTTAGATAAACTCTAAACAAACCTATTCAAAAAGAAAGGCATTTTAGGATTAAATAAAATGAATCAAATTCACATAACACACATTACTTCATTTCTTTCCCAACATATATAACATGGATATGGATGGACCTAAGCATATCTATACATGAAAATGAGAGTAATTAACACACTTTATGATGTATGCTAAGTAATCCATTTAAGAAAATTTTGAAGTTAAACATGTATGATTTTCTTAAGTAGAAAAAGAATTTTTTCTAATTTTCACATACCTACATAAAAGTAAAAAGGCATAAGTGAGTAATGCCATTGTTACCGAGGTGTTAGGTACAAGACCTACTTGGGGCTACTTAAAGCCTCACAACCCAGGGGTTGTCCAGATTAATATACCACTTTCCTTAGATGCAAGCATATGTGCAAAAGAAATAAATGAAAAAAGAAGATACAAAAGTTGTTTAATAGATTTATTTTGTTTATGCAATTTATATATGCAAGTGTAGGTAATCCTCCTTATATGGTGGCATAGGGATGAATAGGATATGAAATTAGGTGAGCATTAGGTCCTTTTCAAATGAACCTTATGTCTCACCAAAATTCCTATTCAAAACTATACCAACATAAGAAAGAAAGGAAACCTATACTAAGCATACCTTTATAATATTTCACATGCAAGCTCATAATTAAGATATGAATAGCACAATTTCAGATTTGAATTTCATTTATAAGTTTAAAAAAAAATTGGATTTAGTAGTGATAATAGTAATTCATATTTTACTTTAGCCAACACATGCAAATGTGACATAAAGTAAACAATTTTCTTTTTTAAAATTTGAAACATGAAATTAAGAATGCATGAATCACATGGCATACAACTTAACATATTGGGAAAGATCCAAAGCAATGAAAACATGTAAACAAACTCATTTTACTTAAATCCTAAAGACATTCTTATAGAATAAGAAAATTTAGAATAAATCAAAGTGAATTTCAAAATAATTTTTGTTTAGTTTGAAGTTAGATTTAATTTTAAAAAGGTGAGATGAATTTGCTGTTCCTAACTCATTTCCATATGTGTTTTGTATTTTTGTTTAATTTTCAGATAATTAAGTCCATTTTTAAGCATTGATTAGGTTAAGGTGTGAATTAAGTGGCTTAGTTAACCCTTACCTACACCACCTTAGAAAAATTAACTAAGTAATTATAATCCAATGAGATGACATAAAACCCACAAGGTATTTAAATTTGCAATGTACCTAATAATAAAAAGACCTAATGCAATTTGGCTCACAATTAAAAGTTAATTAAGCTAAGGGATTTTAGCTTAAGTACTTTTAAAACACCCCTTCACACTTATGAAAGGGGTTTTAATTTCCCTAATTGAACTTAGGCTATTAAACACCTAAGTATCTACCCAAGGTAGATTAATTAAGTTCTAAAACTTTTTAGAATTTTTAAAAATAGATTAGAGGGGTGATTAATGAGTTAACCCTTAATTAAGAGGGGATTAAGGAGAGAAAAAGGGGGTTTAGGGAATAGCTTAGGAGAAATGCCCCAAAATTATTCCATAAAACTCCTACTCACTGGATCTGACCATAATCAAACCTAATCATCAGGTAAATCCACTAATCACACATTAATTACCCTTAATTACTTGAAAGGAGTAATTAGGAAATGAAGTAAATTTCTCAATTAAGCCTCAATAAATCTCAAAAAATTAGGGAGGAGGTCATCCATCTGAACCCTAAAAGTTTGAGATTAATTGGTTACCTAATTAAAGAATAATTAGCTAATTAATATTTCTAAAGAAACCTAAATTTAGAGAAAAGGACTATTCAAAATTCATTGAAAACATTTTTAAATATTTTAGATAAAATTATCTTTCCACAACATTTTTTCTTTTATTTTTTTGATTTTTCTATGAAGAGTTATGATTTTTAGAAGATCTTGATATTAATTAACAAGTAATTAAGCATTTTATTAATCCCTAACTAATCCTCACACACGGCATGGTGGTATCGCATGCTTTTACATGCTTCACACCATGAGAGTGTGACTTAAATATCACATCCCAAATGGTCGACACATGCTAATATCCTCTCATCCGATAAAGATCTGACAGTGGATTCTCCGATTTTAAAAAGGATAAAAGGATTTCTAAAATGTGCCAAATAATCTGCCCATCTAAAATGTGGATGGATGGTCGAGATGAGCCAAGTTCTTCCCTCGGGATCAAGGTGAACCGCATGGGAGATCAATCATCTAAAGATGTAATCAAAATTCAAACTCCACAATTCATCGCCAATCCAATGGTGGATTTCACATGCCATGAATGTTTCTTTCACAAAGCTCCAATGGCCAAAAAATTACATACCTCGCCAGAGGTGATCACCAACACTCGAGATAGATGAGGTAGCTTCGTCTGGTGTGGAAACAAAGCCCGTTGAGATTCCTAGGCCTTAAGGTTGAGTGGATCAATGGGTAGACCAACTCCTCCTCAAGATCCTTATAGATTTGATTGAATTGAGCTCTTCCATGCCTCTAGAACTTCAGAGAAAGCTTAGGCCTATTTGATTTAGCTCCTAGATCAAGTGTGCAAGAGGAATTAGAAGGAGATCAAGTGTGGAGGAAATTAGCTAATTGATTGAGCTCCCTGCACTATGCAAGAATAGAATTCAAATCCTCTCTAGGGACCTTGGGAAAGCTCTTTGATGATTGATAAGGGTTCCTAGCCCTCAATTGATAGTAAGTGAACTGAAATTTTATTGAATTAGGGGGTGTATATCTCCCCCTATGGCAATCGAACGGTCGAGCATAGGCTTACCATTTTGATCCAATTGCTGAGATTGGAGAGTTTATTTTGATGGTTTTGAGTGTGCACATGGTCAGTTTGCTCCCTTGAGTGGAATGCCAACTTCCCATGTCTTTGAAAGAGGGAATTTGAAAACTCAATTTCAAGCTATGTCGTCGGGTTTGGTCTATGGGCCAAATGGGCTGACCCAAACCCATTAGGTTGGGTGCACCACTCATCACTAAGTCCCCTTGAGCTTTTAGGAAATTTGTGAATAGGGCATGACCAAAATACCCATGGGCTACGCCAGAATTTGTTCTATGGCTTAGGGGTAAAATGGTCACTTTGTTATTTTTACACTTTGGACATGTTGGGTAAGTGGAAAAACTAGGTTGGCCAAGTTTCATTGGATTTGGAATCCATTTGATAGGGTTTGGCTCATGTTGACCCATTTAGGTTAAAATGGGTCAACTTGGGTCAAGTTGACCAATTGGTCAAATTGGGTCAAACCAAGGGTTGGGACAAGTTCATATGACCATTTGAAATATTTTGTTGGCTTAGGTTCAATTCAATTTGGTATATATTTGGTTTTGGCTCATATGACTTCATTTAGGTCAAATGGGTCAAGTTGACCTATTTGACCCATTTGACCTATTTGGGTCAAGGGTAGGTTTAGGTGGTAAATCATATGGGTGGATTGGTATTTGTTTCCAATCAATTTGGGTTAAGTTCAATTTTGGCTCAACATGTCCCTTTAGGTCATGTTGGTCTAGGGTCAATTGAGGGAGGCTTTGGTCAAGTTCCACAAGTGATTTGGGATGGACTTGACCCATTGGATCAATTTGGCTTATATCAAGTTTTGACACATTTTGGCCCTTTAGGTCAAAATGGGTCAAGTCAAGGCTAGGTTAAGCTCAAATGTTGGCTTGGTTCATAGGTCATGGGTGAACTTAGACCAATGGTTTTGGCTTATGGTGGAATTTGGCTATGTAAGGTTTCATTTTAGGTTAAGTGTTGACTTGGTCAACCTTAGGTTTGACTTGGTTTGACCCAATTGATTGATTGATCATCCCATGATGATTGTTGATCATGATGAGAGCAAATATGAGTTTGGTTCAATCCATTTGGTTAGGATCAAAGTTGGCTCATAAGAAGGTCACTTTGGGTCAAGTGAGCCTAAATGGGTCAAATCAAAGCTTGATTTGAAGTTGGTTGATCTTGTATATGGACTCATGATTGAAATATCAATCCATTTACAAGTGGTTTGAAGTCAAATGGATTTTGATCCATTTGAAAGTTTTATATTCAAAGGAAGAATATGAAAGGGTTTTGGTTTTGATTTTGGGCTTGGGTTTTAATTGAGTGATTGAAGTTTGGATTTATACATGAGCTCATGATTGTAGGGTTGATTGAACCATGAGAGAAAATCAAGAGTTTGGCCTGATTTGAAAATGATTTGGCTAAGTTCAAGAGTTTGACTTGAAAGGCATAGGTTGCATTTTGAGTAGATTTGAGTTTGATCTTTGGAGTGGTTTTGATTGTTTGAATTTATATTTCATTTATATATGTGAATATAAATGAGAATATAAATTGATCATGAGAAAATTTCAAGGGTTTGAAGTGGTTTAATCATGATTTGGGTTAAATCCATTAAAGGGAATTTAAAGGATTTAAAGGAATTTTTAATTTGAAATTTAATTTTTTTCTTTTTTTGGATTAGATTTGATTGATTTATATTTATATTTCATTTATATATGAGAATATAAATAATTTTTGAGAAAATCCCATGAGTTTGAAATGGTTTGGTCAAAGTTTAGGTAAAATCCATTAAAGGGAATTTCAAGGATTTTAAATTTGGAATTTAATTTTTGCCTTTGATTTGATTGATTTATATTTATATTTCATTTAGAATATAAATGAGTATATAAATAAGTTTGAAAAATTCATGAGTTTGAAATGGTTTGATCAAAGTTTAGGATTGATTTTGGCTAAGTCCTTAATGGAAAATTAAAAGGACTTAAGAAAATTTTCATGAATTGATTTGGAATTTTGAGTTTGATTTGATGAGTTTGAATTTATATTTCATTTTTAAATGTGAATATAAATGATAATACAAATCAGGTATGAGAAAATCTCAAAGGTTTGAATAGGTTTGAATCATGATTTTGGTTAAGTCCTTAAAGGATTAGGGACTTAGAAAAAATTTGGACTTAGAAATTTTGATGAATTTTTATCATGGGTTTCAATCATAGATTTCAATCATGGAAATTGATTGAGTTTAGAGAAAATCAAATGAGATTGATTTGGAGTTTGACTTAAAAGAGGGAAAGTGAGGAATGGTTTAAGCTAAGGGTAGAAAATTTTCCTAACACATGGCATGTTCCTATGGCTAACTCTTCTAAGTCTTCTAGGCTAGGTTGGAGTGTCCACTAATTACTAGATGTGTCTTAAGATTAAGGAACTCTTAAAGTCTAAGAGAAGCTGTCTAAGATGGAGGGGTTGAGAGCTCATTCTAAAATGAGGTCAACAAATAGGTGGTGTGGGAACATGCGTAACCGTGATCTTGGTGTTGAAAAGATCAACAACAAAATCACAAGCACTAATAATAACCCAAGGAATAGAAAGAATCCAAAACTTAGTGCAATGTTGCTCTACTTATGTCCAAGAAATAAGAGAGAAGGACGAATCCACTAAGGGATAGAGTATGAACCTTCCATTAGGGAAATAGGTTCAAGTCATCCACAAGGGGATGAGAGGTTTGACTTGATCAAAGTCTCACTAAGGAGAAGGAGATTTCATTTGTTCCACTAGGGAAGAGGGTTGAATTTGTTTTGATTTTTGTTATGTTTGAATTTTTAGATGAACCCTATTAGTTTGCGATGGGTTGCACTAAGTAGGAGCCATGGAGGCTAAGACCTAACTCAGATTTACCAATCCAAAGGGGTAGTCTACTAAGCACATAGTAGGACTAGCCAAACAAAGGGATGCCTTTTGGTATGTAGCATCCATACTAAGAAGAAAGCATAGTAGACTTACATCTTTTAAAGTAGAGACCAGTTGCTAGGGTAATCTATTGGCAAGGCAATAGATTGAAACCCAACCTAGGGCTGACTATTGTGTGAATGTCACTAGGGGACTTAGATCAACTCAAAGATAGTCAAAAATTAATTTCATTTTTAATTTATTTATTTTGATTATGATGGATCCCATAGGTTCGTGATGAACTGTACTAAGTAGGGGTCACGGAGGCCTAGACCTAACTCAGATTTACCAATTCAAAGGGAATAGTCTACCAACCACAAGGTAGAACTATCCAACCAAGGGAAAATGCCTTTTGGTATACAATGCCTAAGTTAGGAAGAAAGCATGGGGACTCACATCTTCCATAATGAGGAACCACTGGGGTGATTAGTTGCCTTGGGCAACAAATCAAACCCGACCTAGGGCTGACTATTGAGTGAATGTCATTGGGGGACTTAGATCAACTCAAAGATAGTCAAATATTAATTTCATTTTTAATTTTGTTTTAATGGATTTTGTTGGTTTGATGGATCAAACTGAGAAGGAGCTTATAGAAGCCTAGACCTACCTCATATTTACTGAATCAAAGGGAATAGCTTCCCGGTCAATGGGAGAAATATTCGACCAAAGGGGTGCCTTTCGGTTTGCAATGATCAATTGAAGGGAAGAAAGCTCGAGACTCACATCTTCCACTAAAAAGATCATTGGGTGATCGCTTTGGGCAACAAATCAAACCCGACCTAGGTGGTCAGTTTGATAATCATGCTAGAAAGAATGTGTCATAGTCTTACATCTTCAAAGCGAATGACGGGTAACCTTCTTGTGGAAAAATAGATTGAACCAACCTAAGACTATGAGTGAGTGAGTACCAATTTATCTCAACTCTGCAATTCCATAGGGAGTTCTACCGACACCTAAAGATAGGATATCTGCTTGGGAAAAGGGGCCCTTTGGGGGCTTGAATTCCTAATCCATAAGCAAAAATATTTTTATTTATTTTTTTAGTTGTTTGTTCATAGACCAGGGTTAGTTTACGAGGGATTAAACTGAGTAGGAGCTTATATCAACTTAGACCTATCTCAAGTCTACTAAACCAAGAGAGAGAATCTGCCACAAATTCTCTCCAACCATAGGGTGGCTACTAGGAAAGGGGAACTGCCCAATCCAAAAGTAACCCGGGTAGTGTCTAAATGGGGTCATAAAGGACTTGATCCAAATAGAGTGCCCGCAGGGGATGGGGCCACTAAGGGCTTAATCCAACACCCTAGAGAAGATGACATGGCTAGTCATATCCAATAGGTATTCATGTCCAACAAGGAGAAAGCATGGACTCACATCCAAAGAGTGGTGTACCACCGGGTGAGTCATGTCGCATAGAACATCAACCAACCTAAGGTGCCCGGCAACAATCTAAAGAAAGCTGGGACTCACATCCTCCTATATAAACTTATTGTTGGGATAGTCATCTTGGCTCACGGTGCTATCGACTAGGGTGACTATGAGTGAATGCCACCGGGGACTTAGATCAACTCAAAGTAGTCAAGAGGAAGGAGCCTCGGGGACTTATCCTAAACCTCAAATATACTCAACCTAGTTAGACATGATGGCTAGTTCAAGAAGAAAGCATGGGACTCACATCTTCTTAAGCAAAGTCAACATGAGGTAATTGGGCAAAGTGAAGCTACCATACTAACAAGGCACTCATCAATTTGTAATGGTCAGGAAGAAAGTGGGGACTCACATCTTCTAACAAATGACCATTGGGGTGACATACATAGTAGATATGTAGACCACCTAGAATAAAATAAGTGTCACAGAGGGCTTACTCCCACATCAAAATAGCCTAAGACAAAAGATTTATGTTTGATTTGTGCATGTGTTAAAAGGAATAGGATGCCTCTAGGGGACTCTTGCACCTAACCTAAAAACACGTTGGGGTAATTATGAAATGATGCCACAGGTGGAAAAAAAGTTCCCACTAAGAAAGGATGTCGCTTGGGTTCTCTCACACCTAACTTAGTTATGCTAATCGAAATAAGATGCCTCTCAGGTTCTATTATACCTATTTTAAAAGCATTGAGGGATTGTGCTTATGTTGTGAAAAAGGGATAGGATGCTACTGGGGGACTCTTACACCTACCCTAAACATGTCACGGTGGATTCACAAGACAAGCAAACAACACTTTGAAAGAAGAGAAGATTTGATGAATGGAATCATATTTTATTCTTTTTTTATTAATGATGATTATTTTCAAATAAGTTTTGTTTCATGGGTAGTATTTCTTTAGATAGAGCCCATTAATTGGAAGCATGGTGTTCCCTTTTACAATCAATAAGTCGATAAGATCCTCCTTGGTAGGCCTTCTCTATGACATGGGGCCTTCCCAAGTGGGTTCAAACTTGCCTCCCATCTTCTGCAATTGGTCTCCTTAGGACTAACACAAGCTCTCCTACTCGAAAAGACCTAGGACCAACTTATTATGAGCTTGAATTATTTTGTCTTTGTACAACTTGAGGTTCTGGGATGCTCATAGACGCTCTCCTCAAACCTTCAAGCTCTTCTAATCACAACTTCACATTCTTCTCTGTAGTGATCTTGTTACTCAATGCTATCCTTTGTGATGGGAGTTGAACTTCTAAAGGAAGAATAGCTTCGGACCCATACACTAAGGAAAATAGGGTAGACTGAGTTGGAGTTTGGTGGAAAGCGGTAGGCCACAAAGCTTCAACCAACGCTCATTCCACTGTCTTATTATCATCAAGTCTTCTTCAAGATCTGGATGAGAGTTTTGTTGAATGCTTACTAAGCCATTTGCTCTAGGGTAGTAGATGGTGGAGTCTTCAATCTATATCATGTCTTTGGCTGTTGTTGATCTTTGAATGCGCATACCATTATCGATATAATTCATCGAGGCACAAACCTATATAATATGATTCTAAAAATTGAAGCATGGTGAGCTATGACCTCTCTGAGTGGGATGGCTTCCGCCCACTTGGAAAAGTAATCAGTGGCAACAAAGATGAATCAATGCCCTTGGAAGAAGGAGGATCAATCGGACCTACAATGTCAGTACCCCAACACTCAAATGGCCATGAAGCCAGTGTAGGGTGTAGAATGTTGGGTGGCTAATGGAGGACCACACCGTGCATCTGACATTGATGGCATCTCTTAGCTACATCCATGCAATCTATAATCATAGAAGGCTAGTAGTATCCAAGTCGCTTGATCTTCATCTTCATCTTTGGACCGGATTGATGAGCACCACATAGATCTCTAAATGTACCTTGGTTACAATGTCATGGGCTTCGTGTTTGTCCAAATAACATAACCACATTTGGTCAAAGGATAGGTGGTACAGGGTGCCATCAACGAGAGCATAGGAGAGAGCTCTCTGTTTCACCTGATGGGCTTGTGATTTCTCTTGAGGTAGTTTGTCGGTGTTCAAGTAATCTATGAATGGTTGCCTCCAATCCAGCTCCTTGTCCATTTTGGCAATGGCAACCTCCCCTTCAAGAGAAAGTATCTCGATGAGTTCAGCATCAATAAGAGATAGGACTTGTCTATTTTGGACCCTTATTGAAATGGACTCATCTTTCGGACATGCCAACTCTTTGGCAAGTTTTGCCAAAGGCATCTACTATGTTCTCTACTTGGGGAACCTTAGATATGGTGACTTGAATTTGGGCCAGCTTCATGGTATACTCATAGTAATGATGAAGTTTGGGTTTGAGAACTGTAGGACCCGCACCGTTGATGACCAACTGAGAATCCCCAAAGATGTTGATGCTCTTGACACTCATGGTGATGGCTAACTCCATACTAGCAATCAAAGCCTCATACTCAGCTTCATTATTGGTGTAGGGGTTGGATAGATAGTATGAGAATCTCATCACATCACGGTTTGGAGTTAGAAGAACTATTCTACCCTTGCCTTTCCTGGGAGAATAGATCATGGTGCTTCACCTTTAAGAAAAGAAGCAGCACCATCAAAATACATCTCCCATCAGTGATTGTCGGTCACCCTAAGTTCATGATTTGTTCATCAGGGAGATCATCACTAAGCGAGAATCACAAGAAGTGGGTGTGTTGCTAAGAAATTCCAGCATGTCCTTTACTATGAGGGTAATGTGATATCAAATGAAAGTATCATGGACCAGAGCCAAATGTCCAAAAGTGTTATGTCATGAGATACGCAGATTTCGAGATCAAGTTCACCTTATGAGAAAGCATGTGTCATAACTTTAGATGCAAAGATCAAAGCTAGGCAATGTTTCTCAATAGGTGGATAGTTTTCAGGAGATGATGGCCGAGCTAGTAGAGAGTGCTTTCCTTCCCTCATCATTGGCTTGGGCCAATAGCATCGAGAGTCATCCAATGCAGAGAGTTGGGATGAGTGGCCTATCCGGATAGTCGCTAGAGCTTTCACCAAGTACTCTTTGATATCTTCGAAAGCATGTTGGTACTTGTCATCCCACTTGAACTTGGCATCCTTTTTGACAAGTGCTGAAAATGGATTGCATCTCCCCGATAGATTTTAGATAAAGTGTCTTAGATACGTCAGTCATCCTTAAAAGGATCTGAGTTGAGTTAAACTCTTAGGAGATGGCATTTCTAAGATAGCTTTAATCTTTTCTAGATATATTTTTATTCCTCGATGTCGAACAATAAACCCAAGAATTTTCTTGAAGTGACTCCGAATGCACACTTCTGGGATTCATTTTGAGGTTATATTGTCTTAACCATTCAAAACTACTCTCAAGTCAAAGAGATGGTATTCCTTTTCTACTCTTGACTACTAGATCATCAACGTAGCACTCAACGATGATGGATGATGAGTTCATTGAAGATTTGAGTCATGGCCGGTGTAGCACCGATTTTTAAGGCCGAAAGGCATGACCCTATAATAGAAGATTATGATCGGGTTTGAAAAGCAGTGTTTCTTTCATCTTCAGGAGACATCTTGATTTGGTTATAGCTAGATGACCCATCCATGAAAGAGAAAACTACATGAGATGAGGCAATGTCCACCATTAATTCTGGTATAGGAAGAGGAAACTCATCCTTAGGACATGCTTTATTTAAGTCCCTAAAATTGACGCAAATGTGAATTTGGCCATTCTTCTTCTTAATTGGGATGACACTAGCTAACCGTAGGATATTTTTCTTCTTGATGAAACCAATATCGATCAATTTTGACTTGAAATGACTTTGTTCAATTTCTAATCGTATGTCTAGAGCTTGCTTAATAGGGTAACGTTAGGATCTATTGCTAGCTTGTGGACTACTACATGAAGATAATGCATTTCTTCATAACTCCATGTGAAGTAGTCTTTAAACTCAGTTAATAGCCTAACTAAGTCATTGGTTTCTTCTTCATTTAGTAATGAATTGATGATGTGGATTTTCTTCTATCAGGTTGATTTCTTTAAGCTTGTTATTGTTGAATGAATCTCTCTTCAAATTGGTTGCCTCTTGACTTGGAGATCATCTGATCATCTAAGTTTCTAAACACACATTCTCATAAGAGTTGGGGATGTGAGAAGAACCTATCAATTTCAAATAAATGGTTGGTAACAACTAGGCAATAATCTTCATCATCGACTGGACCCATATCAATCCTAGTCCGCTCTTGATTAGCTTCCTGCAAAATTGTTCCATAGCTTCTCAAAATACTCTGACCTATGCTTGGACCATGTGTGAGGAACTAAACCTTTCTATAAGATTTTGAACACAAGGCAGTAAAAGTCAAAAGGTAATTCCAATAATTCTTTAAAAGTATCTTCCTCGAGCTCTACATCAACTTCAGGGCTTGAGGAGGATGATCCCAAAAAGAACTTCTTCTGCTTCATGTCATTGGAAGACTTAGGGACTTCCTTAACTACTAAACCTTCAACTTTCTAAGATGTAAGTGAGGTAAGAGCTAAGGTTCTCAACAATAGTTTCACATAAGCCATATTTGAATACTTTGCTTGGAGGCTGGTCTGTCTCTGCTTGGATCAAAAGTCACCTCCAATGGAACCCAGAGAGGGTTGGGTATACTAATCACATTAGACTCATCCTCGAGCTGGATTCCAAGTCTATGTGAATAGTAGGGTACTCATGAACTGAACATGACCTCTAAGGCCAACTAGGGTCTCCCACCTGAACCTCTATTTCTACCTGCCTCTACCGGTGGAGGTTGAGCCATTCTACCCACATGTCCATATGATGGAATGAACTGTGGGTGGAATGTGATATGCAGATCTATTTCTTCTTCAATTCCCCTTTCTTGTTCACTTGGACTTTTATTTTTCTTTACATTTTCATTTATCTTTTATTTTGCTTCATTTTCTTTTTCTTTTGAATTTGCATTTGAATTTTGTCCAAGTTCATGAGAAAGGGTATTTTGAGGAAGATAGTAGGTTGCATCCTCATAAATCTCAACCTCTCTAACTGAAAATGGCTTTTCATCTCTGTTGACATGGTACTCAATTCCATCTTTTCTGAACTTGATGCACTAATGAAGGGAGGATGGAACAATCTTATTTTGATGTATCCAAGGCCTACCAAGCAATGAATGAAGTATTTGAATCAATGATGTAACTTGGCTTCATCTTCCTCACCTATCTCCAAAGGTAACACTATAGAACCTAAAGCCCACTCACCTTGATCATTGAATCCTCTCAACATCATCTATCTCCTGAGTGTAGAGATGTCGATCTTCAAATAAGGGTCTTTAGACTCATAATGTTCACCGATGCACCTATGAGAACCACGAGTCTAAACGCCCATGTCAATGTGATGTAGAGGGGACGGTTGTGCTCCAAGTCCCCTAGAAGAAGGTCTTCATCTGAAGGTGATCCCTTGGGCTTCTGCATAATGTGCTTCCTCACCTATAAGCCGAGCTAAGCTCATATTTTGGATCAAGGAGAGCCTTGATTAGTGATTCCTCATCTTTGGATAAGATAAAGGCATCATATATGCTTAGCTTAGATGGCAACTTTCTTAGATGAGAAAGGATGTAGTCCACCTTGCTGGTCTTCCACAAGCATATCCAAGGGTGGAGCATCCTATGGAAGGGCTTGATCTTCAATACCAATGACTTGTCTATCTTGAGGTTTTGCCACTATGGAGGTTGACTTGGTGATCTCTTGAGGCAAGGTGGAAGGTTCTACCCACTTGCTCACCTATAGCTTCTCCTATGGGACTCTCAATCAAGATGATTCCAAGTCTATCTCAAGGGGTGAACTCATAGTATTCAGAGTTGAAAGTCCAACTGAATCAGAAAGAGGAAGATCAAAAATTATAGTTATTAGACTTGAAGAGTTATCATTAGGAATAGAAGATAACCATCAAGAGACAGATGTAATTCAAATCAACTTTATTCTTCAATTTCTTGGAATTATTTGGAGGTACAAAAGTTAAGTAAAGAATTGGTAAGGGATTTGATGCCCTTATCCATGGATACAAGAGTTCTACTAGTAGAAGAAGAAAAAGAGGTGGAAAATGGAAGAAGTCAGTGTGGAAGTAATCAAGGTGGAGGCTGACACGTGGTTGTGCTAAAGGGCTATCTCAGGCTGACACATGCTGCTACTGCTGATGAGCTCCCACTTTCCTAGAGTTGGCACTGGCAACTTGCAAACCTTCCTTGGTGTTGGAGGTTTAATCTAACTCAGGCACCTACAAGGAAAGCTTCTTGATCTTCTGAATTATTTTCTTAGAGGTTTTAGACAAAGAGATGTCCCAACCTTCTTTGGTTTTGGTAGGATCACATGTATCCCCAAGGATTACCCTAATGGAACTGGAAGGTTGTTCCACAAGGTATTCCTTTAGGATAACTATAACACTGGTCTTGAAACTATGTTTAAGCCAATCCTTGAATGTGAAGCAATCCTCCAAAATGTGGCCTAGCATATGGTGGTAAGGGCAAAAGTTTGGATCATGACTTTTGCCTACTTCCTCCTCCCAGGCTGTAGCTAAAATTAGGTTTCTTTAAGAGATTCTTAAAGATCTTCTGATTACCTCCCTCTTAAAAGAATAAGGTTTGTTTAACTTATCTAAAAGAGTAGGTGGACCATAGCTACGGATATGCATACCGCTATCGGTGGTATGGTGAGGTGGTCAGCCGCCATGGAGGCTATGGTGGAGGCCAATATGGCTACCTGGTGGAAAGGAGGTGGAGGCCCGAGGTCATGGTCTCTTGATTGATCTCTATGGTTACTTTCCTCACAACTTACTACCGCTTCTTCTCATAGACTTGGGATTTCTACTTGGGCGACTGATCTTGAAAAGGCAACTGTTTGGCCTCTCCTTGTAGACTAGCCGTCTTGTTGATTAGCTTCTCAAATGTCTTGATAGTGAAGCCCTTAAGCATGAAGGTGATCGGGCCATGGATATTTTTCAAGAGAATCTCAATGGCATGTTGTTCATACAGCTGCTATTCACACTTCATACTCAGATTATGCCATCGAAGAATATAATCAACAAGTGACTCATCAGGGAGCTATTGTGCTACAATGAGATCACCTACAGTAGCCCTTTGTTGAGCTCAAGAAAATCTCTTGATAAAGAGTTGCTCTAACTCAGCAAATGTCTTTACTGAACCATTAAGCAATTTAGCATACCAATCAAAAGCAATACCCGCTAGGCTACTGACAAAGAGTCTAAAGAGTAAAGCATCGCTGCCACCTACATTGTAACAACTGGCCCTGAAGTGTGCAATATGCTGCTTTGGATTTCCACCACCATCAAATCTTTTGAAGGAAGGAGGCACGAAACCCTTGGGATATTGGATAGCATCGAATTCCTCTAGGAAGGGTCTACCCTTTGGAACCGATGATCCTCCTCGGGCTTGAGCCAAAGCTTCCTTCACCTGCTGCTCAACCATGGATTTTAGATCTTTTTCTTGTATGGAGGTACTATCCACTACCTTCCCATACATGCTAGTGCTACCTTGCTCAACAGAAGGTAAAGTCTTAACTGGGTCTAAGACATGCACTAGCTCAGCCGACGACATCGAGTAATAGATGAACTGGAGGGCTTTTCTAAAAGCGACACTATGCTAACAAGTCCTATAACTATGTGCCATCCTATCAATCTCATCCTTCTACCTTAACTAATCGGAGGTGATGGGATTCTATGTTCTTTGATCAACCTCATCACCTTCCATGGCTTGTTCTCCCTAAGAAGAGATCCTCTAGTCAACCATACATACTCTGAATCTCCCATCAGTCATCTTCATTGGATCAAGTCGACTCTTTCTTCATCAAACCAATACCAAGTCTCCCTTATTCTAAAGTAAAAATAGTTTGGCTAACAATGTGTGATCACTATCATGCATGAGAGGTGGACCTCACTGGGAGTCAATCCGTGACTCACTGGATGAATGATACTCACCGAGCACCGGGATAGGGGGGTAACAATCCTAGGATGATCCTCTACCACTGTTGCAATTGAACTGTCATCTAGAAAATATATAACAACTATCACCATCTCCTCATCCAGCTATATGGGCATAGTTGGTGAAGGAATGACCACGATGCTTCGGGGTCGCCACTCCTTCCACACCACCAGGGGTAAAAGAGAGCTCACCACCACAATGGGTGGTGTAGAGAGGATCCCTTGGTCATAGTCACCAATGGGTGCGCTTTTCCCGATGTGGCCTTCATGGCCTTAGATGGAGGGAGATCAAACCTATGGCGATGGTGGAGTGAGGGGTGGGGTGGAGACACCACTCTCTGCATAGAACTTCCTCTATGGTGGCTAGTCCTGAGGAGAATACTATCGCGATGGTCGCGGGTAGCGGTAGAAAATCAACCAAAGTAAGCTGACCGACGAACCTCTTCGCAGTAATGTGTGATGGGCCTCTGGCCCTCTCCTCATGAATCTACCTCCCTACACTGTGGGGATAATAGATTGAAGATCAAACTGAGCACCAGACTCTGAGTGTCCGTATGCTCTACCTACTTGGCATAGAACAAAATGAAGGCTGGCGTACAACCTTCTACCCTAGCACTATGCACACCGGAGGAGGTGATAAATGGATCCTCCGCATCCTCTCTATCCGATCAAGAGAGGATGAAATTGGTTTTCATAACGGTGAAGTGATCATGGGAGACTCATCCATGGCTTATCGCAGGCTCTAGCTCTCCTCTATCCATGGAACCATTTGATCATTTCTTGTTCCTACAGTGGTAGATAGAGGAGTGCGAGCTAGACCCATACTCAAATGTGGGGAGGCAAGCCCCAAAACTAGGGGAGCCTTACCCTTGAGGGCAGATGGTAGGGACACACCAGGGCAACATGTGCAACTGGGATGAACTAACAACCGAATGCCGCATATAACTGTAATAAAGTGTGGTAATCACATAGCTTTCCTAATGAGGAGACATCAATCGAGGTAAGTCTACCGATGATTGGCTTCTTCCGCCACCTTCTTCCTGCTGGTGAGGGAATGCCCTCACAAGTGATCTGGCCCCTCAAATCCTCGGCCAAAATGGGATCAAGTGGGTATGGTCCAAAGGGAAGTCAACTTGATCTAAGCTGCATCCGGGGAAGGTAAAGACAAATTTATGAGAACCTACCATTAACAATGTAAGTAAACTAAATGAACTATATTGTACCGACTAAAAGATATGCAATGAGAAATGAACTTGCATCAATTTTCTGTCTCCATAGATTTTGAATTTTGAATTTGAAAATTTGAACCCACATCCAACAACTTGGAAGTGTTAAGTGGGGTTCAAATGGATTTGAGAGATTGATTGAAAAGGAATTTGAATATGAACTTCAACAAATTTAGTATGTTGAAATATAGATTCAAAATTTTGATAAGGATGCTTCCATAGGTTCATTGATGTTTTGAATTTGAATTTGTGATTTTGAGGACCCTTTCCTTTAACAAATTTGGGTATGTTAAAGTAAGGGTCAAATGATTTTATTTTTGTTTGATTATTTTGGAATTTTACTTAGCAAATTTAGGTATGCTAAGTGAAGTAAAAGTGATTGTTTCTTTTTGTGAATTCTATTTTGATTTTGAAAATTGGAATTCCTACTTAGCAAATTTAGGCATGCTAAGTGAAGAACTCAAGTGTGTTTTGTTTGATTTTTGAAAATAGGATTCTTAGCAAATTTGGGTATGCTAAGAAAATCCTAAGTGTTTCATTTGTGTTTGATTTTGAAAAGTAGGATCCTTAGCAAAAATGCTGGAATCCTAAGTGTTTGTTTTGTTTTGATGTATTTTGAAAGTGGAAATTTAGCTTTAACAAACTTGGTATGTTAAAGATAAAGTCCCACTTAATTTTGGGAAATGGAAATTTCACTTAGCAAATTTGAGTATGCTAAATGAAATTCCAAATGGTGTGTTTTAAAATTTTGATTTATTTTGGTTTTGAAAATGGAAACTTATCTTACTAGATTTGGTATGTTAAGGAAGGAAGTTCCAAAGGTGTTTAAAAAATTTTGATTTTGACTTTGGAAACTTCACTTAGCAAATTTGAGCATGCTATGAAATTCCAAATGGTGTTTGAAAATTTTGATTTTGGAGAGATTTCATTTAACAAATTTGGGTATGTTAAATGAAGTTCCAAATGTGTTTGGTTAATTTTGATTATTTATTTGTACACCCCTTAACAAATTTGGTATGTTACATGGAATTTCCAAAATGTGTTTTGAAAGTTTTGGATTTTGATTTGGATACTCCACTTAATAATTTGGATATGTTAAATGAAGTTCTAAATGTGTTTTAGAAAATTTTGATTTTAAAGTTGGAGACTTCACTTAACAAATTTGGGTATGTTAAATGAAGTTCTAAGATGTGTTTTGAAAAATTTTGAAATATGATTGTTGAAGTTCTAATTTTTGAAAAAAGGACTTCCATTTAACAAATTTAGGTATGTAGAATGGAGGTGAATCTAATTTTTAAAATATGAAATTTTGTTTTGTGTGTGATTGTTGATTTTTTTGAAAAATAGGAATTCCAACTTAAAACATATGTGAGATATGTTCAAGTGGGGTTTCCTACATGATATTTATTTTTGGTTGGGAATGAAATCTCCATTTAATAAATTTTGAGTATATTAAATCAAGATGTTCATGTGTGCTTTTATTTTTTGAAAATTTTAATTTTGTTTACAAATGAACTTTCTATTCAATAAGTGAGTGTATAGGATGGAAGGTTCATGTATGTTCTTCTTTTTTTTTTTTGAAAACTTTATGATTATGATTGTGATCTTTGGAAGATGATTGTTCATTTTATTTTGAAAATGAAATCCTCATCAAAGTGATTTGAAAGAGGATGTTCATTTGTGCTTTCAAAAAAATGTTGTTAGTTTTATTTTTGAAAATCCTTACATATTATGTGAATTGTTAAATAAGAGTGACAAAATTTTGTGAAAAATATTTTTTAAGTGCATTTTTGAAAAGCAAAGTTCTTTATGGAAGATTTATTATTTTAGGATGAACCTTTCCTCATCATGAAAATGATGAGGAAGTCTTTCAAATATTTTCTCTTTTTGTTTAGATATTTTTATTTTACCCATTGGAGAACCCAATGGGAGTTTTAAGACCAACAAGGAATGTGGTCCTAAAACCTAAAGATGTTGGCTAACTCAACTCAAGAATGAAATGAGCCAAGTGCCAACAGAAAGAAGGATAGTCTTGGATTCATATCAAAATACAAACCCACTATCGATACTCACAATGATCATTTACCAAAGATGGAGAGAGGAACCATCCCAAGTGAGTCAGAAAAATCTTGTGAAAATTCTATATTGAGTCGCTTTCAAATCATGAGGAGAAATGAAAGAGACAAGCATATAGAAATTCATCTTTTTTAAGATCATGGATCAGATGTACTTATTGGGTGATGATTCATCAAGGAAATAGTGTACTATCTCGAGATAGAAGTCACTACCCTTTAATGGAACCAATCACCTCAACTCAGGATAATGGGTGCATATGTATGCAGAGATTCTTCCCCTACTTTACATGGAAAGTAAAGGGTTTATTTTAAATGGTTTGTTGTTAAGTTCTCTGAGGCAAACCCATAGTTAATTACATCTAAAAGGGATCCTTAGAAAACTCTTGATTAAGGTAAATGATTGTCTGAAGATTTCAATAGGAAGGACTATCAATTGATTGGATATTTTGAAGATCAAATGGGATTGATCAAAGAGGAGTTATTCAAAGCCAAAATGGGATAAGTAGGAGATGCCCACGATGCTAGGAAACTAGAGCATCTCAAACTATCTATAGTTGGGCTTTACATTTTGAAATTGATTTAGTTTGTTTGAGTTATATTTTTTAATTAGAATTTTAGGACTTAAGATTCCTTAACACAAGATTAAGAAATGAGGAGGAATTAAGCTTATGGCCCACAAAGAGAAGCAATCTCGAACCTAAATCTAGGAGCTTGATGAAAGAGCACAACCTAAATCTAAGAAAATGGTAGTGGTTTGCCTCCATGAGAGGACAAATCAAACTGGACTTTACACAGGGGTGGTCCAACTAACTCCTCCGATTTTAAATACATGTAGCAAGTCTTTATGCTTATATAAGATAGTTAGGCTATTATTTATTTAGAAGAGACTAAGTCCTTAAACTCACTCCCCGAGACTAGATCATGTAAAGGGACATGCTTCAAATGACCTAAATCTAATGCAATTCATTTTATTTTCATTTTTATTTTGGACAATTATTTTGACTCAGCTAATAGGATTTTATGACTAATGCATGAAATCATATTATTGGCCAAAATCGAGAAGGGAGGAGGTGAGTTTCCACCAAAAGGTCAAGTGTTCTCTGCAAAGGTGGAAGCTCCAATCAAGAGTGAAATAAGATTCATTTGTGCATGATATTATAAAAAAAAAACTCATCGCTAAGGGTTACTAATTCTTTTATCTTGATTTTAACTAAGCTTTAGGTGAGGTTATGAGTTTTTATTTTTTTTTTTGAGTTTGTTAAGTTGGGTAAAGATTTATTTTTCCTAAAGAGCCTAATCCACATCCAGCCATACATAAAGCAAGGAAGAAACTAGGAAAAATATGCCACTTAATGCAAAGCTAAACAAATCATCAATCAATTTATAAAGCTAATGCAAAATAATAAAGGTCATTTGTGGTGCACCACCGCACAAACCAAAAATATCAAATGTGGGTAGCTCTACCCTTATACAACCTGATTACAAATGAATTAAATTAAAATTTAAGCAAAGGAATTCATTGTTATGGGGTCTTCAAGCTTTATTCTTCTTTCTTCTTTCTTCTTTTCTTTTCTTCTTTTCTTCTTTCTTCTTTGGTTCCTTCTTTGGAAGGTTGGATGGATGCTCCAAGGCTTCACATGGTGCATAAGATAGGATCTTATGATGACCAATCTAATCCCATAACAAATCATTCCAAAATCTAATTATACAAATTTTACATGAAAAGGAAAAGGAAATCTAACTAACACTTGCAAAAAGGTTAGTTAAATCACACACACAAATCCCAAGCATGTATATTGGACTTATCACCACACATGGGTGACTAAGACCTATGGATTATGCTTAGGGGTAAAGCACACAAATAAAAGCATTTATATTTTTATTTATGATAGTGCCCTTAAGCACAATCCCACAGAAAGAATAGTTAGACTAGCATCCTACCATTCATTCTGAGCATACACCTAACATCAGTCTAAAATATATCACAAAATAAAACATAACATCAAACCATGCACCTGACCTAAAGCTAGAAGTGGTGACTTAGGCTAATGTGTGTGCTTTGAAGGTTATGCATAGCTTAGGACTTTAGGTTCAAATTTTCTAAGTGTGAAGAACATGTTCAACTTAGAGAGGGTTTCATTTAAGTTGTTTAAGTATTTTGGTTGATTTTATTTTTTTATGTTTTGATTTAGTTCAAGTGGATCCTACAATTAATTACTAAGTTATGAGAGAGGGAAGAGAGAACTTCTCTTTCCTTCCCTAAGTAATTTCTAAAGTAGGTTTATGTTTTAGTTTCATTTAGGTGAATGTTTTGATTACATCTTTTAATCAATCCTAAGTTTAGATAAACTCTAAACAAACCTATTCAAAAGAAAGGCATTTTAAGATTAAATAAAATGAATCAAAATTCACATAACACATATTACTTCACTTCTTTCCCAACATATATAACATGCATATGGATGGACTCTAAGCATATCTATACATGCAAATGTGAGTAGTTAACACACTTTATGATGCATGCTAAGTAATCCATTTAAGAAAATTTTGAAGTTAAACATGTATGATTTTCTTGATGAAAAA